>JAJLZQ010000026.1:0-215141 GCA_030572255.1 Kodamaea fukazawae | reverse complement strand
CTTTTGACGTTTTTTTTTTTTTTTTTTCTGGCTGCCACTCCCAACGGCGTCGAGACGGCTCCGCAGGAACTTGCAGCAGCCACCACGGCGGACCCCCCAGTCCCCAGACGGGGCCAGACGTGGCCAGCACCATGTGGTGGGTGTACGTGGGATGTTGGCGGGGAGTGCCCGCCGGTGGACGGTTGGTTGGCCACGGCCCTTCCCCCCTCCTTTGCGGGACGGAGCACCGCAGGCACGGGGATTCTGCCAGGCATGTAATGTCACAGCAGGCCCTCACAAAAGCGGCACGAGGGCTTCTGGAACGGCGCCTGGTACCCTCATGGCCGGCCCACATAGACGGCACACCCCTAGAGGCTTACAATGGAATGCTCCCTGGCCCCGGGCCAACGCAGTGTTGCTGGCAGCATGGGCCAGACAGACCCCCAACGCAGTTTCACTCGCAAACGGCAGGTGACGTCACGCCCACACGTCCAAAACAGGCCCATGCAAGTAGATCCTTGGAGCGTATTTTTCACGCCGTGGGAGGTGGGCTCTGTTTAGTCAGGTCTTACCCATGACGGTGCTGCGGGATGCTGTAAGCAACCCAGAGCGCATAGCCGTGCCCAACAATGGCCCGCTTCGGTGGCCGCCTTCTCGTCATTCGCCGCCCTCCTCGTGTCCCCCCGGCCCCTCCGGGCTTGGCCAACGCTTCTCTGGGGTCAAACGGTGTGCAATGCTCAAACGGGCAGCCCAAAGCCTCTGCCTCTGTGCTCTGTGTGCTCTGTCGGGGAGACCCCCGGAGAGACAGCCGTGGGAACAAAGACATGTCATTCTGGATACGAAAGACAAAGGAACCGTTGTTCCACCCGATCGTTTGTTCCCAGGAAGGACCGGGGGAAATCGACCTTCTGGAACCCTTATCGGGAGCAACAATGATTCCGTGACTTCCACTCCACCTGCCTCCGACAAACGGGGCACTTTGCGTAGCCTGTCTTTTCTAAGCGCACTACGCGTAGCTTGTCTCAGGGATCCGTCTAAGCACGCTGTCATCCGAATGCCTTGGCAGGTGGAGCCTCCCCAACCAACGGCGTGGCTAGCAGCGGCGCCGTTGCAGCCAGAGCGCAAGCCCCACCAAATCTCGGGTTGCTTACGTAAGCGCTAGCGCAAGCCCACACCAAAATCTGAGGTTGCTTACGTAAGCACTAGCCCAAGCCCAAAACCAAAATCTGAGGTGGTTTGCTTACGTAAGCGCTGAGAGCGCTCACGCTGCGCTTCAAGCGCGTGCCGCCAACTCAACCGCTAGCTGTCCAGATGGAAGACTTCCCCTACCCCACGTCCATCAATCGAGATGACTTCCGGGACTTTGACACGTCCAACATCGACGACTTCCTCTACAAGACCCACCGGTTCACCGCGCTAGACACCCTCATCTTGGAGTTGACCGCCTTGCTGAAGCACCTCAACCAGACCTTGCTTGACTTGGTCAACAACGAGTTTGACGACTTCATCCGCTTGGGCAAGTCCATCAACGACGGCTTGAACCTCATCGACACGCTCCTGAACGACTTGGCCCTGTTCAAGATCGAATTGACAGAACACCACGCCAAGTTGTCCTCCTCCCACGACTACGTCGACGAGGCCTTGGCCCAGAGGCAGCAGTTGTTGTACATCAAGACCTTGGCCAAGGTCAGCTTGGTCTTGAACGACCAGATCACCAGTTTTGAAAACGCCTTGACCTTGGACGAGTCCAACACACAGAGAAAGTTGCAGACCTTGACTGGCCTCTACTTGTCCATCTCCAACTTGGCCAAGTACTTGGCCGAAACAAAGTACCAGAGTGTTTTCGGCAAGAAGTACTTGGTCGAGAAGGTTTCCTCGTTGAAGTATGAGTTTAGGGCATACTTGGGTCTGTTGTTGGACGGTGAGCGGTCTCGTGAGGATTTCACCTTGGTTGTCAATGTGTGTAAGGTTACCGGTAACGACCAGTTGTTAGTTGCCAAGTAAGATCCAAGAAGAATGATCACACTTTGATTCCGTGGAAGCTCATAAACCACCTTTACATCAACTAAAGCATGATTTGTCAACAAGAATCACAAGAGAGTTCGATCTCAGCAACCCCACACTACCCAGGACATTGGCCCTAAGCCATACACAACTAGCGCCTACAGTGGGAATACTGCTGGTCAGAAGTTGCTGGGCAATGGTGCTGCTAGAAACCTCATACCAGACCAAACATTAGATCAACACTCCCAACAAAGGGTGCTCTGCTACTACCTAGCATTCACAGCACAAGGAATGCCATTTGTATAGCACATTATATCAGCAGAATTATATGCCTTTAATAGAACTAATATGAACTCAATGTAAAGATAAACCCAATCACTCATCCCCATTTACTCTTCAACTTCCATTTTCTGAACGCCTCCACTCATACCACCCTCCGAACCCTTCCACTCATGCCACCCTCCGAACCCTCTCAGTCCACCTGTCAAGCCGTTCACGTGATTTTTCAGACCCACATTTACGCTTGTTTTGGTGCATGTCCACGCGCCGGCGTACTTTTCAGCACCAACCAAAGAAGCGACAAATTTTATCACCAAGCAAAAAAATCCCATATACGTAACTACAAGATGGTGTTGGGAAACATTGGCATTGGCAGACACGAATGGGAAAACGTGGATAAGAATCAATTACCAAAGGATATTCCACACGTTGATGAAGTCGGAGCCACTTCCGCACCTCTTTTATCTGCATCCTACTACATTGGGGCCAAGTGCAAGCCTTACAACGATGATTTCATGTTATGTAAAGATGAACACAACGGAGGCACCTTGGACTGCTTAAAGGAAGGCAGAAGAGTCACTAGATGTGCTGTTTCTGTCTTGAAGGACATAAATAAGTTCTGTTTTGATGAATTCAAGTTGCATTATGACTGTTTGGAGCAAAACAACCATAGAATGGGTAGCTGCAGAAGCTCCGAAGGTGTTTTGAGAAAGTGTGTTTTCGACAATTTGAAGTTGGAAAAGAAGATTCCTGGGGTTCAACAGCAAATCCACTTGAACGAGAATCCTATTTATCAAGGAACTTCCAAGGACAAGGCCATCACCGCAGAGTTTTTGAAGTCCAAGCTGGCTTAAGTATAGAGGGTGTAATACATGAATATAGGTTATTAATGTAGGGATGTGAAGAAGATGAGGACGAGGTCTCGTCAAGCTTTTGGAGTTGGCGATGTGGGACTGTTTGGTTGAGTGACTCGTGCAAAGCAGAGAAAGCTCGAGTTGGATCGAATTGCGAGGTTGTGGGTGCTCCGGCGTGCAATTGGCGTGATTGTGTCTTCTGTGAGATTGGCAGGGTAGGAGGACTGGTACTAGACGTTAAATGAGCCCGATATGGTTTCAATGGCCCCATCTGCCTCATCTTGCTTGGCCCAACGTCTGGTCTGGCCCTACGTCTGACTGGCTCCAACATCTGCTTTAGCTCCAGCTTCATCCTTACGTTCTTTCTAGTTCTGGGCTCCATGTAGCTCTTTCTAGTAGTCCCTGGAGTTTGAACCCTAAGTGTAGTTAAGCAACTGGAACTATCTTTCGGTGTTGGTGAGTGTTGCAACCTCGATTGCAAAAATGCGGCATTATATCTCAAACTCACCAACACACCCATTTTGGAGGAAGTATCTGCAAAGTTTTGTAAATGCCAGTTGCCTTATTGCTGGAATCCATTGACATTGGTTTCTGATATCTCCAATCCACCAGTTTGTCACTGCCTCAGTTGACTCAACCAAACTCAAAAACTGTGGATAATGATAACACGAATTGTAAAATACGTGGGGCAACCTTTGTGCCCAACCTTCTCTGCATTATCTGTCTATTTCTCCGTCTTCCCCATGTGTCAATTCATGGTACCCACACCTCTGTGGTTCCCTGTGCCTCCAGCGTAGTTGTGTGTGCAAAATACGTGGGGCACACGCTTCTTTCCCCAGCCTTCCTCTTCATTCTGATTATTTCTTAGTCTTCCCCGTGTGTGGCCATCCGTGAGGCCTGTGCTTGTCTGTGCCTTCAGTGTCGCTGTAGCTGGGTGACTGCCTCATAAAATACTGGGGCACAACCTGTCTGTGGTGCTTTGTCTGCGATGCTAACCTTTGTCCTGTGTCTTTGTCTGTGATGACAACCTTTGTCTGGAGTCTTTGTCTGGTCTTTGTCTGCGGCACCAACCCCTCTGCACAACCTTCTCTGCATTATCTCTGGTATTTCTCCGTCTTCCCCATATGTCAGTCGGTGCCCTCTGTGCTTGCCTGTGGCTTGAGCGTAGCTGTAGCTGGGTGAGTGCCTCTCTGTGGGGCACTCGGTGCTTCTCTGCGTCCAGCACGGTTTCTGCACTGGGCATGCTTTCTGCGCTGTCCATATGTGCTGCCAGCGTAGCTGTACAAGTGGAAGAGCCTGTATGCTCCCCATGCTTCTCCCCGTAGCCATATCTTGCAGCCAAAGCCATAGCGACGCCAGAGTCTCCCACACACGTCAGCCCCTCGTCCTTAGTCACACGGGCGTAATCAGCAAGTTGCCGTGCCGACACGACGAAAACGTCAGCGGAGCATCCGTTTTCCACATTGGTGCTGGACTAAGACTCACTGCAGCACGGACATATCAAGAACAATAGCACCTTCACTCACCTCGCGGAATTAAAATAGCACAATACACAAAAACACGATTGCAAGCAAGCAACCACTTCCAGATTCTCGCTGCTGGGCGGATGCAGCGTAGCCCTGCTGGGCACAAGGAAGATCTGGCCATCTAGGAACCGAGGTTGGGAATTGCACCCAAAGCCGTTTGCGCGTGCAACACGAGCCCGAACGAGACGGTTTGCAGCACCTGACCTAAGGCCGAGGTGAACCGTCTTGTGCACAGAGCGTAGGGGACTGATTGGCCCTACGAAGGCTGAGTCGGGGCCAGAGATACAACAGTGCCGTCTGGGCTGGACGGCGCTCATGCAGGCAGCTGCCCATCGAAGGGACCCCATGGCCGCAAGTGGTGGACAGCGCCAACCAGATGGGGGAGGGCTCCCCCAAAGCACAAGTGGCCCCACGCAGCACGAGAGCAGTGCTGTGGAGGCCGCCAGATGGCGTCAGAGAATGCGCCAGTGACGGCGTCGGAGTCTGTGGGCTGGTGCACAAGCGTCTTGTCATTATGCATGCCTCTCCAGAAGAAAGAAAAGGAAGTGTCCGGCGTGCTTAGTGCTCCGTCCCCCCCAAAAGACACGGGTGTATGGTCAACAATGAAGGTCTAAAATATAAGGTACACATTGGCGACAAAGGGTTTAGACAATGGACGGGAATATCAGATCGACGAGAGATTCTCGGAGATTGGTGAGCGCGAGGCTCTCCACGCTCAGTGGGGCCAGCGACGACGGAGGACGAAAACGCC
The DNA here is from genome assembly GCA_030572255.1 of Kodamaea fukazawae. NCBI lineage: Eukaryota > Fungi > Ascomycota > Pichiomycetes > Serinales > Debaryomycetaceae > Kodamaea > Kodamaea fukazawae. The sequence continues at coordinate 209,748 of JAJLZQ010000026.1, read as the reverse complement.
CCACGACGAGCCTGCGGGCGCCTACAGGTTGCATGCCAGTTTCATGGGAATGTCTCGGCACATAACCCCGGAGAGCCCAACCACTCCGGAGCCCTTCGTCCTGCTGAGCGTACGTCATAGGCATTTTCCACTAGGTCCGTTTCCAGCGGGATAGCCGTCTGTGCGGTTGCAGCGACCACGGGCAAGCAACCGGCAGGCTCGTAATCAGCACACAAGTTCCTCCTGCATTGCATCTGTTTGTTTCGGGGGAATGTGGGTTTACAGAAAGACTAAATCTTTGGTTAGGCCTGCCCGGCGACGACCACGGCTGCTGTTGCTGCTACGGCTGCTGTTGCTGCTACGGCTGCTGTTGCTGTTCGAGGCGCCCCAGCAGGTGCCCCAGGTGCTGTTCCTACTAAGACCGGAGTCCTTCTCGGCTGTACTGGCCCAAAGCAGCGGCCCGTGTGCCACGCTCAAGCTCCATACGCAGGCTCGCCAGTCGGGCAACAAAAGCCAAATGGAACCACAAGCGTGTGGGCGCCGGCTTTTGTGCCACCCAGCTCGACGTTACAGCGCAAGTGTATTGTGCCACGGGTCACAACAGCAGCAACTGATCTCCAACGCTAATTCTCGCAACTGCTGGCATGTTCACAACCGTCGCTGCAAACGTCGATCGCCGGTTACGAGGAGCTGCTGCCCCCCGTCGTCACCAGAATGCCTTGTGGATCGCCAACAGGAGGCACCAACAGGCGCCCACGTACAGCTGCTGCATATGCCAGATGGTGACGGTACGATGTTTCAGTGGGAAATGGGCGCCGTGTCCACCATCCTCCGTGCAAAGCACTCCCTCCACCACGTTGCGCCTACTCTAGCCCTTTACGCCCCTCCGCTGCTCCCCGGCCTGCCGACTGTGCAGCGGTGTGTGCAGCGGTGTGTGCAGAGGTGGTACCTCGTGCGTACGAAGTCCTATTTGGGGAAGGACGCCGCAAGTTGCCCTATCCACCACGGAATGCATCACCGTCTGTGTCTCAAGCCGCAATGGGGCCTGGCAGCGACACCCGCCGATCCCTTCGGTAAATGCCCTCCGTGGTAAACGCTTCCTCCAAGCCTCTGCCATGGCGGTCTCCCATGCGTGGATCTTACCTAACGATCGGCAGCGGCACCAGAAAGCGTCCACCCCAGCGAGCGCAAACCAAGGCTGCCTCCTGTCCCAAAGTGTCACTTTTCTAAGCCAGGGGTTATCTATAGCCGGCCACAGGCGCCGCCATGTCGGTACGGGGCTTGTGGGTGCCCACAGGCAAGCCTCTTTCCGGTTCTCTTGGACCTTCTCCGGCCTGCGGCTTTGGCTGCAAACGGATGCACCTGCTTGGGGCCACGCTTCTATTTTATGACAATAATCCCGGGCTTGAGGAAACATTTGACGTGTTAGTAGAGAACTCAGCAGACGAGTTTCACCAGGCAAGTGGACAAGCTCGTATTATTTGGGTGTTGTTCGGATTCTTGCTATATATGGTTGACTACTCGACTGGTGGCAGCAGATCTTCTCCAGCGCAGCCCGAGCTACAAAAACAACACCATTCCGCTAGTGCCTTTGCAGGAGTCCAAAATAGTGGTGTGAGCAGTGTCTTATCATGGCATGACCAAGAAACCGTTTCATTGGTCCTTTGGTTGACGTCACCTCTAGGACTGGTGGGTTGTTTTGACTTAGGGGTGTTCAGTTTGCAGCCATGAGTTTTGGTACATTTTCAGCAAAAACATGAAAATATTGATTGGGTTGGGGAGAGATGTTAGGAGGAGGAATGACATGCACAATGGCTTACAATTGGGTTTGTCCAACCTACGTTACTGAACTTACAACTGGGGTTTCATTAAGAGGGTGGTCTACGGGGAGGAAATTCAATACCCACCAGCACATCCCACGGTTGGTGCAATGGATAGCCCGCTGGCACCAATGGATAGCCCGTTGGCACCAACGGATAGCCCACTGTCTCAATGACCCTCTGGATCAGCTCCAAGTAATCTTTACCAAAGAGAATAGGTGGTATTCCCATAGATTAGGCTACGGTGTGGGCTCTGCCATGCTACTCGCGCTCCACCATAACTTCTCGGTGTGCCCAAGACAACAAATCAGGGTTACCATGGGAGCAACAAAGAGAAGAAGATAACGAAGTCTTGCAATACGCTGTTCCTTTCCACCGACTTCATTTACTGCTTTTTCTGGTAGGTTTGTCATTGAGTCGTGCTTGCTAGCCCGCTCCCCCATATTCTCTGCCTGCTAGCCCGCTACCCCATATTCTCTGCTTGCTCTCCATCTCTGCCTACCCTACTCTTCCTAACACCCTCGCTATCCCTACTCGTCATTCCCTCGCCTCCTCGCTAGCCTGCCACTAAATTTAGCGACGCTCTCCCTAAGTCCTCGCACTCTCCCTCGCCCCGTGCAATCGTAGCGCCAGGTGAAACCTCCACGTGACTATATATCCATCAGTGAGGCCAAAACAAAATTTTACAACAAACATGTTTGGCAGCACAGGAGGAGCATTCGGAGCATCCAACGCCAATACCACGCTGGGAGGACTCTTTGGAGCCAAGCCGGCCGGGCAGACGACGGCACCCACTCAGAATGGTTTTCAGGGTGGAGCTCAATCCTCAACTGGGTTCGGACAAAGCAACGCCAGCGGAGGATTGTTTGGATCGAAGCCCGCAACAACAGGCTTTGGATCAAGCACCGGCGCCACCTCTGGCGGGTTATTTGGACAACTGAATACAAACACAACTCAACCAGCTAGCGGTGGGTTGTTTGGCAGTAACGCCAGCAACAATAACAACACCACCACTGGTGGAGGGTTGTTTGGCAACAACGCCAATTCAAACACTAGCAACACCAACACTAGCGGAGGGTTGTTTGGCAACAATGCCAATACCAGTAACAGCACCGGAGGTGGATTGTTTGGAAACAATGCCAACACCAACACAAATGCAAACAACACCACTGGTGGAGGATTATTTGGAAACCGTACCGCTACAGGTAACACCAACACATCTGGAGGTCTCTTTGGACAACAGGCATCGGGCGGGTCGCTCTTTGGAGGCGCCTCCAACAACTCGGGAGGGTTATTAGGAAACAATGCATCAAACACCTCTGGTGGACTTTTTGGAAACAACAACAATGCCAACACGGGAGGCATACTAGGCAACAACAACAACAAAACAGGAGGATTATTAGGGAACAACCAGGGAAACCAAGGCAACACATCATTTGGAGCTTCCAACAACAGCCAGCCTTCGTTTGCGTGGTCGTCTTCGGCCAAGCCTGTGCCTACGGCCCAACCCAACGTTGTCAGCGCCCAACCAAGCAACGTGAACACATACATCCCCGCCATCGACGACCAATTGATCAAGATCAAGGAGCAGTGGGACCCCAACTCAGACAAGTGCTCATTGAAGACGCATTTCTACAACAAGTTCAGTGAACAGGAAATCAACATTCTTTTAAACCAGCAGAGACCGGCCAACGAGACCCCAGAGGACTGGGACCAGGCAATGGACAAGAGACCACTGCCACTCCACTACCCCATCAAGGTGACCTCGTTTACTCAGGTTGCCCAGAGAATCGAGACCCAATTGGACCATGTGGCCAAGTCGCGAGTCCTCCTCCACCAGATCAACAGCAAGGTTGAAGAAATGAGCTCCAAGCACGACTTGGACAACACCACCCGTATCTTAAAAGCAAAAGCAAAGCATAAGCAGTTGTCGCGTAGGTTGCTCCGTTTGGCAACCGTCTTGGCCATCTTGAAGTTGAAGGGCTACCCATTATTGCCAGAGGAAGAAGAGATCTCCAAGCAGTTTGAGCTTTTGAACTCCAAGTTGAACGACCCCAACAACCCTGTGGGCAAGTTGAACGACGTGTTTGCCAGATTGGCCATATTGAAGGAAAGAGCAGACGACTTGAACTACCAGTTCGATACTTCCATCTCGGGCATCTTGACCGAAGAAAAAGAGCAAAAGGACGAATCAAGCAAGGAGTCCAGAGATGAGATTATAAATAAGTTGGGCAAGGTCTTGATGAAGCAGCAGATTGGTTTGAACTACTTGAACGAGGTGTTGGAGAAGGACGTGAAGACGGTCAACGACCAGGCCAAGTAAAGCGGATGGAGACAGAAAACAGCTCGGCGACTGGAATGACTTTACCAGATTCACTCGCCGCTACATGCCTACTGGACACTAGATATCTTGCCCGTTCAGTTACGATTATAGAAGTGTATATTAATGAATCAACAAGTTGTACATGACTGGCAACTCGTAGAAGGGCACACCAAACCCTCTGAAAAACAACCCCTACCTCATGTGCTGGTCCTTGCCTGTGGCCACCTTGACCCACTCAAACTTGTGGAATTTCTGGAAGTTGAACTTGATCCGCTTCCTCAACTGGTCGATGTCCACGTCCTTGACGTGGGAGATGCGGAGAAACGGGTCGTCCGCGATGGCCGAGTTCACCTGGTACTGCTTGTCGTATTTCAAGACGTCCAATGGTAGGTGGTGCTTGAACTGGATCTCGGTCCGGCCCAGGAGCCAGTCTGTGTCGTTCTCGATGAAGGAGTACCGTGGGAGTGCTAGCAAGTGCTGGAGCTTGTCTGTGATGGCCTTCTGGTTGAGCAATAGCTGGGCGTCCGACTCAACAGCAGCAGGCTCCTCGACCCCGCCGTCGTAGATGGACTCCACCAACGACACCCTCGACGGGTTGTACACGATCTTAAGCAATGGTTCGTAGATGGTGGTGTTGGTCTTGTCACGGGCAATGGAGAAGGACTCCATGTTGCCTAGTCGCTTGAAGTTGTCGTAGAGATACCTGACCTCCTTGGCCGAGGTGGGTACCGGCACTATTCGGATCGTAGCATGCACATGGTGTTGAAAGTACTTGTTAACAGTCTTGTCGAGATGTCGTATCCTAAAGCTCATGTTAATCCATGGTGATTTGATTTTTGAGTGTGCGGTGAAGTCTACCACCGGAGGTTATCGACGACGTGAAGGACATTTGTGTGAGACGACCATTACCATTCAGTATTGTCTCAGCATGATAATTGGGTTCTGACTGGGGTCTTGTAGGTATCCGTTCTTGTTTGGTGGTAGGTTGTTGTGGGGATGCCGATTCCAATGGTCCTCTTAGCGAGTCAGATTCTTGGGGACTGGCTCAAGGCATTGTCAGCCAAGTAGAGATAAAAACACCCAAATGGCCATGCAGACATGTACAGAAATACGCCAAGAATAAGACTACCGGACCAGCTTATCTATTGGCTGATTTTCTGGTGGGTGGATAGAACCTGATAGACACGGCCATCTCTGTGGAGTAGACCGAGTTGAGTCCTGAAACAGCACTCCTGGCACAAGAGGTCAACTCAAGCACTGTAGCAACCTTCGGTTGGCCTGGGTGCCAGGTATAGACGTTTCGTGGCGATTATCCTATTAGGACGACATTTGGCGTGGGTGGTGGTGGGTCGGTAGCCGTGCCGTCCCGATGACCCAAATGGCGGCGCGCCGCCAAATGTTTCAATTGTAAACCTTCTGGGTAATGACCATCACATCACAAATCACCACCAGACTCAGTGATGCTTTAAACAAACCCATCACAGACACGCTAGCCACATCTGTAGTGCTGCTCTACCAAAGAAACAGCGATTTTGACGGGTTTTCCAAGTATCTCCAGGTGCTTGGAGTGAAGTCTGATACAGATATCAAACTGATCTACGAGATGATCAGTGCCAACATTGGAGCTATAGAGCCCACCAAACCCGTCAAGGAGAAGCGGGTATTGGTCTCGTTTCTGGACGACGACGAAGAAATAGAAAAGAAACCCATTAAAACGGCTCCCAAGAAGAAGATCACCTTTAAGAAGATCAAGAAGGAGGACGCTTTGCGCTTGAAAGAGGTGCCGACCAGCGGGCCTGCCGTGTCAGCAGGCCCGAAGCCGACCGCAGTTACAATAGAGCTGGCCCCTCCTCGGGAGATACTGGACGAAAACGAGCTCCAGCCTGACTACTCGGACTTGGAGGTGGGCGCCCCGGCTGAAGCCAGCGAGCCAGCCGCCCAAGATCCATTGCCCGAACATCTGGGCCCCATCTACTTGAATAGCCACTTCTTCGTACCTCCTTTCCTAGAGGCTCACAAACAGGACCTCCAGTTTCTGTTGGACACCAAGATCGGGCCCACCATCAACCCCGTCAAGGAACCCGACTCCGAGTTGGCCTTGCTGGCCAAGCGTGGCAGCTTTGTTGTGCAAGAGAGCAAGTCACAGAACGAACGTATCAAAAGAGCTCGTGAGCGGGTTGGACAGTTTGATGACGAGGAGGACGAGGAGGAGCCGGCGCCCACCCTGGGGTCGAGGCTGGCCAGCAGCGGCCCGCTCGATCGAGCAACAATCATGAGCCAGAGAAAGAGCCTTCCAGCATTTGCAGTACGAGACGCTCTTCTCCAGACCATCAAAGAGAGTCAGGTCACCATTGTCATTGGTGAAACGGGTTCCGGGAAAACCACCCAATTGACCCAATTCCTCTACGAGGAAGGCATCTGCCCACCAAACACCATGGTGGGATGCACCCAGCCTCGTCGAGTGGCCGCCATGTCTGTGGCCAAAAGAGTCAGCGAGGAATTTGGCTGTTCTTTGGGAGACGAGGTGGGTTACGTTGTCAGATTCGACGACCACTCGTCCCCAAAGACCATCATCAAGTACATGACGGACGGTATCTTGCTTCGAGAGATACTTACAGACCCACATCTCAGCAAATACTCGTGCATTGTCATGGATGAGGCCCACGAAAGGTCCTTGAACACAGACGTGCTACTTGGTTTGTTCAAAAAGCTACTTGCAAGCAGAAAGGACTTGAAGTTGATTGTCACCAGTGCCACCATGAACGCAGACAGGTTCACCAGGTTCTTCGGCGATGCTCCCCAGTTCACAATCCCCGGAAGAACCTTCCCTGTGGATATCATGTACAGCAAACAGGCATGTTCTGACTACGTGGAGGCTGCCGTAAAACAGATCCTAACCATCCACTTGACCTCCCCTACAGGCGATATCTTGGTGTTCATGACCGGTCAAGAAGACATTGAGGTGACCTGCCAACTACTCAAGGAGAAGTTGGGATTACTAGACGACCCTCCTCCACTAGACATATTCCCTATTTATTCGACCTTACCGCCAGAACTCCAGAAAAGAATCTTCCAAGAGACGTCACTGCAGCGAAGAAAGGTTGTTGTTGCAACCAACATTGCAGAAACCTCGTTGACTGTTGACGGGATCAAATACGTCATAGACGTGGGGTTGGTCAAGGTCAAGGTGTACAACCCAAAGTTGGGCATGGATGCGTTGCAGGTGGTTCCAGTGTCCATGGCAAACGCCCAACAGAGAAGCGGGAGAGCTGGGAGAACCAGTGCCGGTGTAGCCTACCGTTTATACACCGAAAACGCAACACACGGCATCTTTGCACAGCCAATTCCCGAAATCCAGAGAACAAACTTGGCCAATGTCGTCTTGCTCTTGAAGTCTCTCAAGGTGGACAACATCAACGAGTTTGCTTTCTTGGACCCTCCTCCCCCAGACATCCTCAATTGCTCGTTGTACGACCTTTGGCTGATGGGAGCTCTAGACAACATGGGGCAGCTTACAGAAACAGGCCTCTTGATGACCAAGTTCCCCATGGAGCCTACTCTTGCCAAAGCCATCTTACTCTCGTGCCAGGACGATTTCCTGTGTTCCGAGGATATGATCACCATGGTGGCCATGTTGTCGGTGCCCAGTGTGTATGTTCGGCCCAAAGAGAGAGCCCGTGAGGCCGACTTGATGAGAGAGAAGTTCTTGGTCAACGAGCTGGACCACTTGACATTGGTCAATGTTTATAACCAGTGGGAAATCAACTCCAGAAAGGGCATGAAGCATTTGACAATCTGGTGCTCCAAGAACTTTCTTCAGCTCAAGTCGCTTCTTCGTGCAAAAGAGATCAAGAAGCAGTTGATATTCATTATGGAAGGGTTGAAGTTACCACTAAGGAGAAGCACCAACGACGACAACTTCAGAAAGTGTCTTGCTGCTGGCTTCTTCCAGCAAGCTGCAAAGTTGTCCAAGATCAACGTCCATGGAACCCCCGAGTTTTTCAACTTGAGACACACATACATGAAGATGTATTTGCACCCAACCAGTGTCTTGAACGGCAGCAACCTCAGCTCTAACTACGTTGTCTACCACGAGCTTATTTTGACCTCCAAAGAGTACATGAATTTTGTCACAACCGTGGATCCACTTTGGTTGGTGGAATACGGGTATGTCTTTTATGACGTTTCAAAGCCAATGAGAATGCCTTTCAAGTATATTAGCAAGGATGAGTTTGCAAGCATGATAGAAGAAGATAAGAGGAAGTATCTTGCCAAGGAGCAAGAGGGAGATGAACGGAAGAAAATCACCAAAGAGAAGACCATCTTCAAAAAAAGAAGAAGGTGAGGAGGAGAGTATTAAAAGGTACGAGGAGGAGAGTATTAAAAGGAGGAGGAGGAGAGTAATAATAGGGTACGACGAGGAGAGTATTAAAAGAGTACAAGAGGTGGTGCTATACAGATTTACGAGAGCACAGACGTCAAATAGAGCAATTCAGATATGTCAAATGGCGCCTGGTATTCATCCACCACCTCCACATTACCCCCAATCTACATCTTCCATATTGCCAGCTGGTATGCTTATCCTTCATTATCTATGATTTCATTTTAAGACCCACAACTCCTCTCTGTTCTCATATTCTATGTACACTTGTCATAGAACAGAGAGAAGATAACATTATTGAGAGCCACTAGCCAACGCTAAGAGGCTAGTCTCCTGCCTATTTCAAAACGACATTGTCGATCAACCTGGCGATGCCTCCGTCACCCTTGGGGACCCTGACTGCGGTGGAGAGAATAGCGCCGTGTCCCGGTTCGACATGGTCCAAGTCGACCAAAGTCATGGGGTCGCTAACGGCAATGTACTCAATTTCAAAGGCCTTGTTCGAGGCCAAGATCCCATTGACCGTGTCCAAGATTTCGCTCGATTTGACGGTGGTGTTGGCCTTCTTATAGTGCGCTTCTCCAGCAGTCAAAGCCTTGAAGATGACCGAGGCCTGGTCTTTAGTTTCTGGAGACAAGTACTGGTTTCTCAGCGACATGGCCAAGCCATTGTGTTCTCTCATGGTGGGAACGACGTTGACGGCGGTGTTGATGTGCAAGTCACGAACCAAGTTCTTGAGCACCACACACTGCTGGGCGTCCTTCTGGCCCACATAAAGGTTGGTTGGAGTGACAATGTTGAGGAGTTTGGTGACAACAGTGGCCACTCCTCTGAAGAAGTGGGGCCTGGTGACACCTTCCAACTGCTCCGAGACACCCAACACACTGACAAAGGAGCCCACCTGCTTGGAGACATCCAAGGATATACCCTGTGGGTACATTTCAGTCACCTTGGGGACAAAAACGGCGTCGACACGGTCGCCAAACTTGGCCTCCAAGGTGCGGAGGTCGTTTTCCAAGGTCCTGGGGTACGCGTCCAAGTCCTCATGTGGCGCAAACTGGGAGGGGTTGACGAAGATGGACACCACGGTCAGATCGTTGTGCTTGATGGATTCCGAAACCAAGAGACAGTGGCCGTCGTGGAGGGCGCCCATGGTCGGAACAAAGCCGACGCTCTTGTTCTGCACGAGCAACTGCCTTCTCCACGCCCTGACTTGTTGAATGGTCCGAAATACCTGAATCCCGCGGGTCATAGCTGTGCCAGAAAGAGAAGAAGCTTTGATTTGTCACAAGCATCTCTACAAAAGATGACTGAAAAAGCGACCGGCACTGGAAAAAAAATCACACGTGACCTTCCTCGGATCGGAACTATTTAGGCTATTTCCCCTCGTTTTTTGTGGAGTAAGACGCAGAGGTATAAGAGGGTCGAAATTCCATTGCCGAGGTACCAAAGTCGAAGATAGCCCCAGCAATACCAAACTATCGACTTCTAACATGGCCAAGTATACAATTGAAAAGAAGGAGTGTGACGCCTACGGTCCCCGTGGCCCTGGGTCCACTGTGCTCCCTGGAGATCAGCTCACTGTTGTTTACAACAAGTTCAAGAGCACCGAGCCCGCCCCCCAGGGGGCCATCAAGTACAACTTGTTCTTTGCGCACGGAACGGGAATGAGCAAGGCCATCTGGACCTACCACATCAAGAAGTTGTTTGAGGGGGCAGGCAGCAGTCAATGGCACTTGAACGCTGTGATTGCACACGATGCCGTTTCACATGGCGACTCTGCGGTGCTCAACAGAGGCAAGATTGGCTGGGTCAACCGCTGGGAGGACAACTCCAGGGACATCAACGCCATTGTGCACCACGAGATCCTGGCCAGCGGCGACTTCAGACCCGACTCGGCCACCAAGAACGTGATCATCGGCCACTCGTTCGGCGGGTTTGGCGCCGTCCTCGCCAGTGTCTTTGAGCCTGCCTTGTGGGACTCGGTCATTGCCGTTGAGCCCGTTCTCTACGGGGTTGCCACCGAGAACGAGAAGTTCACCAGGAGGTTCGCCAAGATCGGCGACATGATCATGGACAGTTTCTCCAGCAAGGAGGAGTTTGAGACCTACTTCACCAAGTACCACTTCTTCAAGACCTTCCACCCGGAGGTGATGAAGAACGTCTTGGAGGACGAGTTGATCATCGAGCAGGACGAGGACGGTGAAGTCGTCTACAACGCCAAGTGCACCAAGTACAACCAGTTGACCTGCTACTTTGGCGCCGGCATTTCGCTTGCGTTCGGGATGAAGGCCCTCGCCAACGTCACGGTGCCTGTGGCCCACGTCCTTGCCACCAAGGCCAACTGGAACCCGCCAAACGCCTCCAAGTTTATCCGTACCACCATTCCGCTGGACCTTATCATTCCAGTCGACGTGACCGGCGAACACTTGGTCAACGGTGAAGACCCCGACTTGATTGTCAAGGTCATTGCAGAACACTTAGACACGCGTGTTGATCCGATCAAGGAGTATTCTGGTAATGCTCCCCACCACGCCAACTCCGATAGACAGGCAATTGCCGACCAGCAATTTGGAAGAATGATGGAACTCGACTTTGCCAAGGTCTATGGGTACGACGCCGAAGCCTTGGCCAAGAGGGAGTCCAAGATTTAGTTTGGACTTGTATGACTCCGAAGCTATACGAATCCGATGTTTTTAGACAATAAACAGTGGGCGGCGAGTCCTCCTAGCGTCAGTGTAGCTGAAAACAGTGTGAACTGGAACCGTTTATGGGAATACAGGCTGCTGTGGAAGTAAAAAAAAGGTCGTACCCGGATTCGAACCGGGGTTGTTCGGATCAAAACCGAAAGTGATAACCACTACACTATACAACCATTTTGATTTAAGATGCTGAACTAAATGATAAGAGGTGTAGAGAGTGATGGGTATAGGTTTTTTTGAAGTATGTTGTGATGCTGGCTTGAGTTGGCTTAAGAGACTGGATGGCTTAAGAGATGGCCTAGTAAAGTTCAGGATAAAAGTTTAATTACTGACGTGGAGTATGGCGGGAAACTTTTTTGGCAAGAGTGCAGCAGGCTGCCGTCAGTGACAGGCATTGACATTGCTGTGTTGCAGAAGCACCTTTGCTTACTTTAGCTTGCCGTATTGCCTTCAAAGATACAGTTGTTTGGAGATAATGAACCAAAACAACCTTTTGAAGATTCGAGGCCAAGAGGGCCAATTTGCAGCATTGGGGGATGGAGCGTATTAACATAGATATGGGATTCCTGAGGATTTGCCTTAGACGTGAACTCTAAGCTCAACCTTGGTCTGGTTCAGAGTTTGTGATATCCCCTGTTCTCATATCCTGTTCTCCTGTTCTTCTGTCTTCTGTCTTCTGTCTTCTCTTCTCTTCTCTTCTCTTCTTACTCTTGCACTTCTTCTCTCTCTTCTTTTCTCCCTTCCATTCTACTAACATCCTCTTCTCTCCTTTGACCACAAAACTCCTTCAATTGCTCTAAATCCGTCGCCTAGAGCTCTCGTAGGGCTCCTTCAAACGCAAACACATCCAAAACACCCAGACAACCCTTTATCGAATTGTAATAAACAAACAGAAGCAAAAAGTGGCAGAAGGGTCTACCACATCCATAAACCAGTTCTCTGCACTGCTAGCCAAGCTTATCGCTGGAGAATGTGAAGTTGCTCTGGGGCATTGGCGTTCGTGTAGATTATTTAGTCTGGAATGGCGTCAGGCTAAAGTTCCTTGGAGTTGCGTAAGATGAAGGGAAAAACTGGCCATATCTACATCAACCAGACCATCTTTGGTTGTAATGTGTCTTATTTTGCAGTGGAGGGACGCTGGCAGTCACACATGGTCATGTGTAAACTTGCCATGAAGGCCAGGGAGCTGGTCCAGAGACGGTTAGCTGCAAACGGATTGGATGGGGCTCATCCCAAGTAGGCTAGCGGCGTCTCGATCGAGACGGGCTTAAGCCCAGGCCTTCGCAGACACCTTCCGTGGCACGGAGTTGGAGGTCCAATTCCACATCGAGAGGTTGGCATCGGAACGAGCTTCTCAAGAAAATACAATCACGAACTCTGGACTGGACAGGCGCCGCTTTGTGAGTGCATTAGTATTGCACACATCTTGCATACCAATCTCCCAGATGCATCGTGCAGTCGCTATAAGATTACCTCCGGGTATACTTTCTCCGCTCGTGCAGCGCCTGGTACAAAAGAGATAGACTACGACCCACAGAGGGTCATCTGCATCAGACAAGGATCTTGCCCTGCACCTCAGGGGTTCGGTAAGACTTGCTTACAGCTAACCTGGGCCAACACTGGGGCTGAATGTGCCAACGCCTCCCTTGGGGCCTCCGTCATGCACCCAAAATGCCCAACAATACCTCCACCTAAACGTGGATTCTAGACCGTATTGTCTCATGTCGACGCTATTCGGAAATATAGAAATTATCCTTATTATTTCTTGGTACGTGTTTATTTTCCTGCTTGCTGCCACTCGCCGTATTGTTCTCCAGCGCATGCTTACAGGACATGCTCCCAGCTTTGTGTGTCGACGCACGTATAAGCACTGGTACATAGTCTCATTGATGTAAAATTAGAGTGCTGAAGGGGCATGCTGCTATTGTGCCCGCTCCTTTGGGTTTTGTTGAACTACCGATAACAACAACGTTATGTGCTTCGTTAGTGGTGGGAGGCAGATCGTTTGGCTAAAGTTATAGCTTAAACTGTAGGCCCTTCTTTTTTTTTTGCAGCCTACCGTATGTGGTAAGCCCTGTCAGAAAACAACTCAAAATTTCCGTCCAGCGGGCCAGCGATCCACCGAAACGACAAGGGGGGGGGTGAGCGGGAATGAGCAACCACGACGGGGACACTCTCTGGAATGCAAAGAAACTAGCCGATACCCGTCAGGCACAGCTTGTGTTGACACCCGCACGTGACGGAACACTTGTTGCAGCCGGTGACGATAGCGGAGAAGCGTCGTTGTGTTCCTTCCAGACGGACCACCCACTGACGATAACCATTGCATCATGCACCGCTCTGGTTTGTCATCGCAATTGCCTGGAGACGTCTTCGCTGCCACATGAGCCGGGTTGCAAGTGCCCACGCAGCAATTCCCAACAAGCCCGTCATCGTCCCGGAGAAATTCGCTTTTCTCCCTCACATGCAAATACGAGGCCGCCTTGGGACGGGAAAACTTGTCGCTGGCCACAGAGCAAAGGGCCTGAGGTCAATCTGCAGCCCAGCTGCAGCGGGCACTACGTGTGCCGCGCCGGCTGTGTCCCGCGCTCTCGCTATCTCTGCCTCTGTGTCGTGGGCGTTTTGGTTATCTCTGCTTTCTGTGTCTCTCGGATTTATTCACTCTCCAGAGAGATTCACAAAGAAACTTGACCATCTAGCCACCCTGGAAATTGGCGACCGAGCAGAAGGTGAAATTGTTGGTTAGGCATGAGAATCAGAATTAGGCAGGTGAAGAAAATGTTGGTTTAATATGGGAATTACAATTAGGCAGATGAAGAAAATGCCCGGCTCCCACTTTGATTACAATTAGGCAAACCAAAGTCCGACGAGCAGCAGGCAAACCTACACTTCGTATACACTGCTGAAATTTTTCACTTTTCACAGGTCGAAATGAAATTGTTGTTGGCTTAACCAACGCCGACTTCCCATTTTGGACAGACGAGGTCCAACCAGCCCACAAAGCACAATCACGCAGTCTACATCATGAACCTGTAAAGGTGCCTGTTTACTTTCCAAACTAGACTTCTACCTTGGGAATTGTCTGGTTTAGGAAACTGACTAACTGGTTTGAAGCTGTCTAAGCTTGAATAATTTTTGGCACAATAGAAGCTGGATTTTTCCTGTTTGGATAATCCCCATCAACAATGCTGTATTGTTCTTGGATTAATAAGGTACACGTTTAGACGATGTTTTTTTTTTTTCTTGATCGGTGGTTGACAGGAACAACAGGGTAACACCGAGACACAACCACAGAAGTATAGGCTAATCTTCTTTTCCGCCTTGTGACGAAGAATTGTCAAACTTCGGGCACAGTTTGCAGCAAGCCGTGTGGAAAAAAATATGCACGTGAAATCAATCATGTGACGCTTTTAAGAACCTCACGTGACTGACGGCACCAGGCGAGGTGGGGGACCACATACACGTGACTTTTATCTCTTTCTTTTCAACTCATCGCATCCACCACAACCATGGCCTCCAGAGAAAGCGTTTTAGCCTACGTGATTGATTTCTTAGCCAGAGATGAGAAGCTTCCAAAGACTCTTTCTGCGTTGAAGAAAGAGCTTGCCGGAGCCGAGCTTCCTAAAGCTGGCGCCAAGTTGGAAGACTTGATCCCCAAGGCTGCTGACAGTAGCGCCAGTGACAGTGAAGATAGCTCCGACAGTGGATCTGACAGCGATTCTGACAGTGACTCTGACAGCGACTCCGACTCCAGCTCCGACAGCGACTCTGAAGATGAAGACAAGGACGAGGAAATGAAGGATGCTGAAGAAGATAAGGCTTCTGACAGCGAAAGTGATAGCTCATCTGATTCTGATTCTGATTCTGACAGTGATTCCGACAGCGAATCTGAAGAAGAAAAGAAGGATGAAGACAAGAAGGATGCTGAAAAAGACAGCGACAGCTCTGACAGTGACAGCGACAGTTCTGATAGCGACAGCGACAGCTCTGATAGCGACAGCGACAGCTCTTCTGACTCTGACTCTGACAGCGGCTCCGACAGTGATTCTGACAGCGACTCTGAAGATGAAAAGAAGGATGAGAAGAAGGAAGATAAGGCCGCTTCTGGCAGCGACTCCAGTGACTCCAGCGACTCCAGCGACTCCAGCGACTCTGACAGCGATTCTAGCGACTCTGACAGCAGCTCCAGTTCCAGCGACTCCTCCGATAGTGACTCGTCCGATTCCTCTGATTCCGATTCCGAGTCCGAGTCCGAGCCAACCAAAAAGAGAAGCGCCGAAGAAGACACCAAGCCAGCCAAGAAGCACAAGAAGTCCGACAGCTCCTCGCAAACCGAGTCGATCGAGTCCACCCCAGAAGCCTCCCAACCCCAAGTGCATCCATCCCGTATGAACCTCATTCCAGCCACTCCAGACGACGAGTTGAAGCCTGGCCAAAGAAAGCATTTCTCCAGAATCGACAGATCCAAGATCGCCTTTGAAGATCATGTATTGCAAGATAACACATACAAGGGTGCTGCCGGTACATGGGGAGAACTCGCCAACGACAGATTGACTCAAGTCAGAGGTAAGGATTTCACCAAGAATAAGAATAAAATGAAGAGAGGTGCATACAAAGGAGGTTCCATCACCATGGCTTCCGGCTCATACAAGTTTACCGATTAGATTAAATAGAATGGTAACTCAGCTCTCTTCGGAGTAGTGAAAATAAATTAATTGTGTTTTAGAAGATATAGAGTATTTTAGTGTGTTGAGGTAGGAGCAACTAGTGGCAATTTCGATAATTCTAGTGATGTGGTTTCCCAGAGTGTTGCTAGCCTTCTGTCACCCATCTACAAAGTCTCATTGCAGCGCTAACGAAGATCCTCGCTAAATAGTGATGCCTCCTGCTAGCTGGAGTTGCTCTGTAGTGAGAGGTTCAGTATTTTGCGAGGAATCCGTCAGCAACTTTAACGTCTTACCCGCTAACTCGGGCAGTCAGCAGAAAAAAGATCCGCTGCCTAAATAGAGCTTCGGTGTTTGCCACAAAAAATTGATCTACTGCCATCTTATTAATCATGAGTCGGGTCAATTACGCTGAGTTGCTGAAGGGTAACTACTCTGATTTATCATCAGATGAAGACGGAGGAGACTACAACAAGAAGAGGCCTCAGAAGAAGAAGGGTGCCGCTCCTCCACCAGTGCAAGAGGTCCCACAACCAGTACTCCTTGATGAGAGCCGTAAAAGAAAGGCCCAGGAGTTCATGGACCGTGCCATCAATGAATTCGACGACAAACCTGTCTCTGATGACGAGATGATTGAGTTGAACACAGAGATCCCCTCCGATTACGTTCCGGATGCCGTCTCCAAGTTATTTGGCAAGGCTGACTTTTCATACTTGAAGCTCAAACCAGATCACTTTTCCCGTCCGTTGTGGATATCTCCCAATGACGGTAGAGTCATCTTGGAGAGTTTCTCTCCGTTGGCAGACCAGGCCCAGGACTTTTTGGTCACCATTGCAGAACCCATCTCCAGACCTTCCCACATCCATGAATACAAAATCAATGCATACTCGTTATACGCAGCTGTTTCCGTCGGTTTGGAGACAGACGACATCATTTCCGTCTTGAACCGTTTATCCAAGGTGCCGTTGGCAGACTCAATAACCAAGTTTATCAAAGATGCCACCGTTTCGTACGGCAAGGTCAAGTTGGTGTTGAAGCACAACAGATACTTTGTGGAGTCCACCCAAGCAGATATCTTGCAAATGCTCTTGAAAGACCCGGTCATCGGGCTTTTGAGAATCCACAACCCAGAAGCAACACAGCCAGGCGATGCAGTGGGCCAACCTGCAGAGTTGGGTTCTGTTGCAGGCACCACCAACTCCGCTGCCAACGGCTCAGGTAAGCTGAGTGACTCCAAGGACCCCAACGACATATTTGCAGCTGTTGTAGGCGAAAAAGAAGAAGATGAAAACGACGATGTGGACGCAGTCCACGCCTTTGAGATCTCCAACGACTCGGTTGAAGTCGTCAAGAAGAGGTGTCAAGAAATCGAATACCCAGTGTTGGAAGAGTACGATTTCCGTAACGACTCCCGAAACGCCAACTTGGAAATAGACTTGAAGCCATCCACCCAAATCCGTCCGTACCAAGAAAAGTCGTTGAATAAGATGTTCGGTAACGGGCGTGCAAGATCGGGGATCATTGTCTTGCCATGTGGTGCTGGAAAAACGTTGGTTGGTATCACCGCCGCATGTACCATCAAGAAATCGGTCATTGTCTTGTGTACCTCGTCTGTGTCTGTCATGCAGTGGAGACAGCAATTCTTGCAATGGTGTACCATTCAACCCGAAAGTGTTGCCGTTTTCACCTCGGAAAACAAGGAAATGTTCACCAGTGACGCTGGGTTGGTTGTGTCTACCTACTCCATGGTGGCCAACACCAGAAACAGATCTCACGACTCCCAAAAGGTTATGGATTTCTTGAGGTCTCGAGAATGGGGTTTCATCATCTTAGATGAAGTGCATGTGGTTCCAGCAGCCATGTTTAGAAGAGTCGTCACGACGATTGCAGCCCACGCCAAGTTGGGTCTCACAGCAACCTTGGTCCGTGAAGATGACAAGATTTCCGATTTGAATTTCTTGATTGGCCCCAAGTTGTACGAAGCCAACTGGATGGACTTGGCGCAAAAGGGCCACATTGCCAACGTGCAGTGTGCCGAAGTGTGGTGTCCAATGACCTCGGAGTTCTACCAGGAGTACTTGAGAGAATCCGCAAGAAAGAGAATGTTGTTGTACATCATGAACCCCACCAAATTCCAGGCATGTCAGTTTTTGATCCACTACCACGAGAAGAGAGGTGACAAGATCATTGTCTTCAGTGACAATGTGTATGCATTACAAGAGTACGCTCTTAAACTCGGAAAGCCATTTATTTATGGATCCACTCCCCAACAAGAAAGAATGAAGATTTTACAAAACTTCCAGCACAACGACCAAATCAACACCATCTTTTTGAGTAAGGTTGGGGATACTTCCATTGATTTACCGGAAGCCACGTGCTTGATTCAGATCTCGTCGCATTACGGTAGTAGAAGACAAGAGGCACAGCGTTTGGGACGTATTTTGAGAGCCAAGAGAAGAAACGACGAGGGTTTCAATGCATTTTTCTACTCTTTGGTTTCCAAGGACACACAGGAGATGTACTACTCCACAAAGAGACAGGCGTTTTTGGTGGACCAAGGGTACGCGTTCAAGGTGATCACCCACTTGAGTGGGATGGAGCTGTTGCCCGATTTAGCATACTCTCTGGCCAGAGAAAGAAGAGAGTTACTTCAGCAGGTGTTGCTTAAGAACGAGAACGCTGCTGGTGTTGAGGTGGGTGACGACTTGGACACAAACTTTATCCTGAGAGAGAAGAGAATGAAGATCGAAAAGTCAAATGCCCAGAGATCCGCAGGGTCTTTGGCTGGTTTGGCTGGTGGTGAGGACATGGCGTACATTGAGTACTCCAAGAACAAGAACAAGGAGTTGAAGGAGCACCATCCATTGATCCAAAAGATGTACTACAAGAAAAAGTAGTTGTCTGGTCAGGACGTAAGTTGAACGAAGCAAGACAAAGTAGACATGAGTCGTGTGATAAAAGCTGCTTTCAGCAGAGCCAGGTTCACAACCACCTACTCCAGACGAAAATCCGAGAAGCAATGAGAAGATTAACAATAAACCGCTAACAATAGACACCCTCACTAAAGAGCATTGGGGACATTGAGCGGGACATCGAGAGGGACATCGAGAGAGAAGTGGCACATAAAGAGAAGTTTATATGAGGGAAGTCATTGAGCCGAAGAGATGAATTCTTTGGATGCCAGACATAGCCTCTAGCTCTGCGGGTGAAACAGTACGACCCCCACTACACTCATCAACCTTTTCATTTGTTACCATATATACCGTGGGGCCTGCTCCCATGCATTTTCCCATCCTCAGGATGATTGGTGCCCTGTTTGGACACTGCAGTCTATTACTAAATACCAAAATAACATACAGACCCAAATGTAAGTTCTCTAACGAAAGCACTCTAATGTGATGGTTGACTACCAAGTCAACAGAGATGTAAGCTAATAGGTCACCCAGCTCTCTTATGCTGAGGCCACCCATGAAGTTCTCTATCCATGGAAACGTCCAGACCATTCCTCTAGGTGTCTGCAGACACAAACTCATCGAACTCCTCCAGATCGTCGCTGGGCTGCTCCTCCTCCAACTGGAGCTGGGCCAATTTCAGCTCCAACAAGACCTCCTCTGCATGCTGCTCCTCAAAGTTGCGGAACCGCCTCTTATACAAGGTCATGGCCTCGCTGAAGGAGGTGGCCGAGTAGTCGTCGTGGAAGCGGAGGCCCAAGGCCACCTGTGTGGGCGAGTCGTCCCGTGGTTCGCCGTCCTTGAGCGGGTGGTATCCCGAGCCAGGCAACTGCACTATGACTCTGTATGTCCTGTAGGACTCGCTGGTCATCTCCAAGGTGTCGCCACCGTTGTTCGCCACCGCCCACCCTTGCCGTATGGGGTTGTACCAGACCTCGCCCCAGATCAGCTCCTTGAAGGTGGTGGTCAAGCTGCCGACAGTGGGCGCAATGGTTTCCGAGTTGAACAACTCGATCTTGGCCCGCAAGCCCAAGTACGGTTCGACCGGCTGGAACATTAGCTCCTGGATCTCGGGCACCATCTCGGGCGACCCTTGGCTGTGTGTCACGGGAGTCGACCGGAGGAGCTCCTGCTCCACCACCTTCATCAGCCCTTTCCACACAACATTCTCCTCCTTGAGGTTCCAATGGTTCACGCTGGCCTGGCCTCGGGGGATCTTATACAATCTGACGTTGTACGTCTCGAATAGAACAGTGGAAACAATTGACATGATTGCTTAAAAAAAGGGAGTGCCTATAGCTATATACGCTTTTGGTCTCGTCACGTGGACGGACTTGCCGGCCTCGAGTCATGACAGCGCCGCCAGCGACAGACAGCTCAGGGCTCACCGGTGCTGTCGAGGAAGAGGGGTGACGCTGTGGGTGTAGCTCCGGAGTGCTATTCTTATACTTGCCCATTATTAATCTGGCGGGATGGGAGTTATGGGCGGTGACCCGTAGCAGTGGGCGGTCCGGTCGTGATCTGGGCTGGTCGCAGAGTCATTTCCAGACAACACCTTAGGAGAGATGGTTTCACATTGGAGATGACGTGAAAGGGGATTTTACAAAGCGGAAGAGGTGATGTAAGCTGATCTTGGATGATTAGAGGTGTCTTGGTGGCAGAACGGTGGTGATTGTGGCTGGAGGTTATTCATGAAGATACGCTATGTGCAGGAATTTGCTACATGTTGCGGCTGCAAATGGTAGCGCTGGATAAGCGAGATTAGCCAAGAGGTATTTGAGGGGAGGAGAGTGGGGAAGACAACCTTACTAATGGTCTGAGGTGGGATTGGCTGTTATAGCACAATCTAGTTAAGTCAGGCAAGCGTATAGAGCGGCCTTTTTGGGTGTAGAGTGAGAAATGACGTAGGAGTGTAGGACACAGGAAGCATAGGTAACTCAAGTAGTGTAAGTGTAAGCTGTGTGAACAGGTTGAGCGGTGCAGGCTGTGAAAACGGGTTGAGGCACGGGAAATGCACAGAGGAATGGTATGGGAGTGTTCTTTATGCCCTTCCCAGTGGAGGATGGGAAGCAGCCCGAGTGAAATTAATCTGTGAAATGCTAACCAGCACCAACAAACCTCACCCAGTTGGCACCCTCCAAACAGAACCATTTAAATACAGCCAACCTAACTGTCTGCTTGTATAAAACATCTCTTGAAGCTTGTTTTGGCGAGGGTAGCTGCCGGGCGTACACTGTTGGCCGCTCACGTGACCAACCACACGCGACCAAACCCACTTAAGCGTAAATTTTTTCAAGAGAGAGCCAACCACCATGTTCAAGACACTCGTCCAACAACAGCCGTTTGGCGTTGGGATCTTCAGGAATACCGTCCGTTTCAACTCGTCCAACAACTTCAACGACTTGTTGAAGGGTATCAGCAACAGCGCCACCAACAAGGGGACGTTTGACTTTGACGTGGACCAAGTGACCAGTTTTTCACTCAACAAGAACGATGCTCTGAGATCAGACACTCCTCCCCCACCCAACCCCCGTGACATTGCCAAGACGGTCAGAATGCACGGCCCCATTGCCGGCAGAACCGTTGACGTCCAACTGAAGAACTTGGGCAGAGCTTTGGCCGGGATTAACACCGTCAACAGAAACAGTAAGATCAAGGTCTTGAAGCAAGTCCAAAGTAGATACATCAGACCAGCAAAGTTGATCAAGAAGAAGAAGAGTGAATGGTGGAGAAAGAAGTTTAGAGAAGGTTTCAGAGACTTGATGGGCCAAGTCAACGACGCCAGAAGAAGAGGTTATTAGGACAAGCGAGTACTTTGGTACGTTTGATGAGTACGATGCACCTGGTCAAACTGGTTGGCGAGGTAAGCCTGCGGCCTGACCGAGGCTGTTGTTGGTGACATCTGAGTTTTGTAAATAGAATGCATATTAAGGTGAATTCAGGAATGAACAGAAGTGTAGTTTTGGGGCGAATTGGATGTGAAAGATGAGTGGGCAGACTGGTGCAGCCAGTCGGTGTGGAAGTTGTAGTATTGCGTTGCTAGTCAATTACAATGAATGGGTTAAGTATTGCAAGATGGACGGTTTCAGGACACAGGCTGAAAAGTCCTTGAATTGTCATCGATACGTCCTTTTGTCATCGATACGTCTTTGGATTGTCATTGACCGTCCGTGGATTCTCATCGATACGTCCATGGATTCTCATCAATACGGTCCTTGGATTGTAAATAGAGATATTTCTTAAATCATCAAAATATACGGCACTTGAATTGCCAATAAAGGTAGTCCTTGACTCGATGATGTGAATCGCCAGTCGATGCAGTCTCATTCCATAATGGTGCCTCCAGGTTAGGACAAAATCAGAGCAAACCAGGGAAACCCTGTTGAGCAAACGGCACCCTAAACATCCCCCACCCTTTCTAAATGACCTCCTTTAAATAGCCTAACGTAGTGTGACCTTTCGACCAGGGACAAATGCCGTGAAGAATGGCTGCAATGCAGCAGCAAGATCGTCACACGAGCGCAAGGCGGTATGGGCAGCACTATTTCACCACAACAGCTGGGATCAATGGACCAAATAACCGAGGCTCAACAGTGTCGGTCCCAGAGAGCTGGCAGATAAGCTTCTTGGTAGCAGCGGCTCGGTGGCCGTGGAACGCTGTGCGTTCCGTGTAATTCAATTGCGCCGTTCCCTGGGTCAGCATTATAAGCACGACGAATCCCCAATACCTGAAACTAATTCGAAAGAAAGCCCTGCCACTCGTAAACACCGCCATAGCCAATAATTAAGTGAGATAAGCGGTGTGTTGACTAGGAGGTGAGATAAGCTAGATGAGCGAGACAAACTGAAGAGCCTGTTGCACAAACCACGCCAGGGAAGGAGCTGCCTGGACACAACCAGGAATGACACAATGTGCCTGGTCTAATGACCATGTTTGGCTGGTGCGCCCCTCATGCACTGCCGTCTAGGGTGCCCTGCAACAATGGCCCCTTCGTTGGTCCACCATCGAATATTCGGCTGCAACAAAATATTGCAGCACTATTGTTTGTCATACGTAATTCGAATTACGGCTCCAAAAATACCGGTCTGGTGTTGCAGACATTGTTGCAATAGGTACTCTTGCAGAATAGCCAACTACCAGTGACGAGGGCCTTGGCAGATTTCCTTCTGTGTACTGCACCCATTCGCAGCCATTGCAGCACAGCGCAAGGTGAGCACACGAGAATGACACAGAGCAGAGCCGCTGACACTCTAACTGACCGAGGGGAATCAGAAGAACGGTTTTCGAGCCGAACTTGACCGACGGCCTTCACTTCGCTGCCTCTGGGGATGCCCGCCGAGAGTGGCTCTGGTGAATCATCTCTTGCTGCAAGTGAGTCACGATGACTCGCCATGACTCCCAGTCCACATCTCCCTCCAACAATGCTGCAACGAGCATAACACTCGGCATTTACCCCCATATCATACCGCCGACACTATACCCAGCACCCTCCAGCAGCCTCTACACGCCAGCAAGCATGGCCAGCACGGACCACACCCTACCCATTCCCGTGTGAGGGCCGTTCCGATGGTGCATCTGGCACCCGGCAGAAACACCCACCGGCGATCCGCCTCAAGCCGTCGTCTCGAGGACCTCGGACGTGCTAGGCAGGTTCCGAGGACAGTGTCCGAAGCCCACCCGAAGCCCAAATAACCCAGAACTCCTCCAACCTAGCGTCGTCCGTGTCAGGGCCCACTGTTGCCGATCTCCATCGCTTACCAATCTCCGATTGCGATCTCCATCGCTCAAGTCCATCCAAACCTTTTTTTCTGCTTATCTACGGAGGGACCCACGTTCTTTTCCAACGGCAACAGACACCAAACAAAGTAGAGGAATGTCAGGAAACGTCGAACCCAGCGTTCTCCCCACCTTGGGGGACCTCTCTGGCATCCCTGGGTTGGCGGAGGCCGCCACAGAGACCCTTGAGATCAAGCCCAGGCTTGCTGCTGCTCCACCGACATCCCCCGGGACACGGCCGGTCGAGCCAACGCCAGCTCCAACGCCATTGCAAACCAGCACAGACTTGTCCCACGGACAGATCCACGTCTACCCCGAGGCCCTCCAGCCGTTTCGGGGGTCCATCAATGCCTACGCGGCGTCCATCATCTCCACTTTCACGGGCTTTCCCATCGACACGGTCAAGACCCGCATGCAGACCCACCAGCACTTCACGGGCTACATCCACTGCATTCGAGACACATACCACCACGACGGCGTGCGGGGCTTCTTCAGGGGCGTGTGGGCGCCATTGATCCTGTCGTCCTTCCTGAAGACCCTCAACATCACCGTCTTCACCAACACCAAGGCCTGGCTCGGCCACGCCACAAATGTGCCCTCCACCGATTTTGCCCGTAACTTCCCCTTGAGCTTTGCAGCGGGCATGTGTGCCGGGTCGGCGGCCTCCATGTTGGCGTGTCCGTTCGAATTCACCAAGGTGTACGCCCAGATCGAGTCCTTGGTGGCAAAGCAGGCCAACCTCCAGCCCCAAGCAACCTCCAGCATCCAGATCGCCAAGAAGATCTTTGACTACCAGGGCTTCACAGGCTTGTACTCTGGCTTCAGACTCCACTTGTTGAGAGACTCCCTTGCACTGGGCATCTACTACACCTGCTACGAGGCCTCCAAGTACTCCATGAACCTCGCCATCAACGGCGACCCCTCCAAAAACGCCCAATTCTCCATCTGGATGTCGGGCGGCATCCTGGGTGTGGTGGTCTGGGCCATGATCTTCCCGGTAGACACCTCCAAGTCCCTTCTTCAGAAGGCCATAGTCACAAATATATTCAGAAGCCACCAGGGCCAGGACCGCTTACCTCTTCCAAAGTCCACTTTTACCTACAAGAAGGAAGCTTTCCGTGGGGTTGGAGGAACCATGCTTAGGGCTTTCCTTGGAAACATGATGTTCTTTGGAGTTTACGAGACCGCCATGTCCTGTTTGGTTTAGTGGAGAGATGTCAACATTTACGCTTAGTGTGTCAACTTTGGTGGAACTACAAGCGTACCAATCAATATAAATAAGACGGAGTATGAAGTTATGACGAGTTATGAGACGGAGTGGCCGATGAATATGAACAGACCCACAAACATAATGATCCTAAGTGCCAGATATAAATAGAGAGTTAGATTGCCAGTTACATAGACTACTAGATAGCCAGTTACATAGACCTTCGATAATTATATATTAAAGTGAGTTGAGTAGTGAGTGCCAGTGACACTAGTGCAATTACCTTTATTCACCTTCATTCACCTTCGTGCTTTACCTTCGTGCATTCACCTTCCCTGTGTATTGTGAATTACCTTCTCCTGGACCTCCCTCTGGGCTCGTGTTCGGTGGGTGGGTGGTTCTCGGCCGATGTTTGGCGAGATCTGCGGCGTTTACCCACCTGTCCCTCCTCCAAACCCGATGAAAGTTCCTCCAAACTGTACTTTAACGGCGACTTCAGACGGGTTCTTTGCAGTGGAAAGCCTGGTTCTGAGATTTCGTTGGTGGGTGAGCTGGACAAGTCAGGAATAGAGCCAGAGAGATCTCTCTTTGCTTGTGATTGCAAGTCAAACCGAGCCTTATCGATAAGGTGCTTGGTTCTGAGTTTCCTAAGTTTGTGTGGTCTCTTTTTTGGCCCTGGGTTTCCTTGAAGGGCATGAGCAAGGGACTCCATGATCAGCGTTTTGCGGGCGGTTCCTTTGACATTTGGGGATTTTGCAGCAGCAAAGGGAGAGACCGGCGAGCTGTTGGCGCTGGGCTCCAACTTCACGGGAGATGAGGCAAGTGACGACTTGGCACTGGTGCCTCGGTTGGTTTTGATGACAGTCGAGTTCTCCCGCATCAACTTCCTCAAGCGGCGACGTCTAATGGATGCATGCTTCACCTGCTTACGGACCTTCTGCTCCAATTTCTTGCTTGATTTCTTTGGTTTATCCTCGTCATCCGAGTTGTTCGTGAAGTCATGGGTAGGTTCTTGTTTAATAGTGGGAGAATTGTCGCCGAAAGATTCATCAAAATCAGGCTCTTCTTTGATGGGTGCATCATCTGTGGAGTCTGGAATAGAAGTTTCTGGCACTTCTGCTGGCTCTTCCACTTTAATAGTAGGTACTTCTTCTTCAAAGTTATCAACAGGAGCATCTTCTGGAGCAATTTCGTCAGCAACTTCTTCCTCATGTTCTTTCTTAATAGAAACGTCTTCAGAAGGTTCAACTTCAGCAGCTGCATCTTCATTTTCGTCTTCAGCAAGCTCAACTTCATCAGGAACTACCTCCTCAAGTTCGACTTCAGCAAGAATATCCTCATTATGTCCGTCAGCAACATCATCAACTGCTGCAGTGACCTCATCTTGTTCCAGCTCATCTTCTGGTTCTTCTGGGGTATCAATCTTCGTGTCATTAGCTTCCAATTGCAATTCAGTCTGGGAGTCAATTTCAACTTCATAGTCGTTCTCCAAGTCTTCTTCGTCAACTTGGTCCTGGCCAGAATTTTGATCTTGTTCCTCCTTAGCACTTGCCAAAAGATCCTCAACATTGGTTTCAGTGACAAGGGTGGTCATTTCAATTGGAATGTTAAAAACTTCTTCACCTTCCTGTGTTTCCTCTTCCTCCACTTCAGTGTTTGCACGCTGCTCTTCTGGCTCAGAAGTACTCAGACCTCTAAACCAATTGACGGGATTCAACAACTGAAAGATAACTCTAGACTTCTTACGAGGCTGCTCGTATTCAGAGTCTTCATCATCAAGTCCACGCTTTCTGGAAGGTTGCTCAGAATCAACTAACAGGGTTGGTTCACTTTCTTCAGCTTCAGATGATGCAACTTGATTCGAGCTTGTTTCCACGGTAGTTTGAACCTCAGTTTCTATAATATCTGTCGTAGCTTCAATTGAACCTTCAGATTCAGCATCCAGTTTGTTAATGTCGACATCCCGGTTGACTTCCACTTCTATTTCATTTATAGGCTCCTCATAGACAGTTGGAGTAACTTCCGTGGTTTCTTCAACAACTTGGTCGGTTTCAACAACTTCAGATGGCAATATGACTTGCTCGTCATCATTTTCATCTTCAATAACCTCAAGAGTAGTTCTAAGAGTGGTCACTTCAGGCTCCACCAGAGGTGCAACCTCAATGTTGGAGGGCAACACCACATCTTCATCAGCATCGACAATCTCAACCTCCACAACGTTAAGATCAACTGTTTGGTTGTCGTTTTCGTTATCAAGTGAAGTGCCCAATTCAACTGCATCTAGTCCTTGTGAAGAATCACCGTCATCATTCAGAATTTCATTATGAGGCGTCTCGTCATTCACGGTCGTACTCACCTCAACCTCTTCCTGAACAACTTGCTCGGTCTCAACCACTTCGGAAGGCAATATGACCTCTTCATCCTCCTCCTCGTCTTCATTTGCGTCTTCTATCACTTCAAGTGTGCCACTGAGAACGGTCAACTCAGGCTCCACCAGAGGCGCAAACTCAATATTAGAAGGTAAGACTATTTCTTCGTCAGCATCAACAATTTGGACCTCCACAACATTTAGATCCGTTTCTTCGTTGTCGTTGGTGTTTTCGTCGTAAGTGTCAAGGTTTACAGGTATCTTTTCTGGTTCATTGACGGTGTAGTCGGTGTCAGGAACAACAGATGCAGAAGTATCGCTAGGCGATTCAATGGAGTCCAATGGGGCAAGCAGCACGTACTCCTCAAGGTTTTCAGAATCAACATCCATCTCTTCATCTTCTTCAATAATCTCGGGTTCGTTTGGTTCACTTTCACTAGAGCTTATTGGGAGAGATTCAACTGCTTCTTCGGGAGCCTGTTCTTCGAGTATAACTTCAGTTTCCACGTGTTCCTCAGGGCCTTCGCTGGATGTAAGAGTAACGTCTTCTTCTGACTCCGTGATATCAGCTGTTTGTGAAGACCCAAAGAGATTTCTCAAAGACTTAAAAAATGACGTTTTACTTGTTGGTTTCTGAGTTTGAGAAGGTTCTTCATGGGGGACATCTTCAACGTCATCAATAACAGCATATTTGCGTTGAAAATCATCTTTAATCTTCAAGGCGAGTAGATCAGATTCAATTGGTTGCAGCAGCAAGCCGGTAGATTTATCCTCGCTCAGAGATGGCTCTTGTGGCTCTGGGATGGCAAGAGCATTAGCTTCTGGGAGATCTTCAGCTTCAACCACAGTTTCAGCACTTGCAATGTCTGTGTCGGGATTGGAAGAGGGTACTTCTTCAAGAATGTCGTTATCTTCAATCTCGCTTTCTTCGCCAGATTTCAACTCCAGAGAAGGTTCTTGTTCCACGAAAGTTACAACTGGATCGGGGATTTCTTCTGCCCTTAATTCTTCAGGTTCTCGTAAGAGATCAATAGTCGTTTCTGTGTGTTCCAAGTCGCTTTGAGACTCTGGAGTTGGTTCTTCAACTGGAGTAGGTTCTTCGAGTGGAGTAGGTACTTCAACTGGAGTTGGTTCTTCGACTGGAGCGGAAACATCTTCTTCATCACTCGATTGCACCAAGGAGGTGTCGTCGAACACAAGAGGTTCCAACGAGGGACGTTCCACAAACATCGCCTTTGCTCTCTCTTGTCGTAACTCATCTTCTAGGGTTTCGAGAGTGTTCAACTTGATGTGAAACTTTTCCAGGATGGATCTTAAATTATGCAATGTGTCGTATGGGTCTTCAGCGATGGTTCTGAAGACTGGAGCTGGAGGAGCAGGTGGAACGGGAGAGTCAGGGACCCCAGATTCAAAGGTTTCACCGCTGTTGAGGTTGTCTGCACTTTCACTTGTTGGTTGTGTTTCTTCGTGAACGCTACCTTCATCTTCGACATCGACTAGCTCAACATCCGAGTCGGCAGAGATGTGCTCGACCGATTGGTTAGCATGCTTTTTCTCTATGATATCCTCAGGTAAGTCGATTTTGTCATTTGGATCGGCTTCCTCGTCGGCTAGCGAACCTTCCGAAAGGTTTTCCTCCATTACCTCTAATAATGGTTCTTCGTCCAGAGCAAGCTCAGGAGCGTAGAAAGCTTCTGGAATAGGTGCCTTGGCGTCCAAGTCTTCTTCAGCATCGTCGGTATCCATAGGCGCCGAGGCTGCTGCGTCAGTAGTTATCTCTTGGTCTCCAAGGTAACCCATGATGTCTTTGGATTGTGAAATGGCTGCTTCTGCTAGACGGAGTAAGTCCATATTCGAGTTTGTTTCAAGGTTGGCTTGATTGGAATCTGTATGCAAAGAAAGTTGGTGGTCACCAAGGTTAACCATGTCAAGATAGGCATTATCGAAGTCTGCTGCTGGGAAGGACTCGCCTTCAGAATAGTTGTTTGATTGACTGATGAGGTCCTCCACAGCACGAGCCACCTCTGCTATTCCTTCTTCCGTATCGATATCTTCATATTCACCTAATTGGTTCGAGTCTTGGAACTCTTCTTCTTCTGAGTCCGAGTCTTGTTCGACACTTGGGCTATTGCTGGCTTCTGAAGATGACTTGTTTTCAGCAACAGGGTGACTGTGCATGGCTATCGAAGCCAATTGGGCAAGATTATCTTGATTGGCAAACAAGTTTTCTTCGGCGTCGCTGTATTGCTGGGGAGAATCTTGTTCTGGAGCATCGTCGCTTTCAACTTCATCCTCCTCAGGTTCTTCCAGATCGATCTCAAGTACCTCTACGTCGTCTTCATGCTGAAAACCACGAGATGGTTCTTCTAAAATCTCTTCCTCCTCTTCCTCCTCCTCTTCCTCCTCTTCCTCCTCCTCCAGATCTATCTCATTCAGGTATTGAATTGGCTGAGTTGGTTGCATTAATCTAGGACGGCCATTTTGGAGTTGGTAGCCGACTGGGGCATGTGTGTAAGGTAAACGAGAGGATAATTCGTTGGACTCCTCGTTGGACTCCTCGTCGTTCGAGTCATCTTCGTGAACTTGTGCATTTTTGATGTACTGGACAAACTCTTGGTCTTCCTCTTCGGCTTCTTCATCCACCTCCTCGGCTTCTTCTTCGTCTTCCAATACATCAATATCATCTTCCTCAACTTCTTGCTCTATCTCCAACTCGTCTATATCTTCTGCCTCTTCAAAGTCGTCTTGTTGCTCTTCCACATCGTACTCGTCAACCTCCTCAGCAACCTCTTCTTCGGATGATTCCTGCTGCTCGGGCTCCTCTTCCGAGTCCAAACATATTATGGAGTCGTCGTCATCGTCATCTTGGTCGATGTTTGTATTGGCTTGCTGGGCATTGGCTTTTTCAGAGACATCATCGGGGTCGGCAACGGCACTGCCAGCCAATACCTTGCCCAATTTATCAAACTCCTCGTCGTAGATCTTATTCTCGTACTTTTCTTGTAATCTTTCCACCTCTCTTTGCTCCTGTAGCTTCTTTGAGAGGTACGAGTCGGCCTTCTGATCCTCCACCAAGGACTCGTACCTATTTTTCAAGCTGTCTATCCAGTCTATTAAGTTGTCATTCTGGGATTGAGGCACAATTGACACGGGGAGCACCGAGGATATATCAACCGAGAGGTCTGTATTGTTAACCTTCTTCTTTTTGGGGGTTGATTGGGTCAAGTTTGGGAACCCCATTCTATGTGGTGTATGTTTTGAAGTGATGAATCATGTGGATCAAGTCGGGTGATACGCGGCGGGTGACCAGGCAGGAAGCGACAGCGATTGTGCGAGTGCGACATGAGCGATTGTGCGAGTGCGACATGCTCCAGCGCGACATGCTCCAGCGACAACTCCCCCGACATTTCTTGCATGCTTCCTCGAGCTAGTCATCCACAGACACCCACACCCTAGCTTCCATTCGGTACCCCTGGCTCGGAGAAAACACCGTTTTGGGAATACCCATTTCACTTTGATTACACTTGCACAATTACATGACTTCTGCGATGACTTTCACTGGCATGGGTCCCCTGTTTCACACGTCAAGTCCGGTGTAACAAAACGGAGCATAATGAAATGAAATGGAGCATTTGGATTATGAGTTAGAATAGATTGAAATTCTGCACCTGCTTGCAAGGCATAAACCCCATAATTCATGCAGCGGGTGTTAAAGCAGGAGCAGCTGAATAGCACCACCAGGCCCGAAGGGGAAGACAATTCTCGGCTCACTTTCGGGATACGAGGATTAGACAAGGGCAAGCTGGGGGACGCTGGAGAGAGATGAGGCAGATCTGTTTGACGCTGCACGGAGGATCTGCTGGCGCTGCCTCCTCGAAGTCAGCGTGGGCGAAAGCCAGCCAGCCGTAATGTGCCGCGATGGGACGTTGGCACAGAAACCCGGACATACCAAAGCGGCAGGTGCATAACAAAGAAAAAGATTACAAAACGGATTTAGAGAGGAATGGCTGATCTAGAAGGAATTTAGCAGTCTGCGCCACGGCCGAGCGGTGCGGAATGGGCTGGCTGAGGAAGCCGGCCGGCGACAGTGCCGCGGGCTGGAGTTGCTTCGCAGCGAGGGCATGCGTTGACACACCGACGGCTTCTGCTGGAACGTGCCTCAACTTGGCGACTAGAAGTGCCTGGCTGTTTCTCGTACACCATCCCTGTGAGATGGCGGGCAGAGCAAAAATTGGGTTTGAGGGTCCCAGGAGGTGAAATTGTCAATGTTCTTAACCTCGTAAATATTCGGGGGCCATGGCAGTTTCAAGCTCGGTCCCAAAGCGGAAGCCGCAAGCCCCAGCACCAGGCCCCGCTGCCCGCCGAGACAACCAGTCCGGAGCTAGTGCCTCGCTGGCCCTGCATGGCATTGAGCGGAATCCTCCTGCTCCTGCCCATGCCATCCAGGGGAGCTATCTCCTGATGGAAGGCTGAAATTACGCAGCTCGCATTCTTGCATATACAATCTCCCACGATTACACTGACAAAGAATATATTTTTACGGGCCATTGTTGCCGCCCATATTATTGGGATGATCTATTTTAAGCAAATCCTCGTTGAGGCTCGGTTTTAACTCCATGCACTTTGTCCACCCAGATGATTCCTACTGCAAGGGAAGACTAGCGGCCGGTACGTGGCCAGCACATCCGCCAATGCCTGCACTCCCGTCGGTGCAACCAACATACGGGCACATTCCCCAACCCCCCTCGTGCTTTCTGTGCCCGCCCCCGACCATTGTCCAGCTTTGTTCGCCCTGCTCCTTTCAGAATAGAAGGTCCTTTTGGGACATTTGCATCCAAAGACGCTATGCAAGAAATTTTTGACACATGAAGAGAGTTAATAATTTCATTTTCAAAAAGCAATTCGTGCATGGGGACATGCAGATCCATTTTCGGCCGTGGTTGGAGGCAAGTGGTGGTGGATGAGGTGGGCGGTATATAAAGAGGGATATGGACGGCTTTTCTTGAAAAGAATTACAAAGTAAAGGTCGATAGCCACCAGCAACATTATGACTGCCACTGTACTTGATCACGAAGCCCAAAAGGAAGAGGTTTACGAGCGCCCTCCATTGAACGCCCAGAGCAACAGCGAGTGGAAGAACCACTTGATTGGGTTCTTGGGCGAGTTCTTTGGAACGTTCATTTTCTTGTGGTTTGCGTTTGTCATTGCCCAGATTGCCAACCAGGACCCCACCATTCCCAAGCCCACTGGTTCCGACCCAGCACAGTTGATTATGATTTCGTTTGGGTTTGGTTTCTCTGTGATGGTTTCCGTCTTCTTGTTCTTCAGAATCTCGGGCGGTAACTTGAACCCAGCTGTGACGTTGACGTTGGTTTTGATTCAGGCTGTTCCCCCCATCAGAGGCGCTGTGATGATGGTTGCTCAAATTATCGGCGGGATGGCTGCTGCGGGCGCCGCCTCTGCCATGACCCCTGGCCCAATTGCGTTTGCTAACTCGTTGGGCGGCGGTTGCTCGAGAACCAGAGGGGTCTTTTTGGAGGCCTTTGGTGTTGCCTTCTTGTGTTTGACTGTGTGTTTCATGGCTGTGGAGAAGCACAGAGCCACCTATATTGCCCCAGTGGGCATTGGTTTGGCCTTGTTTTTGGGTCACTTGGTTTGTGTCTACTACACTGGTGCTGGTTTGAACCCTGCCAGATCGTTTGGTCCTGCTGTTGCTGCCAGACACTTCCCACACTACCACTGGATCTACTGGGTTGGTCCTATTTTGGGTGCCGTCATTGCCGCCGCCATTTACAAGGTTTTCAAGTACTTGCACTATGAGACTTGTAACCCAGGTCAAGATGCGGATGCTTAAACAGGTGGGAGGCGTTAGTGTGGATGGCGCTAAATGTGGAGGGTGGAGGTTGTTGAGGTTGGAGAATTGCTAGAAAGTGGTTATTTAACCATTGGAACCGTTGATGAAGCATTGATGGGACAGGTGGCAACAAATGATTGTGGTTGCTTATGGAATAGTTTTGCCATCGCTGGTGCTACTGCAATCAACTCACACTCCTGGTGACCCAAAATATGGAAACATGAACATATGTCGTTTGAACAGCTTAATTTACATCGTACCACTACGATCTCTTACATGTTCATGTTTCCTTTAATAGTTAATAAATATAAAGATAACAATGAGTAGGTATGATTTCAAGGTATGGAGAGGAAAGGTATGATTTCAAGGTATGGAGGAGGAATGATTTCAAGGTATGGAGAGGTATGATATTAAGGCATGGAGAGGTATGATTTTAAGGCATGGAGAGTATGATTTTAAGGTATCGAGTAGAGATGTCGTAAAGATATTGAGTGTATGGTATTAGAGATATGAGTAGAGATATCGTAAAAGCTATCAATGAGTAGGTGTTGTACCAAGATATCGAGTAGAGGTGTTGTACCAATTGAGTGGAGGTGTTGTATTAAGTAGAGGGGATATCGTAGCGCTCTTACATATTCATTGTTTCCTCTTAATAGTTAACAAGTATAAGGATATCAATGATAGAGGTATGATTTCAAAGATATGAGGAGGTATGATTTCAAAGATATGAGGAGGTATGATTCCAAAGATATGAGTAGAGATATCGTAAAAGATATCGAGTAGAGGTACTGAAGATATGAGTACAGATATCGTACCAACTCAATGAGTAGATCGGATCATCGTACCAACTCAATGAGTAGATCGCTCCACTACCATCTTACATGTTCATTGTTTCCTCTTAGTTAATAAATATTGATGAGTAGAGGATTGGCGCTACCACACGGCAGAAACAGAGTGCCTTTGTTTGAGCTGGCTCAAGATATCAGCAGACTCCAAGCTCGAGCAATGTTGCGCTGGTTGCTCCACGTCTAACTTCAGATCAACGCTGCACCAGACCTCCTCGACCTGTGCCCATACTTCAATTAGTCCTGAAACGTTTCATATCGACCAGCTCATCCCAAAGTGGAAAAAGCAAGCAAGGATTACCCGGACAGCGGGGAGTGAATCAACAATAGGTTTGGAGGGGATCTGAACGTCTGAGGGTAGTAACCAGTGAGTAGACATCTGAGTTGTTGTGGTTCTGAGTTGTTTTGGTTGCCCATAAGGTGGCAATGAACAGTGGCTTGCCATGAGCAGTGGATTGGCCATATGTGGTGGCCATAGGTGGCGGCCAATAGTGGCGGCCATAAGTAGGGATTAGCCATCGTGTCGCTGCCTAAACAAAGATCTCTTCGGTCTTGTTGAGGAAGAACTGCTTGGACTTGAAGAACCTCACGACAAAGTTGGGCACACCCCAGCCAAAAAGAAGACCAACACCGCCGGTTCTGGAGATGGGAACAAGCGCAGTGTTGTTTTCCTCGTGTTTCTTGTATTCCTTCAACTTGGCGCCAGGAATGGCAAAGACTTCAACATCCACCCAGCTCTTGATGGTGGGGCCCTGGAAGTAGTTGATGTCCACAATGCTTCTGATGGAGTCGGAGAAAATGTCGCCCACAAGCAAGATTTCGGGGTGGTCGGGCACTCTCAAGTAGGCGTCGTTCTTGACGTAGCCCTTGGAGTCGACAAGCGAGCTAGGAAGGAACTGTGAGTTGGGCGTGTAGGTGTATGTGGGGAGCACCAAGTCGTATTCCTTGGACTCTGTTTCGCCCTGGAGCACAATGACGTTGTTTTCAAAGGTCTTGACGTACTTGTTGATGATCTCCACACCCATGCCCTCAAGTCTCTTGACAGCGCCGTTCTTCATGGTGTTGCCGAACACGTGCAAGGGACCCGATGGCCCTGCAATCAAGGTGACCTTGCAGTCGAGTTCGTGGGCGATTTCGCCCGCCATCTCCACACCGGTGGGCCCGGCGCCGAGGATGGCGACGGACGAGGCCGACTTCAACTGCTTGGCCAACAGCAAAATGCTGGCCTTGGTGATGGAGGCGTCCTCAAAGTGACTCAACTTCATGGGGATCTTGCAATCGGACCCGCTGGCAACCACCAACTTGTCGTACGACACCTCGCCCGTGTTGTCGCCCTTGTAGTGGACCGTCTTGGCGTCAATGTCCACCTTGTCGACCCAACCCTTGACAAACTCAAAGGTTTGGCCCTTGCGCTTGGCCAACTGCTCGTAGTGGTCCACCCAGTCAAAGAAAATACGGTCTGTCTGCTCTGGTTCCACCAACACTCTGGGGATGCTGACCGTGTTCATCGCGACGCCAGAGGGCGAGATGAGCGTCACCTTGGCCTTGCCGTTGCCGTTCAAGATGGTCTT
Organism: Kodamaea fukazawae; assembly: GCA_030572255.1. NCBI lineage: Eukaryota > Fungi > Ascomycota > Pichiomycetes > Serinales > Debaryomycetaceae > Kodamaea > Kodamaea fukazawae. Next base: position 174,306 of record JAJLZQ010000026.1, on the reverse strand, counting down.
GGCTGCAAACAATCCTCCAAAGGAGCCTCCGATGATTACGACGTGGGTCATGTCTATACTCTAGTTAACCGTGTCGAACTTTTATCGTTTCAGCTGCAACCTCCATGCTTTAAATGGGATTTCCATAGCTTTGTGCTTCACGGAAATACACGACATGGCCGTGCTCGGTCTCGAAAAATCTTCGAGAAGCCACTGGAAATTTTTTGTCTGTGAATTATTCCCATTGAGGCAACACTATCTCCGCTTTGCACGGGAGGCGGATTACTAAAGTCCTTCAAATATCGCCATTTCCCATGCCTTAAAACCGTTGCAACAGAGAGCGCCGGTGATTACGCTGGCGAGGAGGGGTGCCGCAGGCGTGGCCCACAGCCCCGGTATCTCCCGCCAGCCCGCCGCTCTCCAGGCCATCTTCGCCTCTGCCATGCCATCCACACCAAAAACTCCACAACAACCACCCAGATCAAGCGACTCTTTGCATACGCATATGATATGCCAAGTCCGATAACGAAACGGAAATCCGCTGGCAGCAGGCACGACACGTCGTCCCACGACACGCACGACACAAGCGTGTGACACAAGTGCGATGGACGGCTACACAATCTCTACGATCAGTTGCGAGTGCACTAATTCCGATTCTTTTCTATATATACTGGGATTGCTTCTTTTTTTCGGTTTTTGCATTTTTTACAGGTCTGACGGGCGAGCTAGGATGTTGGGCGGGCTTGGAGGTCTGACTTGAGGGCTGTCTTGATACCCATGGTGAACAACAAGTTGTGGGTGATGCTTGTAGTAGCCGGATCATGCTCCTAGACGATTTGATCGCTCATCACGACTTCATAGTGATCATCAAGGAATCAACATTTGACAGAGTTCATATCACCCAGGTGTACAACAAGTCGTGGGTGTCGTCATGTGGGTGCCCTGGTGGGTTCCCTGGTGGGTGTGCTAGTGGGCGTGTGATGCTTGTAGTAGCCGGATCATACTCCTCCTAGACGATTTGATCGCTCCTCATTACGACTTTCATCGTGGATCATTCTTGACTCATGGACAATAATTGGTGAAGTTCATATCACTCATGGTGAACAAGTCGTCGTCATTGACGTTGTGGGTGTGCTGATGCTTGTAGTGGCCGGATCATGCTCTCAATCATCAAAGACGATTTCATAATCGCTCCACCTAATCACGTGAATCACGTATGACTCAAGGAGAATCTGAGGTTCTGACTCAGGAGAATCTGAAGTTCATATCCTCATGGTAGGACGTCTTCATCGTCCTCGTGGATGTGTGATACTTATAGTAGAATCATGCACTTCAAAGACGTTTTCAGTGGATCATCAAGAATTCAACCCTTGTAAGGTTCATATCCTCATCGTCTTCAAAGACGTTTTCAGTGGATCATCAAGAACAACTTTGTAGGTTCATATCCTCATCGTCTTCAAAGACGTTTTCAGTGAATCATCAAGAACAACTTTGTAGGTTCATATCCTCATCGTCTTCAAGACGTTTTCAGTGGATCATCAAGAACAACTTTGTAGGTTCATATCCTCATCGTCTTCAAAGACGATTTCATAGTGGATCGTTCCTAGACGTTTCACAACGAATCTTTCTGTCTCAACTCATATCCCCATGGTAAGTCGTCCTCATCGTCGTCGTCGTCGTCATCGACTTACAAAACTTCCCCACTAACTCTTCGTAAGGTTCATGTCACTCATGGTGAACAACAAATCATCATCGTCGTCGTCGTGGGCCGTGGCCTGGTGCTGCTTGTAGTAGCCTGGATCATGTTCCTCCTCGTCGTCATCAAAGACGTTTTCATAGTGGATCTGCTTGCGCTCGTAGGCGGACGGGGTGGTGGCCAAACCCACGACCGTGGCACTTGTGGGAGGAGCCAGGTTGGTGGGTTTCTTAGTGATGGTTGTCTTGGGGATGCTGGCAGACAACATGCCGTGCAAGGTTGCCTGGGCGTTGGAGAGGACGGGAGTCGACACCACCTTGTGGGTGGACATCAGCTTGAGGAAGGAGGCGTTGGAGTGGTAGGTGATGCTGGGCTTGCGGTCGTCGGTGGAGGAGGAGGACCTCGACTTGCGGGGCTCGCTGGGCGCCGGCAGCGGCGATGCCTCCTTCAAGCGGGACGTGATGCTGGGCAACGGCGGGTCGTACGAGCCTGTAGGGAGCGATGGTGGAGGCGAGTACTGGGAGTGGGACGACTTGCGCAGGGAGGTCCTGGATGTGTGCAGATGGGAGGGGAGGATGATGCTGGCGCTGATGGAGTCGCCCAACTGGTCGTGCTGGCTCTTCAAGAGCTGGAACCTGGCCAAGTCTCCGCTTCCAGAGGGAGGTGGCGGCGGTGCTGGGGCGCCCGGCGACATGCCGGAGGGCGTGCCGCTGAGTCTCAAGTCGGTTTTGCTGTCGATCATGCGGACAAAGCTGCTGATGTCGTCTTCAATGTAGAGGCCGCTGGTGGGGGCGCCGCTCGAGGTGGTCAGCCCGGCGCTGGTGCCCAAGTAGGACGGGTCTGCGTTCAGTAGGGGTCCCACGATGGAGCTGGGCCGGAGACTGGTGCTGGAGAAGCGGCGGCTGGCCCGCAGGCCAAAGCTGCTCGAGAAGCGGGGCGTGTTGACGGAGGTGTCGTAGATGTCGTCCATGTGGGAGCCGTGCAGCGACGAGATGGACCGTGGGAAGGAGCTCTGGAACTGGATGGGCTGGGCGTTGGTGATGGGGATGGTGGGCGTGTTGGTGGACGAGATGCTGCCTCTGGGGTTGCGCAACAAGGCCGCCAACGATGCGTTGGAGGTGGACTTGCTGCTGGTGAGCAGGATTCTTCTCTCTAGGGACCCCGAGGGCCCCTGGGCCGTGGCCTGGGGGGTCGCCGGCGTGATGTTCTGGGGCAGCAGAGGCTGCTGGGTGTGCTGTGGGGGCGACGTGCTGAGGGAACCCACCTTGAAGGGCTGGATCGAGGGCCGCTGCGGTGCCGGCGGCGTCAGTTTCTTGAAGCTGGGCGAGTTGTCCCGCACCCCGGACAGGTTGGGCGAGATGGAAAGCGAGTTGTTGCTCGAGAGCAGGAGCCGCTTGTATGCTGGGAGGGAGTAGTCGGGGTCACGTAGCTTGTCACGTGACCCAGACGACGTGGGGGAGACGGAGAGCGAGTGGTTGCTCGAGATGGAGAAGCGGTTGGACTGGGCGGTGGGCTGGTGCTGCTGATGGTGGTGGTGACGGTGGTGGTGGTGGTGGCTGTGATCTTGCTCATCCTTATCCTCCTCCTTGTCCTTCTGGAGAAAGTGGTTGGACAAGATCTCCTCCGAGTTGGAGTGGACGACAAAGTTGTAGTGGTTTCTGTATGCAATGGACACTTTCAAGGTGCCGACGGTAGTATAAATAGGTTGGAAGTACTTCTGGGTGACGTGGGAGTCGCTGGCGAGGTCCTGGGGCGGGATGATGGGCTTGGAGAGGCCGATTCTGCCGCGGGACGAGATGGGCTGCTTGCCGTCCAACACCTTGTTTGCAATGACGAGGTTGTTGCTGGACAAGTCTGTTCTGGCCTTGAGGTCGAGGTTCTTCTTCAACTTGTAGGCGGGCATGAGGCGGGCAAAGCCGTAGATGGAGCGGAAGAGGATGATGGCCTGCTTGTAGATCAAGGGGAGCTCGTCGGTGGAGCCGCCGGTGGTTTCGACGGGGTCAAACTCCACCAACCAGCGCTCCAAGACGATTTCCTGCTTCTTGCCGCCCGACTTGGTGGCGGACCACTCGGTTTCGTTCTCGTCCCGCAACATCACCAACTGGTTGGGCGACAAGTGGCGGAGATCGAGGTACGTCTCGATGATCATGGGCGGGATCGCCGCCACGTCCAGGCACAGCTTCCAGCTGCGGAGGTTGAGGGCGTCAAAGGTGGCCGTGTTGTGCATGTGCATGTTGAACCACTTGTTGAGCTTCTCGAGCGGCTGGTCGGCGGCGGCGTGGCTGCCGCCGCCCGTGCCGCCACGCGGACCCGCCAGCTTGCAATCGCCCTGGCGGGCATCCAACACCACCTGCACCGCCTTGCTGAAGAAGTTCTGGATCACCAGCGTCAATTTCTGGTTCTGTTTCTTGTGGTATGTGTCATTCTTGCTTCGGTCGTGTTGCATCAGAGTGTCTAGGCGATCGGGAGAGAGGACGGAAAGGCACGAGCTGCAGCGGGTTTCAGGCTCAATTTATCTCCAAAGTGCTGCTGCGGATGTTCCAGCCGACTCAAACTGTTTGATTCTGCTTTTCCTGCCACTTGAAACCGGTTCGGCCAACGGGTGCTTGGAGCGGTGTGTTTGTTGGGTTTCTGAGAGATTAGCGTACTGCACTAACACAACCAATTCGAAGGCAAATTGGTTTCCTGGGCACAAGGGGCTAGTTACCAACGCAGAGAGTCAATGATTGTAGTTATGGTAATGGAAACCTAGTTGGTGGATGGGTCTGGGGGGAATCACTTTGGTTAAGTATCCCTCTTTTAATGTAGTAGTGAGTACTTTTTTTTTTTCTGGTCTAGGAAGGCACTGATAAGGCGGAGGGGTTGTACCAGACAACCATAGTAACGTGAGTCGCGCCTGTGTGTGGTGAGTCACGGTAGGGCGACCGGGTGGGGGCGCCCAACTCGAGTTCCGGCGGTGACCACAGCGGGCAGTGACGTCAGCGCAGGGTCGCCAGCGACAGTTCCGGGCAGCACGAACAAAGGCCAGGGACGTGACTGGAGTGGCGGCAAAAGAAAGGAAGCAGAGGCACGAGTGGGCACGCATGACAATGGGTCACGGTCGGCGCCCTCCGACACGGGACGTGGGGCGTGGAGGGGAGTAGCGAGGTTGCGACGTGGCCGCCGCCGCCAGTGTCTGAGCGGTTCCACGAGTGCCCCAGTTTCACCTGTCGTCACGGGGGGCCTGGTGATCCAACGGCAGTGGGGGGCCCTGCCCCTCGGAGGTATCGGTGGTGGGGCCCCTAACTCGACCTGACCCGACCGAGGGCACCGGGCAGCTGCCCACACCAGGCGAGCTGCACCGAGCGGGCATAGACAGGCCCTCGGGGGCCGGAACTGAGAGCTGCGTTTGGGGGACCTCCTAAGCGATAAGGATGAACCCGTCGCTACAGCCGTGCAGGGCCCACACAGCAGACGACACGACCAGCGTGCAGCAGAACCCAGCGAAATGCCCAGCAAAATGCACAGGTATCCACACTTGGGCTAGGGCGTCTATAGGGCCTGTTCAGGCCTGTCCAAGAGGTGTGGCTAGTCAGCCATATCGTATTGTGGGGTACGACACAAAGAGCAGAAGAGTGAAGTCAGTCCATCGGTGTCTCGCGAGTACCTTGATGCCCACAAATTCAGCGAGTACCTCGATGAGGTGTTTCAGATCCTGGATCGGCTAATGAGGGCTGTCAAAGGCGCATAATGCCGAGAGGAGGGGGTATTGGTACATAACAGCGTGGACTAACACTTCTCATTCTTCTGCTGTGCTAATTTATCTCAATCACCACAGTTATGTCTATATTCTATGAACATCCAGTCTCTATATTCTTTATTATTATCACTACAGTTGTCTCTATATTCTTCTAATAATATCACTACAGTTGTCTCTTCCATTAACACCACTACAGTTCTCTCTATATTCTTCTATTAATATCAAGGAATGCTGTACATAAGGCAGTTCACTAAAAGCAGCAGGAACAGAATCACTAGAATCAAACTCTGGGTAACTCAAAAATTCAAACCCTGGGTGATTCACTAGAATCATGAGTCAGGGGTGACTCATTAGGAACTCAGCAACACATTGGTGTTTTGATTGAAGCAAACCAGATCTAGAAACATCAGCAACACCCTAGCCAATTTGCTGTCATCATTGACCCACTTGACGTAGAAACATCGGCAATCTACACCGACAGCAGCAACTCTTCCAGTGTCCCGAGTACTTTAGCAGTTGCTTCAGTGTCCCTAGGACACAACGACACATTCTACCCTAAACTACCTCCGAAACTTCAATCCCCAGCCTACCTGGGTTCTAGTGGCCCCAGCGAATCCAACCCGAGCAGATTCTACTTTCAGTGTCCCTTCCTAGTTGAATCACGACAAAGGCATAGGTCTTCAGTGTCCCTTCCTAGTTGAATCACCACAAAGGCATAGGTCTTCAGTGTCCCATTTAGTTTCATCAACAAAAAACGGTGGCCATTTTCAGTTTCGTGTCCCCAGCGGACTCAAACCTCGACCGGACTTAGTTTTCAGTGTCCCTTCTAGTTGAGTCGCCAAAGAAACGATGGACATCGGGTTTTCAGTGTCCCTTTTAGTTACATCAACAAAGAAACGATGTAATTCCGGATTTTCAGTGTCCCTTTTAGTGCATTACCAAGCAAGCGATCTAGCCATCTGGTCTTCAGTGTCCCTACTAGTTGCTTTACCAAAGAAACCTGGGTTCTAGTGGCCCCAGCAAACTCAAAACTATTGGGTTGTGGGTTTCCAGTGTCCCTTTTAGTTACATCAACAAAGAAACGATGTAATTCCGGATTTTCAGTGTCCCTTTTAGTGCATTACCAAGCAAGCGATCTAGCCATCTGGTCTTCAGTGTCCCTACTAGTTGCTTTACCAAAGAAACCTGGGTTCTAGTGGCCCCAGCAAACTCAAAACTATTGGGTTGTGGGTTTCCAGTGTCCCTTTTAGTTACATCAACAAAGAAACGATGTAATTCCGGATTTTCAGTGTCCCTTTTAGTGCATTACCAAGCAAGCGATCTAGCCATCTGGTCTTCAGTGTCCCTACTAGTTGCTTTACCAAAGAAACCTGGGTTCTAGTGTCCCCAGCAAACTCAAAACTATTGCGTTATGGTTTTCAGTGTCCCTTTTAGTTGCATTACGTAGCATGCGACCTAGCCATCTGGTCTTCAGTGTCCCTTCTAGTTGAAGCAACAAACAAACACTTGTCATCAGGCTTTAGTGTACCTCCTAGTTGAAACAAGCGATCTAGCCTTCTGGTCTTCAGTGTTCCTTCTACATATCACCATACAAGCAAATATGGTCACACGTGACCGTGAAAACACTACCCCAGACCTGGAAACATCAACCCTGTACTCTGACTGTGACACCACTAAACCTACCAACATCAACCTTGTACTGGTCACACTTTCAAGCACCACCACTAAACCTAAAAACACCCCGCTAAAACACCCTGGCCCTCGGCCAGAGGAGCCAACAACAACCCACGCTGGATCTCTCTCAACGTACCCTCCGTCAAGTACACCTCCGACAACTGCTCGGCGGTGATCTTGGTGTCCCTCAAGCTGGCCACCGTCAAGGCCATCTTGTTGTTCAACTGCCTCCAAACATTAAAGTCCAGAGGGAACATCAAGGCGTTTCTCTGCCACAAGCTGGAGGAGGTTCCCAACCGGCGGTTGATCTCGTCCAACAACCGGGGCACGGTACGGAACGAGTCGGACACCAATTCATTCAAGGACAATCCCTCCAACTCCTCCTTGATGGCACCCAAGTAGTCGTCCAAGTTGTCCACAATGGAGATGGCCCCCAAGGTCAACACCACGATCAACGACGACCCGTAGTCCAGAATGTACCCAAACAACTGGTCCAACGAGGCCTGCCTGCACTCCTCGCTGCCCTTGGCGTGCAACACCTGGGCCACCAACGTGACCAATCTCTTGGACTCGCCGTTGGTCTCGAGGATCACCGTGAGCTGCTGAAGTGCCTGGTCAAACTGGCCGCTGAAGAAAAGGCCCAACCCGATGATGATTCTGGCGGAAAGCGTCACCTTGTTCTCGTCTTCCGACAAATCCAACACGAATTGGGCATTTTCAATCGCCTCGTCGTGCTTGCCCAACCCCAAGTAAATACGGGCCACCTGGGTTCTGGCTTTGATGAAAATCCCCAACGTCTCGGGACTCTCTGACTTTTCGTAGTCCGCCTCCAAGAGACTGCACAAGTGGGTTCCAATCTCAAGCAGTCGATCCCAGTCTTTACATCTTTCACTGACTGCCAATGCAAGCTGCAACCCTCCAATGTCGTTGGGTGCAAATTTGAGGTACTTGGCCATGGCAAAGTTGGCAATACTAAACTCCTGTGCTGTTTCGACCTCTCTGGGGTCACTTCCATCGGCGTGTTTGCCAACAATCGACAAACCGTACAACAATTGGGCCAATGGCGATCTCCCGTTACTCAAAACGTAGGCATGGGTGAAGTATCGTGTGGCCTTTTCTTCGTCGTTCTCTGCTTCGGCAGCCAACGCATGCCCCAACCACGACTGGGCCTCCTGAGGAGCCACCAGCTGGGATCTCAAAAACGCTTCCTGGGCTAAACTCGTGTCTCCAAACCTCAAGTAAAGCAAAGCCAAGTTGGTCCACACGGTTGGGTCTCTCGAGTTCAAAGCAGTTGCTTTGATGAAACAATGCTGCGCAATGTGTGGGTGGGTTGCAATGTACGCATTTCCAAGGGCAATCCAAAACGAAGCGTTGTTGTCTTCGAGCTTGATGGCCTTCTTGAAGTAGTCGACAGCTTGTTCACGGTCGCTGGTGGATGGAATGTGGAAGTTCAGTTGCAAGTACGCCAACCCAATGTTGTAGTATGCAATGGATTGCAAGTATTTGTTGGACTTAGGAGGCAAGTACTTCAACCCTGTTTTGTTGGCCAAGATAATAGCATAACTGATACCTTGGACCGATTCACCCGAGTTGAACAATTCCTGGCACTGGGAAAAGTCCATTCCATCGTCAAACTCAATGTCTTCAAAAATTTGGCCAAGTATGTCCATTGGGAACTCGTTGATGTGCTCTTGCACCACCAACCATATGCGGATACACTCACTCAAAGACTTCCACAAGTTGGGTGAAAAGTGATTCACCTTCTTGGAGTCTCTCAAGTAGTTGATGGCCGTGGTGGCATGTTCGACAGAACGGCCAAAGAATCCTCCGGCAATCAACTTGTAAGCGTACTCAATGTGGGATTCAAACAAGGCAGTCAAGATACATTGCTCATTTTGCTTGATCTCGTAAGCACGGTATAAGTGTGGAAGACCTTCTTCATACTCGGTGGTCTGACAAATGGCAGACCCCTTCATGTATGGTACTATCCAATTGGAAGCATCAATCATAGGCTCAACATGGTCAAACACCTTCACACATGCGTCCAAACGGCCGACATTCATATAGGCTTCACCAAGACCAATCCAACAGCTTGTGTCTTCAGGAGACATTCTCAAGGCAGTTTGGAACCACTCGATGGCCTTGGCGTCGTCTTGTCTGTTCAACGCAGAGCACCCAAGAGAACGGTAGGGCCACGAGTTGTCTTCAAATTTCTTCTTATTCTGCAAGATTCTCCTCGACGAGTCGGTAGAGACAATTCTGGTACACAAGATGTCTGCAATCTCCCATTCGTTGTTTGCAGTAAGATCTGTGACGAGATACTTGGCAGCAAGGACTTCTTGGACATCCAACTCGAACGCTTTGTAGAAACACTTTTGAGCCTTCGCATTAACGTTATAGTGGTCGTGGAGCAATATACCCAAGAGAGTATAACTTGGGGCATAGTTTTCCGATTCTTTCAAAGACTGGACCAACTGCTCGTACGCTTGGTTGATCTCCTCTTCCATGTAGTAACTCTGGGCAATACGGTAGTTTACCACAGCTCTCACATCGGCACTGTGCAAATCCAAACCCGTCTCTTTCTCCAAAGCCTTGGTCAAAACCTCACGACCTTCCGAGTAATGGTTCAACTTTACAAGCGACCAACCATATTCTATGGCAACCTCGTTGTCGTCAGTCTCGGTAAGAACCTTTTTGAAGATTTCGTTAGCCTCAGCCAATTGGTCCAGCTCCATGAGAATCAAACCCCTACCGATTCGAGCACGTATGTTTTGTGGGTTCAGCTTCAAGATGGTGTCATACAACTGGAGTGCCGGTTTGAAGTTCTTTGGTGCCTCAAAGTAGGTGTACACTGTGGCAAGCAGGCATAAAAACGACTCCTTGGAGTATGGAAAGTCCAAATGCAACCATCTCTGGAAATCTGCCAAAATACCGATGGATTCACGACATTTGGTTAATGCCAGGCTGTATTCTCTAACGTGGATGTAATATTCACAAAGAATTCTATTCAGAAGGACGGACTTTTGAAGCTTTTCTGTTCCCTGTACAAGCATGGCCAAAATTTGAGCTGGAGCCAACTGGACTTCCTTGTTCTCTCCTTCGGCAAACTTGGCTGCTTCTTTGGCCGCCTCTTCTTCTTCTTGAGCTTCTTCCTTGGACTTTGGAGTCTTATTTCTTCTTTTCTTTTTCTTGCTGCTCTTTTCGATTTGAGCTTGGACGCCTTGTAATTCTTCGGATACTAGTTTTCTGTCGAAAGGACACAACTCCGAATGCAAAAGACCGTTGAAAACCGACGTCAAACCTTCACCTGGGAAATGCTTCATGTAAAAAAAGACCTGTTCAAGTTTCAAGTCCAGCAACAGCTTGACATCTAACCAATCAAAGTAGCAGTTCCAAGCGTAGAGACTCCCACACTTTTGGATATTGACCATGAGGTCTAGTATCGAGTTGATTTCCTTCTTTAGTTCGGTTTTGATGTCAAAGGGCGCACATGTGAATGCATCATGCTTGTATTTCAAATGCTTTTCTTGATATTCTCTTCTGATGGCGTCGTCATCGGCGTAGTTCAACAAACTGGTGAAGAGATGGTCTATGTCGTCGTATTCCTCATAGATGGTCCACGTGAAGTCGTTCATCTTAGAACGTGCTTCATTGGACATCACTTGGGGGTACTTTACTCTTTCCTTGGACACTTTGCTTGTTTTGCTGTAGTCAAACGACTTGAGTCTGAGATCGAGCAACGTCTTCAAGTGTTCGACAGGGTCGCCGAGCCCGGTGCCAACCAATTCGTTCAATTCGGAACCAGGCAACACCAGCCTCAAAAATAGTATGTGCAAGTTCTCCTTTCTTTTGTACCCTGCCTTGTCTAGCCAGTTTCTGAAATCCTTGATGGTGTTGGCGGTTGACTCTTCACCTTGGACCATGATCTCGATCAAGCGGGTGAAAGCCTCGAAAACTAATTCGTAGTTGTCGGTGGCCTTCGACACTTGGTAGTATGCCTTCCAGCCCAAGATATTCTCAGGCTCAATGGTGGTGGCCTTCTTGAAAGACTTAAGCGCCTTGTCGGTGGCGGCTTGGAGTTGGTACGCTTTACCCTGGAAAATGTACCCAAAATAGTTGTTTTTGTCATACTGAAAGATCTCATCAACATAGTAGAGGACATCTTCGGCGTCCTCTTGTTGGATCGCCGCCTTAGCTGACTTCAAAGCAGCCTTAAGTGACATGGTTGAGGTAGTAAAGTTGGTGGTAAGACAAGGAAACGAGTCGCATTTGGAGGATCTGCAGCAGCGCAAAAAGAGGAAGTATGTCACGTGCTTGTTCACGTGCTTGAAATTACTCACTGGCTCGTTTTCTCTACGACCCACTTTTTTTTTCAAAACTTTCCATCACGTGCACCATCTCATTCCAACCGCCATGGACAACACCATCTTGGAAGCCGCCAAAACACAGTCGCCCAGCTCGTATCTTCTTACGACGATAGCCAAGACACACTTGGGGGAGGTAGCGCTGATTGTGATCTCGCTGTTGATCTCGTACGGACGGTTGTCGTCGAAGGAGATCAGCCTGCGTACCAAGCTTCCACTCAAACGAGTCAAGTCGGCGTTGGTGTCGTTAATCCAATTGAACTGTGTCTACTACTGGAACGACACGGCCAGCAAGCAGTTCTTGTACAGCTTCAACGAGGAAGGGTTGTGGTGCTTCCTCCACAGCGGTGAAATCATCACCCACGTCAAAACCACCTATGGAGAAGAGAGTGCAGAGATCATCCAGAACGTGTTGATCCACGGGCACGTCAAAATCGAGGACTACTTGAGCAACTTGGAGCCTTCGGTGGCCATCGACAACGAGAACCTCTTTTTCAAGTTGTTCTCCGACGGCTGGTTGGTGAGATTGCAGCCGTTCCACTACCACCCTGCCGAAGACGTATGGAACAAGCTCTTCCAAGAGACCTCCAAACAGATCCCCAGAAGCTCCACGACATCGGAGGTTAAGAGGCTAGCAGAAGTCAAAGAGAAAACCAAGGAAAAGTACGTCGATTTGATCGAGTCTGGCAACCTGCCCCGGGATCTCTACACGACGGAGGCCGGCATCAAGAAGTTGCAGCCCGGGTTGGTTGTACGCTTCAACATCAAGAGGTTCCAGAAGGTGTTGAGGCTGAACGCCCTCGTGCTGTTGGTCCGTCTGAGATTGGGTTTGTTGACGGCAGCCATCTACGAGGCCGCCTTGAGGCTGGTGGAGAAGAACCTGCCGGACTTGACCCACGACTTCTTGCACATCAGCGGGTTGATCAACGACCCCGACGAACAGCGCCATTTCGTCTCCTCCATCGAAAACAAGTTGGTGGACGACAAGAAGATCGTCTTTACTTTACGGGATGTGGCCAAATACCTTCCCGACGACATCGACTTGTCCAACTCCATCTTGTCACACACCTCCTTCTCCCGAAAGAGGTCGATTGAAAACGGCGACGCCGATGTTTCCAAGAAGATCAAGTTGGACGAAGACTTGTCGGCCAATATCATGTTCAAACAAGACAACTTGGGTGATATCGAACAACACCTCAAGCTCTTGGTGAGCGGCACTCCCATCCGCTTTGTCTCCGAGATCACTCCGGGCACCTACACGGTCCCTTACACTGCATTAATCAACCATCTCAAACAATACAACTTTGAGACGCTCATAAAGACGACACTCGGGTCCAACGCCTTCCGGATCCTTCGCTGCTTGAAGACCCAGAAGTTGGGCGACGAAAAGTCCATTGCCACAGCCGTGCTTCTCAAGGAGAAAACGGTTCGTAACGAGCTCTACAACCTCATCAAGTTGAACTGTGTTGAGATCCAGGAGGTCCCCAGAAGTGCCGACAGAGCTGCCTCCAAGACCTTCTACTTGTTCAGACACAGAAACCATGTTTCCTACGACTTTTTCTCCAACTCCATCATGTACAGCATGTCCCAGATCCTTTCCAATGTCATCAACTTTAAGGAAGACCACAGAATTTTGCTTGACAAGTGTGACAGAGAGGATGTCAAGGGCCACGAGGAAGAGTTATTGTTGGAATCCGAGTTGAAAACGTTGAAGAACCTTCAAGAAAGAGAGGTTAACAACATTGGGAGGTTCCAAAGGTTGAAGAGCATCTACGAGGTGTTTTCCGCTTAGGAGGTTCCATAATGGTTCTAAATTTTGCGTTAGTTGGACTGGCTGAGGCCCATAGCATACCAGGGAGACGTTGTTTGCTTTTCTATCATTGTATATACAGCATTTTTACAGTAGGTTAATCATATGACAATAATGTGTGTAGGGTGGGGGTGGAATCGGCTAGCCAAATACTGGGTTTGACTTTGTTTTCCTGGCTTCCAACTATGGGATTCAACTCTGTTTTAGGGTCCCAACTCTGTTTTAGGGTTCCAACTCTGTTTTAGGGTTCCAACTCTGTTTTAGGGTTCCAACTCTTTCTTGGGTACACATTCAATTTGGTTCGCTTCGACTCTACTTAATAACCACTGCCCCACCCAGTGCTAATTCACCCAACTGGTAAGCTCATCCGTTCATAACCAATCTCTCCCCCACTCTACACCACTCTCTATCACCCTACACCACTCTAATCATCCATATTCACCATTCTACTTCATATACACAATATCTACCATATCTCTATAACGTGGAAGAGAAACCAGCAAAGTCGAACTGCTCTTCGTGAGGGGCACCATTAAGAATGTACTTTGCCTTGACTCTCAACTTGATTTTAGCACCCTCCTTACCCAGTATGTTCAAAGTTTGCTTGACTGGGTTTCCTGGCGACACCACGTCACCACTGGTGGACGTGATGGTCAACTTCTGAGACTTGGGCACAGCAATGAGAAGCTGGAAGTTTTCAAGTCTCGATGACAGTTGAATGTGGGCCTCAGCAGAGGCGTTCCCTGGTGTGAACTCGAGTGGAGCAAACTGAATGGAAAGGTTGGCGTTGGAGAAGGCAGCAACACCAGATGACGGAGCAGCAGCTGGGGCAGCAGTAGAGGTAGCAGCAGCGGCCGGAGTCGAGTTGAATAGGTCTAGGATATCGGCATTGTTGCTCTTTTTGGCGGACCCGGAAGCTGGGGCCCCCGAGGAGCCAAAGATGTCGCTCAACAAGTCGCCGCCTGCGCCGTTGGAGGCGCCGTTGGAGGCACCTCCGTCGTTGTCGTCAACCAAGTCAAGCAACAAGTCGGGGGTATTGGAGGCGTGCTGGGCACCGGCGCCAGCACCAACCTTGTTGGACTTCTTGGAGGTGTGGCTCAAGGAAATGGCCTCTCTTTCCTTGATGGGAGGAGCAGGCATCCTGGCCAACAAACCCTTCTTCAACGACAAGTCCTGGCCAAAGATTTGCTGGTACTCAACGGCTCTAACCTGGATTTCCAAGTTGTTGTCGTACGTCTTGGCGTTCAAGATGAGTCTCAACTGCTCGAGCGACGACTTGTCGGTGAACTTGACAGACAACTTGAGCACGGCAGTCAAGATATAGGTGACCAACTGCACGTTTTCCTGCTCCGAGAAGGTGGAATTGTTGGACACATCTGTAATCAAGTCCAATATGGTCTTGTCTGTGACTTGGAGTGGCTTTCCGCTGACCTCGATCTCTGTTCCCAAGATGATATCTGCGTATTCACCAATGGCCCACACGGTGATCAAGGCAAGGCCAAACTGGGTGTAGTCTTCCAAAGACAGGGCGGTTAACCTGCCAACCACATGTTTCTTCAACTCGGAATCGTTGCACAGCAAGATGAATGCTAAAATGTTGGATACAATGTCGTTGGTCACGTAGTTGCCGGCAACCTTCAACATCCTCACAAGGGTATCAAAATGCCACTTTTCGTTGGGGGCATACTTGGCGGCAGCTATGGTGAGCTGGGACGTGATGTAGGACTTCAACTCGTTGTCTGTGCTGGCCTCGAGGAAGTTCAAGATCTCCCGGACAAGCACCCGGACATTCTGCTCGTTCAAAATGACAAAGGTGAGCTCCAAGGCTCTTCTTCTGATGGAAATGTCGCCGTCGCTCAAACACGACACAATGGTGGATCTATGACGTTGAACAGCTAGCGGTTCGATGTTGATGACACTGAGCAAGGTGTCTAATGCTACGTACCTGGTGTTGTTGTCCTTGGTGGATAAGAACTTCCCCAAGATGTTGACACCCAAAATACGCAAGGACTGGTCGGCCTGGATGGCAAAGATGGTCTTGACACACTCGTACAAGACGGCGTGTGCAGCGTTCTTGCCCGACTCCAAGTTCAGCGCCACCTGGGTCAAGATATCGTTGATCTGCTCCAAGTACTCGGCGGGGCAGGCCTCGTCGGTAGCCAAAACACGCAAGGTGGAAAGCAAGGTGACCTGTAAGAAGGGATCGGTGATGCCCACCACGTCGTAGTCGGGCATGTACCCAGCACCCGAGATTCTTTTCAAGTGGCCGACAATCTTGGGCACCTGCTTTATCAAGGCCGGTCTGGTGGAAGGACTGTGCTCATACAACACCTGGATCAACCGCAAAGTCCCCAAAAGTGGACCAGTCGACTTGTCTGCAATCAAAGCTGTCACCTTGGGCAAGAAGAACTCCAGCAATTCGGGTTCTTTTTCCACCAACTTGGCCGCAACCAAGGCCGCCTTCTTCTTCAAATAAACGTTGTTGGATGTCAAAATCTTTTCCACGTTGGTGTACAAGTCCCGGGCGAGTTCCGGCGACGCAATGTTGCCCAAACAGCAGAGCGCCAACCCGACAATGAAGGCATTTGGATGCTGCATGTCGTTGTCCAACGAGTTGGTCAACAAGGTCAAAACCTCGGCATCTTCGTCCAAAAACAACATGGTGGCCAAGTACCCCAACCGCTTGTCGGCAAAACGGGGCAGTGCCAACACCTTCAAGCACTCAACCTGGCCAAAGTGTGTTTTCTCTCCCATGATGTATAGGTAAATAAGCTTCAGGATGTTGATACGGCGGTTGGTCTGATCCAACGACACGTCTCTGAAGGCGGTTCTGATCGCCGCAGACTCCTTACGGATCACGGCTCGCTCATCCGCAATGGTCTTGGCCTTTCTCACCGACTTGATGAAGGATTTCAAAGAGCCCATGGTGTTGTTTTGGCCAGTGTGTTTTTTCCACGTATATAGATCAGGTCACGTGG
Source organism: Kodamaea fukazawae (assembly GCA_030572255.1). Lineage (NCBI taxonomy): Eukaryota > Fungi > Ascomycota > Pichiomycetes > Serinales > Debaryomycetaceae > Kodamaea > Kodamaea fukazawae. The sequence continues at coordinate 158,066 of JAJLZQ010000026.1, read as the reverse complement.
GGCGGGGGGAGCCAGTCGGCACACACTGGAGAGGGCCTCAAGTAGGGTTGGGGAGTCAGTTAGGGAAGTGACACTGGAGAGAGAGCGTTTGTGTGGGGGGATAGTTCTTGGAAATGTGAAAAGTATGGTAAAAGTATTGTAAAAGGTGGTGTTTGTTTCGTTCGAGTGGGCAGCATAGAGGGCATACTGACAAACAGAAATGGCCCACTAATAACCTTTCTGATACTTCACCATATGTCAATGTCTTTATATATGTCTCCTCTACTGCTTTTGATGTGTATTTTGTTAACTTTTGCTGTTTTATGTCTGCTTTCATGCTGATTTGCTGCAACTACATTATGGTGCTTTTCGCAGCCAATCATGGGAGGAGAACACACTACAAGTAGACACAATAAGGCATTCAAAGAGGGAAATTGAGTGTCAAAGGATTCCAAAATACATATAAAACGTATTTCTGTTGGTTAGTCCTAGTTATTTCTTCAATTGAGAGTAAATTTGAGTTGTGGCTGGCTCTCTGGTGATCTGCACTGGTTGCAACCATGGTCCACCATAGGCCCACTATGAGTGGCTTCTCCTCCACTACGGCCTTGAAAATACCAAAAGACAGCACAGTAACACTTCAGATGTAACACGTAACATCTGTATACTCTCACAGCATCCCCTTGGCGCTCTTCTTCCCCCTTATTGCTCCCCTTATACCTTCTATCTTCTTGTGTGCACATCTCGCGAACAAACAACTCTTCTCCACTACCATGTCCCTTGAACCAACAACCACAGGGAAAATCAACATCGTCACATCACAAGGATACATTCCGGTGGACTTGTGGTGTACAGAAGTACCCACTGGAACACGCAGGTTCCTTCAAAACTGCGTGGACGGCAAGTTTGACGGAGTACTGTTCGCTGTGGAAGAAGACCTGATCGAAGCCAGCGTCAGCCCAACGTTCGATTTAGAGGATGAATACCACAGCCGTATACGATGGGGCCAACGAGGAATGCTAGGCTTTATAAAAAAGGATACTGACCGCAATGGAGGAAACAGTTCGGACGGGTTCTTCATCAGCAACGATGCCTTGCCCCACTACAACAACAGGATGGTGGTGTTTGGCAAGGCGGTGGGAGACTCCAAGTATACCATTACCAAAATCAGGGATCTGGAGTTCCCGGCTGTTATTAAGACCATAGAGGTTGTGGAGGATCCGTTTGGTTTGACCAAAACGGCGGTAGTCTCCGAGTCGGCTGCCCCCACCAAGAAGAAGAAGGCATTGAAGTTGGACTACGAGGAGGAAGATGACGGATTTGAGTTGAAATCGGCACATAAGACCTTAGGAAAGAAGAGGGCGGGGAATCAAGAAGAATCGTCGAGTCAGAAAAGGGCCAAGGGTGAGCAGCAAGTGGGTGGAGAAGGCGATGGTGAAGGTGAAGATAACGGAGACAACACGAAAGAGAGTAATAAGGAAACCGAAGATGGGAAAACAACAGACAAAACAGACCTAAAGGAGGACCAAGTGAAGCAGACGGAGTCAAAACTGGAGGTACTCGAAAAGCAGCCAGATCTGGCATCCGTAGAAGTGCCACCACAGCTGAAGCCAGAATGCACACATACACAACCAGCCAAAAGGAAACCAATAAAAAGAGATCCAACAATCGACTCAGACTACGACTCTGACTTGGACTTCTCGGACTCAGAGTTTTCTATCGAGAAGTTCAGAGAACACGTCTTCACCACAAAGGTGACGTGAATACTGAGTGACCCAAAATAATGAAGAATCAGGGTAATGAGCACTGAATCAAATGCTGAGTGCTGAATCAAATGCTGAGTGCTGAATCAAATGCTGAGTGCTGGTAAAGAGTGCTTTCCAATGCTAAATGCAGAATCCCTGCACTGAACGCTGCATACTGAATACTACAAGATGAATCTGAAGGCTGAATAGTAAATGCTGAACGTTGAATAGAGTACTGACTGCTGAACGCTGAATAGTAATGCTGAACGCTGAATAGAGTACTGACTGCTGAACGCTGAATAGAGTCTGACTACTGAACGAACAGAGTACTGACTGCTCCACACTGAATAGAGTACTGATTTGCCACTCATAGACTCACTCAATTGAGTACTCTCGTTCCTACGAGAGCAATTCGTAATCTCTACACAACTCTAATAGCCAATCTATGATAGAAGAAATATATACCTAATAATACCCAAATAAGTTTAAATAGAAATGAATGCCTTTTGATTTTGGCCCAAATACGGGCATGACGGTGCTTTCGCAATCAACAGTACTCCTCATCGTCGTCTCCCCATGTTCCTGTGTAGCCAGGGACGTCGTGGTGGTCGTTCTTCAAGTTTTCCATGTCCTTCAACAAGGCAGCGGTCTGGTTGCTGTCCAAGTTGTCGAAATCGACGTCATCCCTGAGCCATGGGTGACTCAACAAGGAGTGGCAGTCGAATCTCTCGTCCAAGTTGAAGCGCAAGCACTTCAAGATCAAGTCGCTGATCAAGGTCACCTGGACGTCGTCCTTGTCGAACTTGTACTTTTCGATCAAGACGTTCTTCAAGTGCCAGAACTTCAAGTTGTCGATGTTTTTCAAAATCACCTTGTTTGTGTTGGCCTCCAACTTGAAGTACTTGGAGGTGAGCTTGCAGTTGATCAAGTACTCGTCCGAGGGGAACTCGCCAAGAAGCTCGATGATCTGAGCCAAGTGGTCTTCGTCCTTGTCGAACATCTGTCCGTCGTACGGATCAAACAAAAAGTCTCCTGTGATCAACTCAAAGATGATGCACCCAAGCGACCACATATCCGTCAGGGCTCCCCAGGTCTTGTACTTGAGGATGATCTCTGGCGAACGGTACTGTCTTGTTTGGATCTTGTTTGTGAAGTGGACGTGGGAGAAGGTGGCGTTGCCCAAGTCGGCGATCTTGACCAGGATGTTGTCGTGGTCTGCAGGGGCAGCATGTTGTGAGTTGCCGTTGAAGTCGACGTTTCTGAAAACAACCTCGTTCACCACCAGCAAGCATGGCAACGGCTTGGAGGTTCTAATGGGAGAGTCACATTTGCCACTGAAGGAGTTTTTGCTCTTTTTGTAGGAACAGCATCTGTTGAGGGAGGAGCCCGAGTTGACGGAGGCGTTGCCGTTGGTGGCCGAGTTGAGCGACGAGGTGCCGGCCATGCCGTTGCTGCCGAGTGACGAGTTGTTGCGTCTTGTTTTTAGCTTGTCTTGTTCCAAGACACTGATCAAGTGGTCAATGTCCTTGATGGCAACCAAGACGTTTTCTGGTTTGAGGTCGGTGTGGATGACCCCACAGTGGTGGATGTAGTCCATGGCGGTGAACATTTGCTTCACAATCTGGCGGACAAAGTTGAGGGGGATGCCTCCGCTGGTTTTGAACTTCTCCATCACGTTCAACAACAGCTCCGAGTTGAGCTGCTGGATACGCTTGTGGAAGTCCTCGGACGAGTCGATGCTGGCGACGCTCTCGACGCCAAACGCATAGTTTTCGGGGGCCACCACGGTGGTGGGGCTGACTGGAGCACGCTTGATGTCGGTGGTGGACACCGACTTCAAGTTGAGGCCCAAGGAGAGCATCGACTTGGTGTTCTTCTTGAAGGCCTTGGCGTCCCACTTGTAGAACTTGGGGGACGACAGCTCTGTTCTCTCGATGGTGGAGGACTGGGCCAGGTTGTTGCCGGACCCCACCAAGGTGTGTGCGGCCTCGCTGTTCTTGCGGTCGGTCAACTCTTTCTTCAAGTTGTTGTGCAACTTCTTGTACTTGTAGATCAAGTTCAAGATGTTTTCGCCTAGCACCTCGAAAACCATGGCAATGTGCAAGCCGTGGGGGCCCTCGACCTCAAAGTCGTCCACCAACTTCATCACCTGGTCGAAACCTGCGTGTTGTTGAGGTTTTCCGTCAAAGTAGCGCTTGTGGGCGTCGGTCAAGTGGTGGGCGTCGTGGATGGGGTTCTGCAAGGCCTTCATGATCTTGATCTCGTCCTCGGCGGCCTCAATGTAGTTCTTGTCGGACTTGACAAACTTGATGGCCACGTAGGACTCTGGAGTGGCGTCGGCCCTGTCGGCGGAGGACCGCAACTTGGCCAACCACACCGTCAGAAAGTGGCCCCAGCCCAACTTGCGCAAAATCACGTATTCGCGGTTGGGCAAGTTGGCCAGGTAGTAGACCTCGCCCTTGTGGACCGGGTGGTAGCCGCCGTACTTGTAGTCGCGCTCGTTTTCCTCGTTTTTGGGGTCGTAGTTGAAGTCGGACTCCAGGTCGCTGATGCACGTCAAGTCGTCCTCGTCGAATTCCATAACCTCACGTGGCGCGGCGCCATGTGACCTGCTGCTCGCCAGCGGGTCGGCGTCGGCGTCGAGCTCGCCGTGGGCGACGTGCCCGGCGTGGGGGTTGTGGCTCTGGGCATGGTGGTGGGTGGGCGACTGCGAGAGGATCGATCTGAGGTCAAACCTGTCGTCGGTGGTGGCCATCATCGCATTCAACGACGTGGCATGGTGGGAAAACGGGAGCACCACACTTGCGGAGTCATAGGTCATTTCGCTGTTCTGGAGGGAGATACACTCCAGGTGGAACGAATGGTAGTTGCTGGCGTGGTGGTTGGTGGTGTACAGTGGCTGCTCGTCCTCACTGGGCACAATTCTGATGAAGGGAGTGCCCAATGTGTCATCCGCCGGACTTGGGCAAACCTTCTTTTCCTTATCTTGCTTGCCCTTTTTCTTGAAGAGCCCGGTTAGATTCAATCTGGGCATCAACTTTTTATCTGTTTCCACTACGGTGGGCACGGTTGTCTGTGACTTTCTGTTGATCAATAACATGGCAAGTCATATATGGTGGAATCAGGATTACTAACGGGATAACTTTTTGAACGGTATTAACGGCCATATATAAATCCTGATTTGTCAAAATGTATGGCTTTTTTTACAAATTAAAAAAGAAAGCCTGGGCGCTGTGTGCAGGATCGGCCGTGCCAAAAGGTGCAGGAGTAAATTGGCACTGTGGGTCGGAAGTCGAATCTAAAACTCGATGCAGAGGGTGCTTGAGTGGCGGTATGGGTTTTTCAGTGTCCCTAACTGGGTACTAGGAGGTTCCGCTGGGAGGTTCCGCTGGGAGGTTCCGCTGGGTAGGAGCTACTTGCTGTGTGGTTTGCTTGATGGCATTCTGGGGGCTCGGACCGCCGACAGCAAATCACAATACCTCGACGTTACATTGTACTGTTTTTGGTAAGAGGGGGCACCAGTTGCGCTTGGTCATTCTGGTCGGTGGGCCCGGAAAATGGAGTTTCGGTGGTGAGCCTTGTGCGGAGCCAAAAGGCATTTCATTTTTGTTGGTTTCCGGCATGCAGGATGCTTGCGAGGCATGGCACAAATCGTGGCTCTCGGGTGGGGGCTCCACAAAGTCGCTGCCCAGTGGCACAGAGACGGCGGACTACGAGACAAGAAAACTGGGGACAATGCGTTCTCCCAGACGCTCTGGGTGGGCGGTGACGGTGGGCGGTGGCGGTGGGCGGTGACGGTGCTGGCCCTGTTGGCCGCCTGAGCAAGAACCTGTCGCAGATCGGCAAATGACGGAGCAACCGCGATGACTAGCTCGGCTCTACGTTTGACAGATAAGACTTCCGGGTACATACACGTGCGTTATCGTAGGCCATTTGCAGCCATGATCAGAGATGAGCGGGCCAGGGGTGTCGGGCGGCAAGCAGGAGGATCGCACTAACGCCGGTGCAACGGCCTGGGTGTCCACGCAAACCAGGAGGATCGCACTAACGTGCTGCTCCTGGTATTGTGGCTGTTTCTGGCTGTCTTCTGTATTGACCATAACCACTTTGCCCTGTTCTCATATTGGGTGAAGAAGCATGATTTTGAGATGTTAGGGTCTACCCTGGTGTGACGGGTGGTGTTTTACTGGGCCCAAATGATCGGTGATAGTGGTTGGCACAGGTGTGCACGGCTAGTCTTACTGAGTGAAGAGCTGAACGTGGACTCAGTGGTCCACGGGTCCAGGTGTAGAGCCCAAAGCACAGGTGTTTTGCCTGTTGAGCAGCCCCTACCATGCTGTGGACATTCCAATAGAAACAGCTTGCCCGAGAGGCCTCCGATGGGCGCTTGCCATGGGCACTTGCCGCAAAATTTTGCACGACATCGCCAGCAGCCACCTTGCTCTGCTCTTACCTTTTCAAAGGCAACTCACCCGCCTTCTCACCCTCCTTCAGTCCGCCATTCTGTGCCAAGAGTCACTGATCTACTGAATCTCCTTTTAGAAAGCGTACATTGTTTTTGCATTGTTGAGATGCCCATCTCGCATTATCCGCAAATCCAAGATTATTAGCAGACGAGGGTCCAACTCAGTGTTGTGGATGTGTAGGAAAGGAGCTATCTAGAGGGAGTTGACGTAGAAAGTTGGCGTATTCACTTGATGGCTGTTATAGTGTGTCCACCTTGAAGTGTTTAATTGCCTTTTTTGGTGGTTGCAACATTGTTGTTCGGATGATGCAACCTCACTGGTCCCGATGCCACACGCCGTTTGCGATGAGGTGCCACGGTTGGGTTTGTAATACAACCTAATTAGTGAGCCTCACCGTCTAGGGCCCAGAGGGTTCGGCCGGCCAATTTCGGCGCTTTTGTCCCAGCCGGTGCTGCACAATCCATCTGGGAAAGTGCAGGGCCATCTCTGTGCTTGGCGAGTTGCAAAACGACTCTGTGGAGCTCCGCAGTGGGGGCCACACATCTCGTAAGCTCGTATGACGGTTAGTAGAAGTTCCTCGTTCGGCGAAGTTGGCGAAGGTCCGGAAGTTCGTATTACTTTTCGATGTGTGGTCAACCTCGTGTGTCTGCTTCGTTCAGGTTGCAGCTGCAAATTTTCATTGCAACCGTTTGAGTCATACAATGAAATGCTTGGAGGTCGTTTGGAGTCAAAAGACGTCAAGAGGGGTCGACGACAAGGGGTCGACGACAAGAGACCACAAGATGGGTCAAAACAAGAGGGATCGAAACAAGAGGGGTCTTATTGCAACTGCCTAGAGCTAAGAAGGTTTTACAGACCAAGGGAAAGATAGGTTTGGTAGGTCTAAGAAAAATTCGAAGACAACAGCCATAATGGCCATGCCGAGTTTGTTGACATTGGCAGTCCCAAATTCAGAGCACTCTCCGGTTGTCCATTCCACTGTTGAACTTCCTACCTTCCCTACTCGGCACTCCTAGCGTAGAATAGGGTTGCGGCCTATTTCCGTCAACAAATGACACTTCCTTTTGAGCAAATCAGTCCCCCCAATGCCCCCTACAATCGTCCCATCTTGATAAGACCTCGTACAAGCGCTTTCTTGATCCAGGATCACCCCGCGCCCCACTTCGAGACCTTGGCCAGCCTCATAACTCTGTCCTGAATAGCCGACAAGCAGCTCAACAGTTCTTGGACAGAGGGGGGAATATTAAGCGGGGTCGCTGCTCTGGGCATTGATACCTCGATTAGCCGCCTATTGACGAGAGCACCCAACTGGGCTGGCACATGATACCTCTGGGGGAATGCCAGTTCCGTGCTTTTCGTGTTGGCCACACAACCTTGCGGTTCCACTGCGATCGCCAACCAGAACAATAGCTGGGCTGGCCGCGGGATTTTTAAGCTATGTTGGGTTGCGTGTTTCGGTCTTAGGAGGGATCATCCTGGCTGGACCTAGAGTCGAAAGTCGCTTATTCTTGTCGTGGAGGGAGTCTTGTTTCTAGTGTCCTGAGTGAACGGCGTGAAGCGAGAGAGTTGCACCCAAGCCCAAAAGGGGAATGAGCTCGCAAGAGTCTAGCACGAGGGTCGTTCTATGTGCTGGTCGGTCAGAAAGACAGTCTGGAGTGTTCTCACAACTATTCTGGCTGTTTGGGACTCCTCAAGTTTGAGGCTGCAGTATGCAATATTGCAGCAATAGACGGTTGCAAGCCCACGGGAAGCTCAAAGACTAAAGGCGGGACAAGAGTATGAGAGGGTAGAACGTGGAGTGGAGACCTAAAAGTGGCTCTCCAAGAGTGTAAGTGTAGAGTTCTAAGGGTGTAGAGTCGAGTGTACAGTCGAGTGTACAGTCGAGTTTTAAGTGTGGAGTTCTAGTGTGTAGCGCCTCCAGGCACTCCAAGAGAGTATCGGCCATGGTTGCGAGATTGCTTATTACAGTACTCTGCAGTTCTCCATGCAAACCTCCTATTCGGTGCTACCCCTCTGGGTATCGTTGGTCAGGGTGCCCGTAATGGTGCCCGTAATCACGAATTTCCCCATGTTCGGGGTATCTGGGACCACGCCCGAGTAGGATGCAGCAAGAATGCTGCTTTCTAGTAAAAGCACTTTCTTTTGAAGTAGGACTGTTCTTACGAAGGTCAAACCACTTTTAGGGTCTTTTGTTCATGTGGCACACCGTCATTCTCTAAGAGCATTCTATTTTTGCAACCGTGTGATTTGCAATTAAGGAGGTTGGTGTGCGGTTGCAAGGAGTGCTAGCATCACCCCATAGTGTCTTGTGATAGAGAATGACTGTTGCGTGTCTAGTACCAAGGGTTGAAATGTCTGTGGTGCCCACATCTTAACGTTTACTACTCAGGTACGAACAACTTGAATGGAACAACTCTAATCTCTCTTCACAAACTAACTCTAGTCTCTCTTCACAAACTATCTCTAGTCTTCCATTTTTCACAAACTAACTCTAATCTCCCATTCTTCACAATCCTATTCACTCTCCCTTTCACAACCACCTCCATTCACTCTCCTTTCACAACCTAACTCCATCCACTCCCTTTCACAACCACCTCTATTCACTCTCCCTTTCACAACCCACCTCTATTCACTCTCCTTTCACAACCCACCTCTATTCACTCTCATTTCACAACCTAACTCCATCCACTCCCTTTCACAACCACCTCCATCCACTCCCTTCCACACTTGCACACTCCTAAACTACCTTCCCACTTCTCATCCCTAACCTACGCTATATCCTTACTGGTATCGCATCCATTCTAAATTCTAATGATTTATCGAGTCAACAAGACTCTTCAACATAAAGCCCTCAATGTCCGGTGCGCTGTACTGCTGCTGTTGAATTCTAGTGTTCAAACCCAAGTGTGAGTTGTAATTTGGGTTGGTGAAGATAGCAGGCGCACTTGTTCTTCTTTCCTGTCCGTACATCACTGCTGGGGGAGAACCTGGGGCTGGGGCCATGCCAAAGCCAAAGGGAGGTGATGGGAAACTCTGTGGGGGCAGGAAAGACAGAGCAAAGGGGAATTGGGAAACCATCTGGGGGTGGTTCGGAGACATGTGCATCTGCTGGGGCACCTGCTGGGGCACCTGCTGGGGCAGTGGCTGCAAATTTTGCGGCTGCAAATTTTGCGGCTGTGGTTGTTGCAGGTGAGCTTGTTGCGCCAACGGCTGCGTCAACACCGCCAGAAGCCTTCTCTGGAAGCGCTGGCTCTGCTCGTCGATGGACTGGAGCGGGTCGCCCTCGTCCACGCTACTTCTCCGATACCTTGGGGCCGGCCCAATCGAGTAGTTCCCCCCAAATTCGCCCACGACAGGAGAGCCCTCGGTCTCCTCCTCCTTGTAGGGCACTCCAATCACGGCACACATCCAGATGCGTGTTTTGTAGATACGGAACAACTCCCGAACCAAATCTCTAAAATCAATTCTCTTGTTTGTGGAGTAGTAAAAGATCAACTTTTTGCGGTCAAACTGGTACTCGGCGTCAATCAACTTCATCTGCAACAAGTCCTGGGACGTCACGTTGGCTATCTTTGCGAGGCACAATCTACAGGCCTTTTCCTCGTCCTGCTTCTTGGAGACAATCTGCACCACGTCCAGGTGCAGGGCCAAGCCCAAGACTTGCTTGGGAAAGTGGAGGGATGGCGGGTTCGAGTTGCTTGTGTGGAAGTTCTTCAAGGTGAGCTCCTCGCAGTCCTCACTCAAGGCGGACTGCTGCTCCTGCAACTGCAACAACTTGACCAACCTGCAGAGGTCCGATTTCGCAGCCAATTTGGCGATGCGGCCCAAGTCCTTGCCTCTGTCGGCCTCGACAATCACCAAGTCGCCCACGCTGATGGGCTCCACCTCCTTGGGGATGTAAAACACGTCGATCCGGCCCGCCTTGAACTCCACAAGACAGAGTTTGTGGTGGAGGAGCTGGTGCTCCATGGGGAACTTGGGGAGCTGGTACAGATCGTCGAGGTACTGGGACTCCTGCGCCCAATGTCGCTCGATGAAGGTCAAGTTGGTCTGCACACGGCGGTGGTGGTCGTGGCCAAAGTACTGGCTGATGACGCCCAAGACGTCCTTCTTGTCGCTCCTGCCGTCGGAGCTGCTGGGCTGCGGCTTGGCCAAGCTGATGCCAGACGTGATGGTCGAGTCATACAGATGCCTTCGCCACTCCTTGCTGTCTTTACCGGAGTCGGCCCATATAGATTCGCTAGGTCTTCTGCTCCACATTATGCTTGCCTGCTGAAAAAATTTGTATATTAATGCAAAGCTCCCCGTTTCCCATGGATTCATTCCTCCTTATATACTATTGTTTTCGGAGAATGACCACAAACCCTGATTGGCCAGGCCATGCACGTATTTTTTTTTTCTGGGGTGATTTTCACTCAATGATCCTGTAATTGAAAAAAAATATTATGCTTTGAAAATCTAAACTCTAACATACTGGTGCTTAGCCAACTCGGGGTACGTATGCAGGGTTGCCAGTGCCATGAGCAAAAACTTGATACAAAGCTCCGTACAAAGAAAAAAAAAAAAGTTTGGGATATACGTGCGGCGTGATTACAAAAAGAGGCCAGGGGTGGAACAATACTCCACAAGATGTTTTTGCAAACGTTCGTGTGCAATCCCCTCAAGGAGCAAAAAGAAGGAGCGGTGATGGAGCAAGGGTCGATTTGGGAGGAGCGGATGCGGAATGGGTCTGCAGTGTCCAAAGTGTGTCGTGCAGCGTGGAGTGGGCTGGGGTGGGTGAGCATGGGGCGAACAGATTGTGGAGGCAGGAGAAGTGGGCGGCTACTCCAGATGTGGGAGGGTTTTTGTGGGTTGGTGGTGGGAACGTGAAATTTCAATGATAAGCGTTTAGTTTTTTTAGTTTCGCAAGTGCGGAGTCGTACCCCGATCTTTCAAGGGGCCGGCAGGCTGCCGGGACGAACGAGGGAGGTGCACAGGGTGAGTTGGTGGGGACGGTGAAGATGGTGGGGGGGGCAGTCGACCAGAGACCGGGAGTCAGGCGAGAGAAGAAACGATAAGCAGCAAGTGGGTGGGCCGATGTGGATCAGCCGATCAGAGAAGAAAATCCGGCAGCAGAGCGAGGGCACGCCCGCAAGGGCACGCCGGCGAGGGCACGCCGGCGAGGGCACGTCCCCCGGTGGAGACCGCCCGGCTCGCCCCTACTGTTTCAACCGCATTTCATATATTACACTCAATAAATAGAAACAATGCTTCCGTTAGGGACTCCCACACAGAATTAAATAGAGGAACAACAAAAAAAGTCAGTAAATAAAGAACCGTACCAAATAAAACAACAGGGGAAGTGAAAGAAAGTGATGGGGTGGGACAATTAAACTATTGATATGGTGGTTGGTTGGGGATGTTGCCGTTCTGCAAGTTGTAAAAGGACTGATACACCAGCGAGTCGCCGTAGGGGGTTGGGGGGATGGCCATGCCCGGCTGCTGTGGGTGGCCGGCGTTGGGGTAGGGGATCCCATGGGGGATGTGGGCGCCGCCAGGCAACTGCTGGTTCTGGTGGGCCTGGGCGGCGGCGGCGGCCGCGGCCGCGTGCTGCTGCTGCTGGGCAGCCTGCTGGTGCTGCGCCTGCTGCTGGGCCTGGGCCGGCGCAGGCAGCTGGTCGGGCGAGTCCTGTGAGTTGCCGTCGCTCTGCTCGCCCTGGTCGTCGCCCAACCCTTCCTCCGGCGCATTGAGACACGCCTGGATCAAGTTCTTGCCCTCGCTCTTGGTCACCAACGGTTGCAACTTGGGCGTGGTGAAGGTGTACACCAACCCAGTCTCACTAACAACCAAAAGCAACACCTGCGTCCCGGTCAACACACTCAATTCGTACGCCTTCTTCATGATCCCGGCCTTTCTCTTGGAAAACGTAATGTGACGTCTCGATTTGTCCTGGATAAACTTAATTTCAATCTTTCTTCTTTCCTTCTGCTGCTTGCCTCCAGAGGGTTCGTCGTCGTCGTCGTCGTCCCCGCCGGCATTCACGTGTGCAACAGACGACGACACTCCGCCGTGGGTCCCATCAAAATGGTGCTCGGGGTTTTCCATTTTAGTATCGGTAGCTTCAGACATGCTGTTTTTGTTAGTATTTTACTTCTGGTATTCCTTTAATAAGCCATAACAAATTTCCGTAAATTGATTTGTTTTGATTTTTTTTTTTTTTCGGGGGGAGAGGGGAGCAAAAAATGTAAAGAGAGTGTCTCACCACGAATCCCGCTCCCCTCCTTTTTTTTTGCGAGAGTTACGGGGGCAAGGCACATGCCATGTCGCTCGTAGGGGCGTTATTTTCTTGTGCAGTGGCGGGCAAGGCAGGGAGACACGAACCGGGGCGGCCGTCGCCTCCACTAAAAGGTTGTTTTTTCTCCCGTGCCTCAATGAACCGGGGGTTTAGTACCGGGTGTGTGTGGATTGTTAGTCACACTACTTCCGGTCTGCCGTCGCTCTCTCGCCCCCTAAACATCCTCAACCAACAGGCAAAACATTGTCATCAATCAATCAATTCCACCAATTCTTCAGGGAATTTATGTCGCCAGCCCTCCAGGCACCCTTTGCCTCATCATCCACGATGCGTCCCACATCACAGTCCCATTCAGGAAAGTATGTTGAACCAGATTAGGCAAGCCCAGACTAGTAATTTTGGGCAGCGAAAAACAAAAACAACCAACTGACGGCCCCAATTGGAGGCCAAAAGTCGCCTGGCCGGCTCCATCCATCTAGTCTGGCCGTTCGGCCGTCATAAACTCCCTGAAAATCTCCTCCATTCCTTCGTTTCTCGGGCTCATTTCTGGTGTATTTACTTACTTGTATTGTAAAAAAGTAGTTGAATAAATAAATATCTTTTGAAAAAGGATTTTTTACTTAATGAGGAATTGCTGTTGTGAGAGTGGTCTGAAATTTACCATTTTGTGTGCGGGAGGAAAATTACGCCCACATGTTCCAGGGCCAACGGCCTCGTGTTCGGCCTGCTCTTCGCCGTCCTCTTGACTTTTGACCTGCCCGTAGCCACAGGGGCGAGGTTGTTTCGGTCTTTGCAACGTTAGACCGCTTACTTTTTTTTGCATCTTCCCTTCTTGGCAATTGCTTATCGTCCTCTCGTTTTGCCTCACCTTCGCTTGACCGCTTGTTTCGCCCACGCTGGAGCTGCTATATCCGCTGAAACCACCAAGGTCAACAATGTCCTACACCCAGATCCACCAGTAGAAGCTCCAGCACAAGTGGGCCTTCAGTTGCCTCACAAATCCCTGCCAACTCTACCCTGCTGATATAAATGGCTGCGAAATGTGACGAATTGGGAGAATCGGTACTATTTCACAAAAGCATGTTGGTGGCGTACCAATCTCCTTTAGGAAGACGTTCACTTCCTAATAGGGACATCGAATCAAGGTCCGCATTGGCATTCACAAACAACCACTCCAGCAGGAAATGTGTTAATTTCAGCAACCCAGATGAGGAGCGACTCGTGTGGAAGATTGAATGAAAGAGTTGCTCGTCAAATGGCCGGTAACCTGGAGCACATTAACTGGCATCTGGGCCTCAGAACAATGCAGGAGAATGCTTCAGAAGGAGAATTCCTCTGTGGTTTAAGAGTTGAAGCGTTAAGAATCGCATTTAGCCTTTCATTAGACTCTGGCATGCCAAGAGTTGGTTCATCAACAGCAACAATCATGTCAAGCCGCCTCACTTGACGAACTGCGTGAGTTTTACATGATGTGCATCAGAAGTGATCTAAGAGAGAACTAGAAGTTTAAAGAAGAAGGTTGAGGGGGTTGGAAATGAGGTATATGAAGTAAAGAAGTAGCTTAAAGGTATATGAAGTAAAGAAGTAGCTTAAAGGTGTGTGAAGTAAAGAAGTAGAAGCTTAAAGGTGTGTGAAGTAAAGAAGTAGAAGCTTACAGGTGTGTGAACGAAAGAAGTAGAAGCTTAAGGTGTGTGAATGAAAGAACTAAAAGCTTAAAGGTGTGTGAATGAAAGAACTAAAAGCTTAAAGGTGTGTGAATGAAAGAACTAAAAGCTTAAAGGTGTGTGAATGAAAGAACTAAAAGCTTAAAGGTGTGTGAATGAAAGAACTAAAAGCTTAAAGGTGTGTGAATGAAAGAACTAAAAGCTAAGAGGTGTGTCTAGGACATTACTGGAAGTTTAAAGAGATGTGTAAATCTAGTAAAGAACTAAATGTTTAAAGAGAGAGTTGTTTGAAGGAAAGAAGTAGAAACTTAGAGGTGTGTGAAGAAAGAAGGAATTCTTAGAGGTGAGGGAAAGTACTGTTATAGAGGTTTTTAATCTAGGACACTATAGAAGTTTAAAGAGATCTAGGAAACAAGTAACTTAGAGGTATTTGAATCTAGAAAAGAAGCTCCATGTGTCAAGGAATAACTACAATTTTAAAGAGTGGGTGGGTCTAAGAAAGAAGCTGTGTGTTGGAAATAACAGAAACTTCAGTTATGTGAAAGAAATGACAGAAACATCTGATTGTGTAGGAAATATCATAACATCTGATTGTGAAGGAAATATCAGAAAGTTAAGATTGTGAATGAATAACAGAAACATCTGATTGTGAATGAACAACAGAAACATCTGATTTTGAAGGAAATAACAGAAACTTCAGATATATGAAGAAAACTCTGATACAGACAAACCTTTGATACATTTCCATGAAACTTCACATAGAAACTCTGATACACATACAAATAAATGTCCTATAATACATTACTATACATATCAAACCATGTCTATACTTTACTCCACCTTCACACCGTTTTCAGCAGCAGACCCATTGACTCCTCCTCCATTGAAAGGGGTCTTGTCGCCGTTTTCCTCTTTTGTCTCCTCTTGTTCGGACTCTTCCTTTGGTTGCTCCTTCTCGTTGGTGGCCACCTCCAAGTCCAAGGTATCCTTCAACACCTTTTCTAAGCTGGTTTTGATCTTCTTGCTTGTGTCTTCGTACGGCTTGCGGACATACAAGATCATGGCACGCAACAAGCTGCTCTTACGTAGCAAAGTCAAAGGAGCCAGTCTCATCAACTTGCCAAGCTCGTTGATGACAGGAACAACGTACTTGTCTGGTTCGTCCTCCAAGAGCATGGGGATCAATTGTTCGCTGATGTCTTCAAACTCCTCTTGGTAGTTTGTGAATTTTTCACTCACCTTGTGTGCCTTGATACGTGAAAATATGCTGTCCTGCTCCTTTTCTGTGTTGAAGATGTAGTTTCCCAGATCTTTGTCGTATGTGTCTGTTTCCAACCCCCAGTCGGAGTCGTAGCCCACAAATTCTGGGGCCTTTGGCTTCTTTGGCTGTGGTTTCTTCTTTGGAGCCTTGGCTTTGGCGGTTTTGGACGATCCCTTGCTCACGGCTCTTTTCTTCCTTGGAGGTGGTCTAACAACAACATCTGAGTCTGAAGTTGATTCTTCTTCGTCGTCTTCGTCGTCTTCTTCTTCCTCTTCCTCCTCCTCTTCTTCCTCGAGGTCGTCCTCAAAGTCGTCGTCGTTGGCCGCTGCCTCGGCGGCCGCTGCTGCTGCCGCTGCCTCTTCAATGGCCTCGGCCTCTGCTAATTCCTCCTCTGTGGGCATCTTGGACCCCCAGGTAACAAACATCTGCATGTCCGGTGGGTTTGCTGCCAATTTGTATGCGTCTTCCAAGAGCACGTCTCTTCTTCTCTTGCCTTGTGTGTTCTCCAAGTATGCTTCGATTGCTTCCAGTTCTAACGGCTTGAGGTCGTTGGAGTTTATCCAGATATAAGTGTCGTCGCTGAAGAACCTCACGGGAAGTACCCTGGATGCTGCCTTCTTCCTCATGCCTCCCTTGGGGCGCTTGTCGATGATGTGTGGTGGAAGGATGGACTCCACAAGCACCATTGCTGGCCACGGAGGATACCCCTTCACTTTGGCAAGCACTATGCTGGTGGGTGGAAACTTCTCGTCCGGCGACTGCTGGGCGACGGGTTCTGGCGATGCTGACTCTGCCAGCGGCGTTGAATCGATGGTAAGAGCCATTGTTGTTGACTTGAAGTTTTGGCACGCGTAAAAAAGTTCACTGGCAGCGAAACTGGAAATGTATCGGCACCTGCTCACAACGCGAGGGTCCGTCGAGGTGGCCAAATGGGACTATAGGGAAGGAAGTTGTCGGTGGTGGGTGTTTATTGTGGACCGCAGGTAGTGTTTTTGGATTCTTAAGTGTGTAGATTGTATTTTGGAGACGTCGTTGGACACTTTTTCCAATAAAAGAGCTAATTTGGAGAATTTCAAACTGCTGCAAAATCACCAAACGACTTAGGACACAGAGAATGGCAAGTTATACAGGTTTTGTTTCAAAAGACATAAAAGAGGTGCTAGAAATGGTGGGATTAATGTGGAAATGATGGTATTAATGTAGAATGGCGGTATTAATGTGGAATGGCGGATTAATGTAGAAATTGCTCGTAGCCAAGCTCAGTTGCAACCAAGTGACTCAAGACACAGAGAACGGCAAGTCATATAGCTTTTTAGTTAAAGGCGTATTGTGCTAGAAAAGGGGATTAATGTGTAAATGACGGTATTAATGTAGAAATGGCTCGTAGCAAATCCTGAATCTCAGTTGCAACAAAGTGACTCAAGACACTGAGAATGGCAATAAAACAGCTTTTTAGTTTTAAAGTCTTCAAAAAGGTCTAATTGTACTATATATGGGGATTAATCTGGAAATGGCAATATTAACATTAGAAATGGCTACTTGTGTGTAGCAAGTTCCTAGCTCAGTTGCAACTCCCTAGCTCAGTTGCAACTCCCTAGCTCAGTTGCAACTCCCCAAGTTGATTTCACTCAACAAAGCTGCTTAAGCCCAAGCAAATCAACAACGTTTGACACTCTTATAACAACCAACCTCAAACCAAATACCAACCTAAAACCAACTAATCATATCCTTACAATTGGTGTAAAAACCCTATCTTTCCAACCTAAACCCATTACACGAACAACAGCACTCCAACCAACAATTGGTCCGGGAATCGGAGTTGCTTCCAATTGCAACATGAAACAGAAGCAAAACCAACTCGTCAGCCTTTTAGCAGTCCCGCGTCCGGTTTAGCAACCGGTTGCTAAACCGAGACTCTTGCTGCTGAGGCTGGCACGCAACGTTTTCCAAAGTACAGCCCAGCGGCCGGATTCCAGCTACTGCACCGGTTTGAAGCTAAGCCGCAGGCTGTGGTCGCGAAGCCTGAACAGCCCTCACGGAGAATGACGTAGCGGACTGGTGTCAAGGCCGTCTATCATGGTGTCACTTTGAGTTCCGGAATCGTGCTACGCTTCGGCTTAGTAACCTCACGTGGTGCGACGCTAATCTGGAAGCCCATGATAGATCGGTAATACGTACGCATAGATAAGCTGACTACACAGGGGCACCAGACGTCTCAGATTACCCGCCAGTCCCATACAATGCTGACGCCGCCAAGTGCCGGAGTGGTTGGTGGGCAAACACGGGTATGCGGGGCTGAACCAACAAATCGCTGGGTTGCTGGCACGGCTTGCGACACGGACCTGGTGGGTGGGATGATGTTGTCCGTGGCCACCGCATTTATCAGCTAGCGGCTTTATTGGTCCACTCCGAGGGTGTTGCCCTTTACGTCTATTCCCTGTACCAAAGAGGATGTCACAATTTCGGTCGCTGGCTTTGTAAACCGTAAGCCTAGTGTAATTTCGACCCACACAATTTTGTACCAATTTCCGGCATCTCCTCACTCCAGCTCCCCCAGGTTGGGGCGATCCCCAAACCCAGCAATTTTATCAATTTCGAGAATTTCGCAGCCACAAAACCCGCAGCCACTCACTTGCAAAAGTGTAGACACCCGCCAATTAGGCGAAGTGTAGGCCGGTTGGGATCAGGCAGACATGGCCAGACGCCTGCCTGTGTCCAATTGCGCTGGATGGACTGGCTGGCACCCCTCGTCAGATGTATAATCCGGAAGTGCTGTTTCCATGATGCAAAGAATGTTGCACAAACGAAATATAGAAAAGACGGTCCACCACCGAATTGGCACTCCCGGCAGAGCAAGAGGCAACCTGAGTCGCCCCCAGCTCGGGTTTCGTGGGAGGGGGGGCAACGCTGGCCGGGCGCCGTCCAAACGACCCTCGAAACTCCAATTGCGGGCTCTGCATATATGTTCGCTGCAGGCGGCCTCTCTCTGTCCCTGGAACAATCTGCTCCGAGCCTCCGCTCAGCGAGTCCCCCTCCCCCCTTTCCTGCAATCGTACCATACCCGTATATAAATAGAAAGTCAAATCCTCTTTTCCCAAAAATTTCAACCACCTAGCAAACTCCAACAACAACGTAACCATGGGTGACTTCTTGACTCCTAGTGAGATGCCAAAGCCTCGTCTTAAGAGAACCAACACGGGGTTCACGCCCAACCAAATCATTGCTCTTGACGCTGCCATTCCCGAGTCCGCCAAGCACATCTGGAAGAGATACTCCCAATTGAAGTCCTTTGACGGCGGCGCCACCTCCAAGGACAGCGTTGTTTCCAACAACTCCAAGTTTGAGGAGAGTTTTGTCAAGCACGTTGAAACCACCCTTGCCAGAAACATGTACAATTGTGACGCCATTGGTGCCTACCAGGCGGCCTCCAACGTGACCAGAGATGCGTTGCTTATCGACTGGGCAAACACGCAGCAGAAGCAGACCATCCACGACGGAAAGCGTGTCTACTACTTGTCGTTGGAGTTCTTGATGGGACGTGCCATGGACAATGCCATCATCAACTTGAAGGCACGTGACACCATTGACTCGTCGTTGAAGGAGTTGGGTTTCAACTTGGAGGACGTCTTGGAGCAGGAACCAGACGCCGCTTTGGGTAACGGTGGTTTGGGTCGTTTGGCTGCGTGTTTTGTCGACTCTCTTTCCTCCAAAAACTACTCTGGTTGGGGCTACGGGCTCAACTACCAGTACGGTATTTTCAAGCAGCAGATTATCGACGGCTACCAAGTGGAAACACCAGACTACTGGTTGAAGTACGGTAACCCTTGGGAGATTGACCGTCAGGAAATCCAAATTCCAGTCGACTTCTACGGCTATGTCTACGAAGAATACGACCAAAACACCGGCAAGCCCAGAAAGGTTTGGCGTGGTGGGGAACGTGTTTTGGCTGTGGCTGCGGACTTTCCAATCCCGGGATACAACACCGAGAACACCAACAACTTGAGATTGTGGAACGCAAAGCCAACCCACGAGTTTGACTTCAACAAGTTCAATGCCGGAGACTACCAACAGTCTGTTGCTGCCCAACAACGTGCCGAGTCCATCACCTCTGTTTTGTATCCAAACGACAACTTTGACAGTGGTAAGGCCCTCAGATTGAAGCAGCAGTACTTCTGGGTTGCTGCTTCGCTCCACGACATTGTCCGTCGTTTCAAGAAGCTGCACAAGAGCAAGTGGGACATCTTCTCCGACAAGGTTGCCATCCAATTGAACGACACCCACCCAACCTTGGCTGTTGTCGAACTTCAACGTATCTTTGTTGATTTGGAAGGCTTGGACTGGGACTATGCCTGGTCCATTGTCAACGACGTGTTTGCCTACACCAACCACACGGTCATGTCGGAAGCCTTGGAAAAGTGGCCTGTTGACTTGGTTGGAAACTTGTTGCCTCGTCACTTGGAAATCATCTACGAAATCAACTTCTACTTCTTGAAGGAGGTTGAACACAAGTTCCCTAACGACCGTGATCTCTTGAGACGTGTCTCCATCATTGAAGAAGGAGAACCAAAGTCTGTGAGAATGGCCTACTTGGCCATTGTTGGTTCCCACAACGTGAACGGTGTTGCCGAGTTGCACTCTGAGTTGATCAAGACCACCATCTTCAAGGACTTTGTCCACGTTTTCGGACCAAAGAAGTTCACCAACGTGACCAACGGTGTCACTCCAAGAAGATGGTTGAGACAAGCCAACCCCGAGTTGGCCAAGTTGATCAGCGAGAAGTTGGAGGATCCAAACTACAACTACCTCACCAACTTGGGTAGCTTGAAGAAGTTGGAGAAGTTCATTGACGACGACGAATTCTTGACCAAGTGGGACGCCATCAAGACCCACAACAAGCGTCGTTTGGCTGCCTTGGTCCAACAGGAGACTGGTGTGGTCTTGAACCCCAACCACCTCTTTGATGTCCAAGTTAAGAGAATCCACGAATACAAGAGACAACAACTCAACATTTTTGCTGTTATCTACAGATACTTGCACATTAAGGAATTGCTCAGCCAAGGTGTTTCCATTGACGAGATCAAGTTGAAGCACTACATCCCTAAGGCTTCGATTTTCGGTGGTAAGGCTGCTCCAGGTTACTACATGGCCAAGACCATTATCCACTTGATCAACAAGGTTGGAGATGTCGTCAACAACGACCCCGACTTTGAAGACTTGCTCAAGGTTGTGTTCGTTCCAGACTACAATGTGTCCAAGGCCGAAATCATTTGCCCAGGCTCCGACTTGTCCAACCACATCTCGACCGCAGGTACCGAGGCCTCTGGTACCTCCAACATGAAGTTTGCCTTGAACGGTGGGTTGATTATTGGTACCGTTGACGGTGCCAATGTCGAAATCACCCGTGAAATCGGCGAAGAAAACATCTTTTTGTTTGGTAACTTGGCCGAGTCTGTCGAGGAATTGAGACACAAGCACTTGTATGATGGAATCCACGTTCCAGAATCCTTGGAGAAGGTGTTCCAGGCCATCGAGTCGGGTCTCTTTGGCAACCCAGACGAGTACAGATCGTTGGTGGACAGTATCCGTCACCACGGCGACCACTACTTGGTCACCGACGACTTTGACTTGTTCTTGAACGCACACACCAAGTTGGAGAAGGTCTATGGCCACCACGGTGGAGACGCCAAGGACAAGGACCACTTGCACAGATGGGTCAAGAAGTCCGTCTTGAGTGTCGCCAACATGGGTTTCTTCTCCAGTGACAGATGTATCGATGAGTATGCTGAAAACATCTGGCATGTTGAGCCATTGAGTCAATAAATAGATTAGAAAGGTATTAAGCGAGAAATATGTCAAAAGTCCGGCCATTTTGGTGTGCCGTTTTGTAGAATGATGTCATCGGTAGCGCTGGGCCCACACAAATGAACTTATACACATTGCTACAAGAATCTATGGAACCAGGAAATCGTCTCATATGTACTGGTTCCCCACGTAGGCATTGACACATGCCATTGCGCTGGGGTCCTCCTCGTCCAAAAGCCTGACGGGTGCCCCTGAGGCAACCTTCCACCGTTAGTCGCCTTGGCTGGCTCTGGGACGGCGGAACCTCAGGAAAGCTCGGTCCAAACGCAAAACGGAACCTCCCATGGTATCACCCACCTAACAGGGGTCGCTTCTTTCAACTAACGCTCTAATATTGACCCCCAGGGGCTCGGAAGTGCCCCCAGCATGCCTCCTCGAGCCTACCATTCCGTTCCTGCATGCTGTCGGCCTGGAGTGTACGGCCGTTTTCATACCGCGACTGGACTTTTTATGGCCTGGCTATAACTTATAAATCACAACAGCCTTGTGCCACTAGTACATTTGAAGAGCCATGGTGATGAACTTACATGCACTCTACCTATTGGTAGTCCAGGTGCTCCTTGTGGGGGCGTTGGCACCCAAGAAGGCTGGGTCCAGAGAGGAATATATAGTCACGAGTCTCCCGGGAATGCACACGAACATACCGGTTGATCAGGTACCCTTGATGTTTGCAGGGCAACTCGAGTTGTTTGCCGAGAACAACACCAACTACTTCTTCTGGAAGTACGTGGACAACTTTGGGCGTCTTCCGGAGAACGATAACCGGTTGATGTTCTGGTTGAACGGGGGTCCTGGGTGCTCACTGATGGACGGCGCCTTGTTGGAGTTGGGGCCCTTCAGGGTCAACGCCGACAAGGAGATTGTCTACAACAACGGGTCGTGGCACAAGCTCACCGACTTGGTGTTTGTCGACCAGCCAGCCAACACCGGTTTCAGCTGGGGCGACGACTACTCGAAGGAGTTGCCGGAGGTGGCGTTCGATTTCGTCGTCTTCTTGGAAAAGTACTTTGAGTTGTTCCCTGAAGACCTTTCCAAAGACATATACATTGGAGGCGAGAGTTACGCCGGCCAGTACATCCCATATGCTGCCGACGCCATTTTGAAGAGAAACGAGGATCTTGCAGAGGGCCAGGAAGCCATCAACTTGAAGGGGCTCCTCATTGGAAACGGGTGGATTTCTCCCAACGAACAGAGTCTTTCCTACTTGCCCTTTGCCCTTCAGGCCGGCATGATCGATTCCAGCAACCCCGGGTGGCCCGCCATTGCCAAGAAGCACGAAGACTGCCAAAAGATTGTCAACAGGATCGACGCCACCACCGACAACAAGGTGCACAGCTACGAGATCAACTCGGACATTTGTGAGTCTGTCTTGAACGACTTGTTGCTGTACACCCAAGATATGGAAGCACCCGAAAACCAGCGGTGCTACAACATGTATGACTACACTTTGAAGGACAACTTCCCTGCGTGTGGGTCCAACTGGCCGTACGAGTTGGCCTATGTGACCCCATTTTTGCGTGAGGAAAACGTTATGGGAGGGTTGAACTTGAAACACTTCCAAAAGTGGAAGGAGTGCAACGGTAAGGTGTCCCGGAACCTCCAGGCCAGAAACTCCCAGCCCTCCATCCACTTGCTTCCCTCGCTTTTGGAAAAAGTCCCAATCTACTTGTTCAATGGAAACCTCGACATCATTTGTAACTACATTGGGACTGAAAATATGATCAAGAAGATGGAGTGGAACGGCGGAAAGGGTTTCTCCGACGAAACAACCAAAGATTGGATTTACAATGATTCGGTGGCAGGCTACATCAAATCGGAAAGAAACTTGACCTTTATCAACGTCTTTGACGCCTCCCACATGGTCCCATACGACAAGCCAGAGATCTCCAGAGCCTTGATCGACCTTCTTGTTGGAAACTTCGACACCAAGGAAGAAGACTCCAAGTCTCTGTGGGTCACCTACCCCGTGGGGGCCAGATACGACAGAGAGCACGCACAAAAGGAAGAGCCCACTCCAACAGACCCCGAACAGGATGCCACCTCGGTCGTTTCTCCTTCTGCCATTCCTGACGACGAAAATGTGTCTCTGGCTTCGAGCAGAATCACCAGATTGATCCAATTGGTTGTTGTTGCCATCTTGATCTGGGGCATCTACGTCATCTACAGATCGTACAACTCCAAGCCTTCTTCCATCATCAAGGCAAGCACCTCGACCGGGCTTTCAAACACAAACCCTCCAAAGAAGAAGAACGTCCAGTGGGCAGACCAGTTGAGGAGATTCCAGGAAGATGACCAGGAGTTCCAGAGACAAAAGACCCAAGGCTTTTTGTCCAAGACCTTCAACAAGTTGACTGGGTCGGACGGCAGAGGCAGATATGCCCCCACGCCTGCTTATGAGGACATAGAATTGGGAGAACACGAGGGTGTCACTGGCGACGCCGACGACTTTGTCATTGGCAGCGACGACGAGCATGAACACTCTGAGCCCGCCAAGCTGAGTGAACACGACGAACCCAGTTCTTCCGATGCACAAGAGTTGTCTGGGGAGCCTGCCCATCTGAAAAATGAAGAGTAGGTTCTTACCAGTCTAGAGATTGGTACAGTAAAACAGACAATATATAGGCATGGGAATACAAGGAGAATAGAGTCGTAATGTGTAGGGGTGTAGTGGATGGGAGAATATAACAATAACGGGAGCAATACTGGAGGAAGAACCTCTAACGTGGTCAACGGCGTCTTTGAAAATTGGTGGTTCCAACGCAAATCTCTCGGTAATGGGTCGCTAAATTTTGCGGTAATCGTAGAGAGAGTTCCCTGGCTTTGCGCTATTTTTAGCGCTTCCCCGGCAACCGCAGCGAGACATCTCTCGCTATTTGCTATCAGCTGCAATCTTCAGCAACTTCACCCATAAAGACACCATAAAACTGGGTCAAAATCCACACCAGAGTACCCTACTAACTACTAAACTACCTAAATTCCACTCCGAACTATCTGTAGCCTCTCTAGAAATCGCTGGAACCCTCGTTCGTCGGACCCTCTCCTCCTTCCACTTCCATCCAATCTAGCATCGCAGTTGAAAGCTCAGACAAAAAAAATTCACCAAACGACCATGATCAGACAAACGGCCCGCCAGTTGGCCACGGCAACCAAGTTCAAGGTAGCACAGCCCCCTCAATACACACTTGCATCGTTGCGGTCGTTTCCTTCGTTGGAGCCCACCAGTTTCATTCCACTTCCAGCCCAGTTTTTTGATGGCCCATTGAGACGTGATTTCTTGTGGAGTGCCGTTGTGTACGAAGCCGACAAGGCCAGAGTCGGGTCGGGAAACGTGCCCACCAAGGGAGACAAGCCGTTCTCCAACAGAAAGTTATACAAGCAGAAGGGTACCGGTAAGGCAAGAGTGGGTGACGCCAACTCGCCGACCCGTTACAACGGGTTGAAGGCCCACGGTATCAAGGCCGGCCACGACTGGTCCACCGACTTGCCCAACAAGATCTACTCCAAGGCATTCCAGAACGCATTTGCTGAGCATTATAGAAACGGACGCTTGTACGTGATTGGTGGCGAAAAGCCCAACACCGACGCCGACTACGACTCCAACACGGTCGACTTCAAGTACTCACACCCCGAGGCCACCAAGCGCTTCATCGAGGAGCACGACTTGGAAAAGTTGAACTTGTTGTTCATTACCGAGGAGCAGAGAGACAACTTGATCGAATCCACCGAGTACGCCGGCAACAAGGCCGACGTGGTGGTCAAGGAGGCTGTCGAGGTCAGGGATCTCTTGAAAGCCAACAGAGTCTACATCGAGGTGGGTGCTCTCGAGTGGTTCATTGGAAAGCACACTCATTAGACTACTCTTTTGGGGGCCACCAAGAGTAGCAGTGTTGGCACAGCACTGCTCTCATACAACAATGTCCGACTCGATGGTCAAGCTATAGAAGAGGTCTTACCTTGAATCGCACCACCAAGAACGGTCAACGCATCACAGAGAACGGACCATACTTAATGTACATAGTTATACACAAACAAAGAGAGAAGTGTAGGAGAATTTAGGATAGCATAAGAGAGCCCAGATGAAGATAGACAATCATAGACAGAGATAACACACCCAACGAAGAAGGAAAGCTGCAAAGTAGTAAGCAGTGGAAAGTACTTGCAGTGTCTGATATCTCACGTGCCGCCAGTTAGGGTTTCCTGCATACTCGCAAGACGGCTTTTTCTTCACTCCCGCAAATTTTTTCTGGCTCCTCACCGAGCCGCCGCAGACTCAGAAAAAATTTCAATAGCATCAAAAATCTTTTAGAAAGCTCTTTTTTGTTTGATAGTACCAGAACAAGTCCAATATGTCTTTAGTCGTTCAAGAAGAAGGTTCCTTCCAACACATTTTGCGGTAAGTACAGCGATCCTAGCAGCAACAGAAGCAGCAGCAGCACGAATGTGAACACGTTACTAACATACTCCTAGTTTGTTGAACACCAACATTGATGGTAGAATCAAGATTATGTACGCCTTGACCAAGATCAGAGGTGTCGGTAGAAGATACTCCAACTTGGTCTGTAAGAAGGCTGATGTTGACTTGCACAAGCGTGCCGGTGAATTGACCCAAGAAGAATTGGAAAGAGTTGTCACCATTATGCAAAACCCAACCAACTACAAGATCCCAGCTTGGTTCTTGAACAGACAAAAGGATCAAGTTGACGGTAAGGACTACCACGTCTTGGCTAACAACTTGGAATCTAAGTTGAGAGATGACTTGGAAAGATTGAAGAAGATTAGATCCCACAGAGGTATCAGACACTACTGGGGTCTTAAGGTCAGAGGTCAACACACCAAGACCACCTCCCGTGGTCGTTAAGACTATTAAGTTATGTTTTTGTCCCCATGGGTGTTCATGTAATTTAATACATATATTGGTAATTGTTTGTAGTGGAAATGTAGAGTGAAGTGTGTGGATGTTTGAGTGGATGTTTAAGTGGAAGTTTACTTCGAGCAGAAGACAAATTTCGATGGAATGAAAAATTGCGCTGTGGAGATTTGCAACTATGGACGTGTGAGTGGATGGTGGGTGAGAGAGTAGTGTTGTGGAAGGCAGAGGAGTAGTAGTGTGAATGGTGAATGGGAGGAATGGTGATGTTGGCAATATGTTGGATGTGATGCCAGGCTTGTGAGTTGGGTGTTGGAGTGGAGATTGTTGGGTTCTGTTGTTGGCGAGTGTTGAAGCCTCTCAGTGCTAGGTGCTGAGTGTGTACGGGTGACGTTTTGGAGATCATTCTGAGGGTGTCAATTTGGGATCAGAGGTCACTGTAGGAACAAACCACAAGTACCTCCAAAGTAGCATTTGGTATAGTCATTCAGCTGAGGTTTTGCAACTACCTATAACCTGCTCATGACTGGACCGTTAAACGAACACATCGAAGTCAACTAAAAAGAAACTGAACAATATCTTCATCAATTCAACTCTTGACAAATGTCCTTTTGAAGCGCCCTACCTTCCTCCCATTCACCACCCATCAGCCTTCACCATGCCTTCAGCGACTTCTCCAATGGTTGCAATATTGGTGCTTACCTAATCAATTGCCTGATAGATTTGTCTTCAATTTTCTTCTGCCTTACAAAAGCACTTACGTAAGCCCTTACGTAAACATCTCACGCCCATTTTTGTTCAATCGCTCATCTCCCAATCTTACATAATCTGTTTTCCTCATTTGCTATTTTTTTGCCGTGTTCAGTTTTGTCTCAACCGCTCGTTTCCCTTACATGATCGTGTAGATTTCTGTCTCAATCTCCTTCCATCATTTTTGTCTCAAAATCCTGCATCGGTTGCTTAGCTAAGCACTTACTCAAATTTCCCGTTTTGGACAAATGAGGTCTGCCATCTGGTTACCGATCCTAGCGAGGCCAATGCAAGTCGGGTATGTGCTATTGATAGACGTGGGCACGTAGGTACCGGCGTCTTGTCTGGCCGCCGAAGCAGCGCGTCGGCGCTAAGGGGCCCCTGCCACGCGACAAGTCTGTCAGGCTCATGTATTAGCTATTGCTCGTCTCCGCTTGTGAGCACAAAACACATGTCGAGGCCAGACAGTCAGCAATTGCCAAGCGACGGCCAGCGAAGCACTAAAGTGATTGCTCGATAAAAATCACATGTGCTGCGCCGGCAATGACGATGAGAGAAACAGCAAGACAAGGCACAAAGTAGACCAGGGCAAAGAAGAAGGAAAAGTACGAAACGTCGGCAAACCCACACCAACAAAGCGAAGAAGGTCGGCCGCTGGTTTTCACCCACCCCACAAGTGTTGATGTGATTTCCCCCGATTGGGAAATGTCTAGGCCGCCAATATATCGCATGCATGCCACTGACTTACTCTCCAAACACAACAGTGGACCCAAACGTCTTTTGCGTTGTTGTGTTATACGCGAAAACGCCAATTTTACCAAAACGGCAAAAGTGCAATTTTTGATGTGAGGTTGCAGGCAATTTATGATGCATATGCTAGCTCTGCAGATTGCCGAATCGGGAAAGATGCAATTTGCAACACCGACGAAAAATTCATCACCAGTGCCTGCCCAGGGGGCCGTGAGATTGTGAAAGGTTGCCGGCAAGCGACAAGGGTCTGGTTTGGTGGACGGGGATGTGTGGGGGCATAGGAAATGTCAGAATGTAGGGGCAAGCACCAGGTTGCTGCAAATTTGCAGCCGTGCCAAATCTGGCGAGGTACCAAGAGTGTTGGCTGTGAGGATGACGACTACACCTAGCTGGTGACGCCTACACATAGCTGGTGACGCCTATATAGCTGGTGGCGCCTACACATCGTTGGTCACACCTACACATCGATGCTAACACCTACACCCTTGATTATGCTTGTTTGTTCATTCGTAACTTCATTATGCTAAGTCTATATATATGCTAAGACCAGGAGCCAGTTCTCAAGCTGAGGAGGTTCTGGACCACGTCCTTGGGTCTGTTGGGGTCGATTTCACGTAAAGGCTTGCGGTCTGTGTTTAAAAGAGCGGAAAGGTCTGATTTGGAGGAGGAAGGAGCCGAGTTCTCCTTGTCTGAGGCAGCGGCCAACTTCTCCTTGATCTTGGAGGAGGTGTTTGGCTTCAACTTGAAGGTCATGGTGGAGGTTGTCCTCGAGTTGAGGAAGGTAGGCTGCTTTTTTCTTGTTTCGTTTAGCACCAAGATGGAGTCGTCCATGGAGGTGTCTTCGTCTACCGGGCTGATAGGGCTTGTAGGGGCGGACTTGAGGGGCGTCAGCGACACGACGGGCTGGGCTGTGGCGAGGGTAGGTGGCATGGAGACCGGGGAGACTGCTGGGGCCGACACTGGGGCAGAAACGGTGGTCGATACGGAGGTGGAGACCGGGGCAGGCATGATGATCTGCAGCATGACGGGCACGGGCACAACGACGGGATGTGCCACGGGCAACAACTCTGTCACCTCCTTCTCGTGGTTGCTTTGCTTGCGCAAACTCTGTCTCTTGTTCTGGAACCAGATCTGGATGGCCTTCTCTGTCATGTTGACCTTCTTGGCGATCTCCATTCTGCGCAGCTTGTTGGGGGTGGAGCCGTACTCGAACTCGGTGTTCAAGATGGACAACTCGTTGGGGGACGTTCTTCTTCTCTTGCGGCGGGCCAACGAGGCGTTATCGATCAGTGGTTCCTGTGACGGGAAGGTGGCGGGCGAGTGGGAGATGAAAGCGTACGCCTTCTCTGAGTCGGCCTTGCGCTTCTTGGACTCGGCGCTGGCAGCACCAGCACTGCCAACGGCACTGCCAGCGGCACCGGCGGCGGCACCGGCGGCACGGAGTGGGTCCTCCTTAGCCACCACTGGGGTCGAGGTGCCGCTGGTGGGCGTGGAGTAGGTGGTCTTGTAGATGTCCAGGATGGAGGGCAACTTGGGCAACAGCAGCAACAGAGGCAGCAGTGCCAGCGAAGTGAGCTGCGGCATCCCGAGGATCGAGCTCAACGGTGGGAGACTCGTCTTGGTACATGGCGTGGGGGGGAGGACTGGTCTCTTGGGTGTCTGGACTATCATGGTGCTAGCGAGTGTGTGGGCAGAAATTTTCCACACGGAAATCAACTCTATATATGTAACCAAGCCCATAATTAGACTCCTGGTGAAGCCTCGCGTCCTCGCGATTTAGGGACAATTAGTTACTGCAATCGGTGGCACAATCCAACGCAAGGGAAGCAGCTCCATTGCAATTATTGCCAAAAGGGTAATTTGCTGTGAAATGGGCAAGGAATTATCAAAGGGGCGTTTCAGTGATTGCAATTAAACGCTTTGGGAAATGCTTGTTTACGTGTTTTTGTTTTGAAGGGGTTGTTTACGCGACTGCATGGACGCCGAAAGGAGGGACCTTTGGGGAGAGCCTGGGTCTGGTGGGTGGTCTGTAGGGGTTGTAGGTGTGGGTTTTTGTAGGTTTAGGGTGTTGTGGGTGGTCTGTAGGGGGGTCTGGGTGGTCTGCTGGAGTTGTAGCGGTGAAGTTGGCGTTGCTTCGTCGCTGTCTGGTGGTGCCCGCTGTGGGCTGCCCACCGGCGATGCGCAAGGAGAAGAGCGTTCCTGAGTGTCAAGTCCGTGTTGACGTTTTGGGCGGGGCACGCCCGCATCGCCGGGCTGCTTCTGGGCCCGGCGGCGGCGGCACCAGCACACCAGCGGTGGTGGTGCTGTTGGGAACGGGCCCCCACAGGCTCCGTGCCGGTTGGTGCCACCATATTTTGGGTCTCTGCTGGCTGTTGGTGTGCTCTCTGCGGGCAGCTTCGCGTGCAGACACTCTTCTGAAACCGCGTCAATCGCGATTTTGCAGCCACTACTTCCCAAACGGTATAATCAGCTTGGACTCTTTTGGTGTGATTGTGGTCCCGATTCGTGCAACAATGCGGACCACAACGTGAACGGAGTGCAGCCGCAGAGTAGTCAACTAAACCCTGCGTGGATGGAGAGTCTGTTGGTGGCACGGAGTCCCAAAGGTTAGCTGCGTCCCAAGGAGCTGTGCACGAAGAGTCTGATAGGGTCGAATCCGGGGGCCAGCCATTAGTCAAATGAATATTGAATATCTAGCTGTCCGATCTGGCATGTACCCTCTCTACCGAATCTGGTGCAGTTTCGCCCAAAAGTGGTGTCCTGATCTGCAATTCTTGTCTCATACCGCATCCACGGAATTTGGGCGTGGGCTCATTCTCCGGATCTAGTTCGGATCTGGAGTAGATGATCTGTGATCGGGAGTGACGCGTAGCTGGATGGGATGACTGAGGTGTTGGTTGAGTGAGGATATGGTTGAGTGAGTCATTGGGCTAGAAGTGGCTGCAAGATCGTGGTGACCCACTACACTTGAGTGCAGCTGTTTGGATAAGCTACCTGGATGATCCTGGATGAGCTTCCTGGATGAACGCAAAGGCATGTGAATCTGACCACCAAGGAAACTCCTACTACACAAATCTTGACATGGCACTCGCCTCACCTCATGGTACGACGATGCAACATCTTGCTGGACTAGCAAGAACCTCCACTCAAATTGGTTCCTTCTATGGTATCCTGCACTAACGTTGTCTCTCCTGACCTTGCAACTTTTGTTGTTGCTCTTGCACGTTGTTGTCTCTGCAAGTCCTGTTGAGTTCTGTACTTCTGCCTCTTGCAGCCTCACCAGAACTTGCCTCTCCTCCTCTCTTCTTCAGCCATCACTTTCTGCTACCTTGTCCAACTGCCCTCCTACCGTCTTCCCCTACTGTCACCTCCCCCTCCCTGTCACCATTTTGTACTCCAATCCTCATCTTCACTCGCTGCTTGTTTTGTAGCTCATGCAATCGAACCTTCTCGTCAAGAGCCTCTCTGCAACACCTCCTCTCAAGCCTCTGCTCCTCACCATTCCACAAACTCACAACATCGTCGCTCCTCGGCCTCCACCTCCAACCACTCCACACCTTTCACATCCTTCAACTCCGCTGCGTTTCCTGGGAATTCCAGTGAACTTCCGTCTTGGTTTCCGCTCCATCGGGCTCTGGTTCCGAAAAGTTGGGATTCCTGCACACAGTACCAGGCCATCAGGCTGGTCCAACACGTGCGTGCAATGGACGTGGCCCCCAGCCCATGGCAGCCCCGAAACCACCAAAATGTAGCGTCTTCCTCTCCGTTTCATGCTTTCCCTTGTCCCGTTACTACCCCCACCATGGTCTCTGTGTTATTGGCGTTCCCAGCGTAGACGCTAAACAAGAAGGAAGTAGGGTCCACGTGACCCTTCTTCTCCATTCTCTTTAACCCACAATCTCAAATAATCAAACCAACAATGGGCAGCATGGGACTATTCTCAGTTAGCGCACTCTTGTCGGTGGTGCTATTCCTCCTTTATACGTACCAGACTTCTAGCATCGCCCTCATTGCAGAAGTGCTTCCTCTCGATGAAGTGAAGGTTGCCGGACTCAAGAAGTTGGGGCTCACTCCAAAGGACCCAGTCCGTCTTCAAACAACCGTTGACGGCGCAACATACGAACAGGTGATCCACGGCAGGTTCCTCCACGTCACAGACTTCCACCCAGATCCCTACTACAAGGTGGGCTCCGACCCGGAGGAAATGTGCCACGCTGGTAAGCTCAAGGACGGCAAAGGTGCTGGCGTTTACGGTGACGCCATCCTAGGCTGTGACTCTCCCCAGAAGCTCGTCACTGACACCATCTCATGGATCGACGACAACTTGCGTGACAAGATTGACTTTATTGTCTGGACAGGTGACAACGTCAGACACGACAATGACCGTCGCTTCCCGCGTACGGAAACGATGATATTCGACTCCAACGAGCAGATTAGCGACTTGCTCTATGAGACCTTCAAAAACAGAAACGACTCCAACTTGAGAAGCATGGACGTTGACTTGGTCCCTTCCCTCGGAAACAACGACGTGTATCCCCACAACTTGTTTTCCCCAGGTCCAACCTTGCAAACTAGAGAATTGTTCAAGATTTGGAAAAACTACATCCCACAAGCCCAATTGCACACATTCAGCAAAGGTGCGTACTTCTTCCAGGAGGTCATACCCAACCACTTGGCTGTCTTGTCCTTGAACACCTTGTATTTGTTTGACTCCAACCCTTTGGTGGACAATTGCGATTCCAAAAAGCAACCAGGCTATCAATTGTTTGAGTGGTTGGGGTATGTTCTCAAGGAGATGAGATCGAGAAACATGAAGGTTTGGCTCTCGGGTCATGTTCCTCCTAACGGAAAGAACTATGACATCTCTTGTCTTAGAAAGTATATCGTGTGGTCCTATGAATATAGAGATGTCATCATTGGAGGTCTCTTTGGTCACATGAACATCGACCACTTTATTCCTTTGGATAGTAAGGCCGCATACAAGTCCATCAGGGACTCTGTTGGAGCTGCAGAATTTGATCTGTACGGCACCTTTGAGTTTGAAGATAGCCCCGGCACTGTTGACGCTGGTATGGACCTGGACTATGACCTGGACATTGATCTGGACGATGAACAAGAAATGGAAGAGCACCTCCAAAAAGCGTTGGAGTTTGGTGATGAGCAAGTTAGAATCATGGGAGGAACCCCGTACAACAAGGTGAGATACATGGAAAGTTTAAGAGAAACCATCTATGCCACCATCAAAGGAAAGAAAAAGTCTGGTTCCAACTCTCAAAGATATGCCATTGCACATGTCTCCGCTAGTGTGGTGCCAACATTCAACCCGGGCATCAGAGTCTGGGAATACAACATCACGGGGTTGAAAGAACAAGCCGAACTCCACGCCAAATACAACTTTGCTCCGTGGACCGAGTTCTTTGCTGGTGTCGACAGAGCCATGGCCCAGTATGAGAATCCTGATAAGATTGATGAAACTTACCAGATCATGAAGAAGGACAAAACCTTCCCTCCCAAAATGCCCAAAAAACAAAAGTTGGGTCCAGCTTACATTCCTCAGACATTTACCCCGGAAAGGTACGTGCAATACTACGTCGACTTGACGGCGCTCAACGCAGGCGAAAAGGAATTCGGCTACGAGATCCAGTATGCAACAGACGAAAAACTCTATGGAATGAAGGACTTAACTGTGAGTGAATGGTTGAAGTATGGACGCAAGCTTGGTAAGCCTTTGAAGGGCAAGTTGAAGAAGAAAAAGTTAGCAAAGTTTGAAAAAATTTGGAACAAGTATGTTCAGAATGCATTTGTGAAGTCTGACTACGAGAACTTGGGATATGGTTAAGTGCAGACAATCACCCATGTGGAATGAGACAAGTACGACCGCGGAAATCATGCCAAAGTGCATCAACTTCCCTGTCATGGTACAACCGTCTTCATGTATAGTTATTATAGATAGTGGCTATCTTTTCGTGGTCAGCGGAAGGGTGGGGGAATGCAATAACCCAGTATGAATTGGTCATGTAGCAGTCGGGGAGTGGGGACTATGTTTAAGTTCTCCTTATCCCTTATAATATGTAGAGTTTCTTAATTTATGGCTAGGAATGGTTGCAAAATTTTCCTAGAAAAGATGCGAAGTTGCAAAAAATGGTTACATCACACAGAGGCACCAAAGGGAGGTAGAAGAGTTATAGAGGAATACAAACGTGAGTACATCATAGGAGAGTATATTAGGATGCTTGTACTGTATAGATAAGACTTCGAAAGCATTGCAGTCTTGACTTCACCAATGACACTAGGATGTAGACGCAAAGTGTTGTAGCCGACAGAACAAAGACAGGATTAACAATATGGATTCAAGGAAAACCGTAGCCGTTGGTTAGTAGTTGTAATAGCATTCTTATTTGCGTAGTTCCTTCTTAGTAATGTTTGATTTTATTGCCTAGCTATGCTGTTAGGCTACACTGCCTCACCTAGGTGTTCCCTGGTAGCGCTAGGGCTTCAACCCCAGAAAACACATTTTACACGTGACCGAAAATTTCACTTTTGGGTCTTGATTTTTTTTCCCTCTCCATCGACCACCCTCTGCCGGCGTCGTACTGGCAGGATTGAAAAAGTTTTCCAACCAGTTTTTTCTCATTAACTAAGGACCATTAAAAATTCCTATCGTCAAACAATTATAAGTCGAAATGGGTGGTGCTCGTGATAAGAAAGTTCAATACTTTGCCAAGCTTAGAGAATTGCTTGAAGAATACAAGTCTATCTTCGTTGTTGGTGTTGACAATGTCTCCTCCCAACAAATGCACGAAGTTAGAAAGGCTTTGAGAAAGGATGCCGTTGTCTTGATGGGTAAGAACACCATGGTCAGAAGAGCCTTGAGAGGTTTCTTGTCTGACTTGCCAGACTACGAAAAGTTGTTGCCTTTCATCAAGGGTAACGTTGGTTTCATCTTCACCAACGCTGACTTGAAGGAAGTCAGAGAAGTTGTTCTCTCCAACGTCGTTGCTGCTCCAGCCAGAGCTGGTGCCGTTGCTCCAAAGGATGTCTGGATTCCAGCCGGTAACACTGGTATGGAACCAGGTAAGACCTCTTTCTTCCAAGCCTTGGGTGTCCCAACCAAGATTGCCAGAGGTACCATTGAAATTGTTAACGATGTTAAGGTTGTCGAAGAAGGTGCCAAGGTTGGTCCATCTGAAGCTACCTTGTTGAACATGTTGAACATTTCTCCTTTCACCTACGGTTTGACTGTCGTTCAAGTTTACGACAACGGTCAAGTCTTCCCATCCTCCATCTTGGACATCACTGATGAACAATTGGTCAGCCACTTCGTTTCTGCCATCAACGTCATTGCTTCCATCTCCTTGGCTACCGGTTACCCAACCTTGCCATCTGTCGGTCACTCTGTTGTCAACCACTACAAGAATGTCTTGGCTTTGTCTCTTGCCACTGAGTACACCTTTGAAGGTTCCGAAGCCATCAAGGACAGATTGGCTAACCCAGAAGCTTACGCTGCTGCTGCCCCAGCTGCTGCTGCTGCCTCTGGTTCTGCTGCTGAAGCTGCTCCAGCTGCTGCCGCTGAAGAAGAAGAAGAATCCGATGACGACATGGGTATGGGTTTGTTCGATTAAGCGAGTTAACTTAGTATCAATAATAAATCAGTTCTTTGAAATTATGAGTAAAATGTAATTGTAGTTTCGAATTGCCTGAAAGGGAAATTATTCACGCTGCAATATGAATGTCTTTAGGACTAACCAACACACCGCTATATGTTATGCTATGGTGATCCAACTCCTTATGATAGCTTCCTAACTAGAACGCTCGAGTAGCTAATCCAAATAGCTAGACTTGTTACTTGTTCTGCTGGAAATCTGTCTTTATTCAGTTCGCAGATTTGATTTAGCAGCCAAATTTAAGTTAGTTCTCCATACAAAGTAGCAGAGTAGCAGTGCAGAATCACTGTCACGACATCTTTACTAAACCTCACAGCACTTCTGAAGTATCTGGTTAACAGTTAGACAACTTTGTTAGAGTTAACGTTGTCCCCAGGACCGCATTGCTCTTGAAGTTGAGCATCCGCTCTTTGTATTTGTGGCTGCAAATGTCTTTCTCTCAACCATTCACCGACAACGATATGACATTGTATGATTCAGTTCCAATAGACCTACCGCATGTGTCTATAGAAGCCGGCTTTTCTATTGGATTAGCAAGACTAGACCTGATCATTGTGGATGGTCCCTATGCTGGCGTTGAACATGCACAAGCTATAGAGACGATGTTATACCTCATGAACGAGTTGGAACTGCAAATTAAGGGTCACCAGCGGCTCGAAGAGGACTATCTGTACTTCTTCACTAAGGGACGAGTCTCCTTGATATTTAGAAACTTCTTTTTGATTTCGAGGTCGGGACTTCGAACCGCCATTCAAGACTACTCCAAGTCGCAAACGCTCTTCGATAAGATTATCACACTTCCTTGCAGGAACTTTGTGGTTCTTGAAGAGTATTGGGAGAACGTTGCAAAAGTCTTCTTGGAGAACAAGAAGCAGTTTGAAGTGTTGATGCATTTTATTCCTCCGAATCAAAGGTTGAAGTACTTATGCAGACTAGACATTTGTGACTTCGACTCGTTTGAAGAAATGGTTTACCAATTACTCCAGCTCCCACAGGTGGGACACCAGAAACAACTTTTGAATGAGATATTATTCAAGTTTAGGGAATCTCCCTACTACAATCAGTTCTACGAAGAAATCCTCTTGATATGTGGTTCCAACTCCACAGTAGTAAAGAGGGAGAAACAGGTTGACGAGGAAATAGGCAAAGAAAACTACAAGTTCCACCTCCAGAGGTGTGAATCTCCGTGGGTTAACTCTGTTTCAGACGATTTGAACT
The DNA here is from genome assembly GCA_030572255.1 of Kodamaea fukazawae. Lineage (NCBI taxonomy): Eukaryota > Fungi > Ascomycota > Pichiomycetes > Serinales > Debaryomycetaceae > Kodamaea > Kodamaea fukazawae. The sequence goes on along the minus strand of JAJLZQ010000026.1, from coordinate 121,566 downwards.
TAGAGGCAGAAGAGTTTTTGAAGGAAATCCCAATGGTCTCCAAAAAGAGACTCATAGTGGACAGAATTTGGAGATACTTCAAAAACCTTCTCCACATTTGAATCTACAACATCACCTAAAGCAGAAATCCATTTATGTACAAGAATATGCTATTTCATCTAAATCTGTATAACTCTCTCTCCTCTTCCTTAATTTCCTTTGGTTGGGATTCAACTGGTTTGCTGATGTGTTGACTTAATTTGTGAGGCTTTGGCCATTCTTCAGGCAACAACCCGGCTCTTTTGAACAACCACGACACACGGTCACTAATGTCTGCCCCCACACCGATCCAATACTTGGTTCTGTCAAAGTCTAATTGAACATCCTTGAACTTCTTGACTCCAGCTGCTTTTTCTTCTGGTGTCAACGGAACGCTGATGGGGTTGTACGTTCCAAGCACCTCAAGGGGTAACAGGTCTCTTGCACTTGCCTTCTTGGCAACAACAATGTTGTATATTGGGGAATGCTTTCTACCAAAGCGGGCTAATCTGATCTTGATGGGTACTTTCATGGTGGTGAAATTTTTTTTAATCGTTCGTTAGTGCGATTGAATATACCAGAGAGGGAAATCAGAGAGTGAGAATTAGGAGCAGCGATGGGGAGGATACAATAAAGCGAGATTATCACAGTCTCTAAAGAAGCATATTTGGAGTGATTTTAATAGCATATAGTATTTGTATGGTTCTTAAAGGCAAATTTTTAGGGATGCTGTCCAGCTGTTGATCCAGTACACTAGTATTATGGGGATGCGGTAAAGAGAAGTTAGCGAAAATGGCTTGAATCAAGATTTAAACAGCAGAAGTAACAGCACAAATTGGCATTTACACGTTAACTTGTGCTTTCAAATGTGAAACACCTACGCTAAATCATTCTAGTTTACAAATCTATTACTATACACAGTTTACATCTTCTTTCTAGCCTTGAACTTTTGCTTTGGCTTGGAGATCTTATTCTTGGAAAGATTCTTAGCCTTTGGTTTTGGTTTATCCTCTTCATCATCGGACCAGTCCTCCTCTTGGTTCTTCTTGCCCTTGGTCCACTTCAACTTGTTTCTTTGACCTCTAACAGGAGCTTGCTTGACAGCGTCCAAATAAGCATCAATACCTGAACCCTTCCCAGTCAATGGGTCTTCTTGGTTGTTTTCACTGAAAACTAACTTACCATTCTTGGACTTGAATTCATCAACCTTGTTCTTGATGTCGGCCTTACCTCCGTTCTTAGGTTTAGACAGAGAGATGTGAGCCAACATTTGACGATCAAGCAAGTTAAGAGGATCCTCACTATTCAAGATATATTGAGATGAGGACTTACCCTTCTTACCAGTTGGAGCTCTGTCTTCTTCGTCTTCGTCATCAGAAACGTCGGAATCGTAAAGGGCTTCTTCGTAGGCAGAAACAAACTTCTTTTCCTTGTTAGCAGAACCGGCAGCAGCACCTTCTTCACCTTCTTCGGCCTTGGCCTTCTTGGCTCTGTTTCTGGTCTTCTTGATGTTGGCAACCAACTTTCTGTCTTCTTCTGGGATGGCAGCCTCAACTTCTTCAACACCAAACTTTCTGATTAACCTTTCAATGATATGCTTGACCTTGGACTTGAAGTGTCCTTTATGTTCATGAGACCATTTCATCAACTTGCTCAATAATTCCTTCAAGTTAGATTTCACCATGTCTTCAGGCAAACTCAAAACTTCAACCTTGACGAAACCAATCGCAGACTTGGCGATTTCACGAGAATTGTGAGTCAAGAAGAGCTCGACAGTGGATGCAATTTCTAATAAAGTTTCCGTTGGCAACTGGTCCTTGAATTCAAAGATCAAACACGAAAGAGCAGTGATGGTGGCAGAGATCATGTGTGGAGTGTCTGCAGCCAAACCAGCAGAAACCATGGTGAAGTATTCATTAAGAGATGCTTGGGTGTCTGGGGTTTCTTCAAACCCTGGAACCTTGCTATTCTGGATGACACCACCTTCAGCCAACTTGTAACCCATCTTATTCAAAATTTGATAAGAAAGAGATCTAGATCTTTCGTTGGTGTCCTTGGTAGACATGATGACTTCTTGCAAGATGGCAGGAATGAAGTGCAAATCATTGGAAGGCAACAAGTCAAGAATCAAATCAACAGCAGTCAATCTCAGTGCTCTAACTGAAACGTGGGTGGAGTCGACACTTTGAATCAAGACATTTTCAATTTCTCCGATGAAAGAAGACATGGCGTTCTTACCAGATTCAGTTTCAGATAATCTGGACAAGATTCTGTAAGATCTCTTTTGCAAAAGAGGATCTTCCTTCATGCCCACAGTCTGGGAGAAAATGGCAAACAATGCATTGTATGAGGATTGAGGAACGTACTTGGACATAGCAACAACCAAGTCCAACATGGTGGAACTCAACTTGGCAGTACCATCAACATTCTTCTTCTTTTCAGAAGCAGACCCTTGTTCAGCTGCTTCATCGTCCAAAGCTTGCTTCAATAAGGAACAGACCTTGTTGAAAGTGTTTTCTAAGTCATCCTTTGGAACAATTTGCAAGTAGGCATCGATAGTTTCCAAAACGAAACCACGAGAGTCAGGCATAGTTGAAGAGTAAACGTTGAACAAAATGGACAACAAGTTTGAGGCCATGCCAGACAAGTATTCCAAGTTCTTCTTGGCTTGTTCGATAGGGAACTCTTCTTGAATCAAGAGGTCATCGGCCAAAGCACCTTCACTATATGCAATGTTGGATTCAACCAAAAGACGCAACCCGTGACAGATGGAGACTCTCAATTCAATCTTGGAGTATAACAATTCCGACAATTGGGTAGCAAATTCGGTGTCGAAAGCAGTGGTGACATCACGAGCCAAGTCACAGAAGTGAGGAAGCAAGGACCAGATTTGGTCAATGATGGTTTGGAAGATCTTGGCATGCAAATCGCTAGAGGATTGAATCTTGGATTCAAAGAATGCAACAGATGGAAGAATGTCAGTCTTGAAAAACTGCAATTCAGCGGATCTGACATTGTCTCTCAAAAGAGGCAAGAGCCAAGCTCTACCAACGCCTCTGTCACCGGTCAAGTTCAAAGGCAAGACACTCAAGACAACTTGAGGACCCAAGGTGGAGATACAAGCAGCAATAACGTCTTCTGCTTCCTTGTTGTGAGGGAAGTTGTCAGTCTCGTTAGATCTCCATTCACCAACGGTTTCCAAGATCAGAAGAATGTCTGGGTTAGCTCTTGTTCTTAATTTGAGGATCAAAGCAGTAAGGAACTCCAAGATTTCCTTGGTGGCATTTTGAAATTTGATGGTGAATAATTCGTTGGAGATGAATTCACAGAGGAAAGTTATGGTGTCGTCAACCAATTCGTAAATTTCCATGGTGATTCCGTTGGTGGCAGTTGGCTGCAACAAGTAGTTGTCTGGGATGGTTTCAGTCACGATTGCAATGAGACATTGGGAAGCGCTGACGTAGATATCATTAAGGTTGGAGGACAAGAAATCAGCAACAATTGGAATGACTTGCTTCAACTTGGCAACACAGACTTGGGGAGCCAAACATGCAAAGGATTCTAAAGCCTTGGCCACAACAGCCAACCACGAGGCAGCCAAGTGGGCATCATTGACCGAAGGCTTCAAGTCGAAAATGATATCTAAAACGTTACCAAAACGTTCGACATGGACCACATCCAGCATTGACTTGAACAAACCTTCAAAGGCAGAGAAGGCCAGGGAGACCAAGTATTGGTCACTAGTCTTGGAGATCTCCAACAAAACGTCACACAATGGTTCGATCTTGGTGTTTGGCCATGAGTTAGCAGAGGTTATCGAGGTGATCAATTGCAAACAGTGGATAAGTTGTGTGTTGAGTTCTTTGTTCTTCTTGCTGTTGGATCCGTTCTTCTTTTCAGCAGCCAAGAGTGAGGTCAATCTTTCCAAACCAATCTCGGCAGCCAAAGGAGCAGCAACGTGGACAGGCAGAGGAGAAGAAGGAGGGTTGCTCAAAATCTTGTTGACGGCTTCTTGAGCTCTCTTTCTCACCTTTGGTCTTGGATCAAAGGACAATTCCAACAACCCAACCAAGGCTCTCTTTGGAGACACATTTCCCAGGGAGTTCCACTGCAGGTGGTCTTGTGCCAAAAGAAGAGATTCCAAGGCACCAATGGTGGATCTGATCAAAGGAGCTTCGGCGTTGGAGCTGGTCAATGGGGGAGCCAACTTGGTCAAGATCTCGGAAAACTTACCCTTGAGCAAGGCCTTTGGAGTGTATGGAAACACGAGATCCAAAAAGTAGGTGGCGGTTGTGGCCAAGGTGTTGTCGACAATCTGGTCTTGCTGCACTGCTTGGTCAAGTAAGGACAAGAAGGAAACAAAGTATGCTACTGATGTCTTTTGGTTCTTTTGTTCTTCAATGTTTTCTTCCACGGCCGACAAGATGATGGCCAAATGCTTCTGGTTCTCCAACTTGGAGGTGATTTGCGACCTGATCTTGGTCAATCTATCCTCAAGATCAAACTCGAACTCGGGGTTTGTCTCTGTCATGGTTAGATGGGGAAGAGAGATAGTAGGGGAGCGGGATTGAAAAGATGCGATGAGGCAAAAATTTAGAGGAGCCCGCTGAAAAAACGGTGCACGTGACTATGCATCCAAGTCCAAGTCCTCCAACAAGGCGTCGATGTGGACGATGTCGTGGTCGTACTGGGCGAGGGCCTTTTGCATCACCTTGATGTCGCCAAAGTCCTCCTTGTTGAACATCAACTCCATTTCTGCGTACTCGTCTCTCACAGCGTACTTTTTGCCCAAGAAGTACCGGATGTCATCGACCAACTCGATGGTGTCTGTGGACTGTCTGGCCTGGATTCGGTTGGCGGACTCTGTGATGAGCAGCAACAACTCCTTTCTGGAGTGGGTGACTATGTCCTCCAATGCGTATGCTATCATTTTGGTGATGTGCAGCTCCAACTTCTCGCAACGGACCTGCCAAGCGACTCTCAAGAGGTTGAAGCCGTCGTAGGTGGTCTTGTCCAACAAGTCTGCAAACTCAGAGTATGTGAAGCTCGAGAAGGTGCTTGATATGTTGACTGCACATCTATTTTTGAGGCGGTCCAAAAAGAGCTCATCGGCTGCAAAAAGTAGCTCCACTGTGTGTTCCAACGGAATCGTCATTTCCTCATTGTACAAGTACGAGAGCAAGAGTTCGGCCACAGCCTGCAGCGAAAGCGTCGACGATAACCGCAACACGGGTATGTGGCTGGTGGAAAGGTTGGCCATGTCGATGACGTCATCTGTGACAGGCATGTCGATGCCGTTCAACTTGAAGATTTCGGACTTGAACATGGTATCAAAGTACTCGGAGATCTCTAGAATGCTCTTGTGGGCAGGGTAGTAGATGACGGCTTCCTGGTCCACGTCCACGATGGCCACAATCACGTCGGGCACACAGCGAGAGGCGTGCAACAACGACTTCTTGTGGTCTTCTGTGAGGTACTTTTGGATGTCTACGTCCTCAAAGTTGACGTCTTCGTCGTCGCCGTCATCATCGCCAAGCTCACACACGATTTTCAGGTCAAAAATACGGTTGACAAACAAGGTGAAGTCGTTCCGGGCACCCTCGACAAACTTAAAGTGGCACTTGTTCTTGGTTTTGGGCACACTCATGGTCTTGGCCTTGATGGAGGAGATGGCCTGCATCAAGTCGGGGAGGTTCAAGGTTTTGGCGTACTCGAAGATCAAGTCCTGGTAGCTGGCGTTCTCCATGGGCACTGCGTCTGTCCGGAGGTAGACGTAGTCAATGATCAGCCTGAACACCACAGGATCTGTGTCGTGGGGCAATTCCACCGCCAGCACGTCCTTCCACTCGCCGTTGACCTTGTCGTCAAAGTACAGGCAGCGGGCCGCCAACATGAACCTGTTGGCCCGCACCAGTGCCTGGGGCAAGTTGAAGACAATATCCTTCATTTGGGACGTAGAACCGAGAAGTGACGAGAGGTGGGCTGTAAACGGTTGGGACATATCCACGGCCTTGGACATGTCGTACTGGATCAACAAGTTACGGATGTCATCCGTGAGGGCACCGTACACACAACGGGCACCTTCGTTGGTGTCTCTGTCACAAACTGCCCCGTTCTGCAACAAGGTCCGAACAACCTCAATGTGCCCGCACAAGGACAGGAGGATAAGTGGCAGGTAGTTCCACTCGTCCACCTGGTTGATGTCGAGGTTGGGTGTCAAGAGAAGCGAGTCCACGGCCTCGAGGTCTCCCACACGGCAGGCATGGCACAAGTCGTTGAATGTTTTTTGGAGCTCCGCTCCCTTGTTGGCCGTGGTGTCCACGGAATTGAATCGGCTGGACGTCTGGAGGAAGCTCATGGGTCTGTGGGGATGATTGATGGCAACTGAAAGGAGAGTGAGTTTCCAACGCGATAACGGCTGGAAGCGCAATGTCTGAGAAGGGCGCGCAAGTGCAAAGTGACAGAGAGATGAGAGTAGAGATGAAAGTAGAAATTGGAGATAGACAAGAGGGAGAATAGAGAAGTGGGAGGAGTGATAACTCGGCTCGTACGAGGTTTATGATTCCAACCAGCTGTCTTCCGAGTGTTTGGTGTGGTGGTTATTGGATGCTGTATACCGGATTAGCAACCATTTGCAACTCCACAGTACTGAATACGACTGCCGCCAGTACATTTCGTCAACACCTCCACCTATGCCTTCAGCGTGTGTACTACTCACCCACTCTCTTCAGGCCTTCACCTGCTTCACTGACTAGGTCCTACATCACCACTAACCATTAACTCGTTCATTCTGGTATTCCTACAAGCATAAATAAATATTAATAAATTAGTTTTCATACCGTTCATATGAATTAACGAAAAGCTTCAACACCTTGTGTCTAAAACGACTGGCTTTTGAATCCTTCTTTTTCTTGGACAGCACCTCGGAATGGTAGTCGGCGCCGTGGCCTGCACCAGTGTCCTCTCTAGCAATGACTTGTTCGGTAGGTGCAGTCGAGCTGGTGAGCTGCGTTCTGCCTGTGCTGTCGGAAGACAAGTTTTCGTCAACTTGGGATTTTGGTTCGACCGGGGCACTGGCCTTCTTGGGGGACGAGAAGTCGGGCTCGATTCCGTCCACACCACGGTCCTCGAGGTATGCGCTCTTCAGAGAGCCTGGGTCAAGCGTTCTTTTTCTTTCCAACGTAGGAGCTTGTGCTGGTGCTTGCTCGAGCGCTTCAGCGTCCCCGGTGGTTGGGGCCACGAGTTTGTCGATCGGAGTGGGTTCAATAGGATGTGCAATAGTGGCAGCAGTGCTCGAGATCTCGTTGGAAACGTGAGGCTCAACGGGTACTGGGCCGTCAGTTCCATGAAGGACAAGTGGTTCTTGTTCAAGAGGTTCTTGCTCTATGGCTTGCTCAAGCAGTTCGTGCACAAGTGGTTCCTGTTCAAGAGGTTGCACAATAGCTTGATGCACAGGTTCTTGTACAGGATCTTGCACAATAGGCTGAGCAAGTGCCTTCTCTTGAGCAACCCATTCGTCCACTGTTCTAGCCTTGGTGGGGTCCTCAAGAGACTCGTGTACTGGTTGCTCGTGGTACTTCTCTGCAATCTCGTCCTCGTTGTTCGTGGGCACAGGTGTGACTTCTTCGGTGCTGATGATTGTTGGCAGAGTTGGGGTGTCAATCTCATCAAGGACTGGTCTCTGGATGACAATGTGAGGTTTCTCTTCCTTTGCGACCACGACGGGTGCAAGTTCTGCATCTTTGGAGTGGAAAGTGGCAGCCTCATCCTCAGGGTGGTCGACTGGTTCAACTTCGGGCTCCAAAACACCTGCGCTTGGAAGTTCTTCTTCCTTGAGCTGCTCCTTGATAGCAATTGGCTCGGCTGCAATGGCCTTCTCGTGCTCGGCAATCTCCTTGGAGTTGTCAACCACATATTCATTCACCTCTGGCCTGTGTGTCCTCAAAATAGGACTTGCCTCGAGTTTCTGCAAAGTGGCAGCGTGGGAGACTTCAGGAACATCCTCAACAACTGAATCCAAACCAGCTGGATGCAAGTCCTTGATTGGAGAATGTTCGTGGGCTGCAAAAGACGAGACAGGCTCGCTTCTAATGGACTTGTCGACATCGGACTCAAAAGTAGCCCCCAGGTCCACAATGCCGTTGGGCTCGTAAATCTCAATGGGCTCATCCTTCTTCTTTCTGAAAATAGAGAACTTCTTTCTCTTGTTTTCTTCCTTCTTCTTGGCCTTTTCTTGCGCTTTAGCCTCCTTTGCAGCCAACTTGTCTTGTTGCTTGAGCTCCTTGGCAGACAACTTTGCATGCTTTTCCAGTTCCTTGGCCAACTTTTGCTCCTCCTTGACCCTTTCTTTGTGGGACGACTGCTTCTCTTTCAATGCTCCACCACGGAGCGAGTGACTTGCAAACTCCTTACGATGTGGGTTGTACTTGAAGTTTGATTGAAGGCCACCAAGGTCGGGGGTAGTTTGTTGCTTTGGGCTTGCTGGAGCTTGCTCTTGCTCTGGGGAGTCCGGGAATCTGGTTTCGGGAATCTTAGTTTCTGGAATTCTGGTTTCTGGGATTCTGGTTTCTGGGATTCTGGTTTCCGGAATTTGGATCTCTTGTGGTGGCTGCTGGTCACCATACACTTTCTTGTAGGCAGCTTGCATAGCGGCAGCGTAGAAGTCCGGCGAAACGTCTAAAGCAGAGTTGTGCTTTCTTGCAGCAGAAGCACGCTTGTTTGTGGTGTACTGTGGGGGAGGAATGGTCTCCACACGTTCGTCAAACTTGATAGCACTCTCTGGAGATGGAGGAGCAACCTCGTCCTTTGAGTAATGTGGAGAAGTCGTTTGGGATGTTGATGTTGGTGAATGCAAATGACGAACCGGAGACTTTGGAGTACGTTGTTCTGCTAAGCTTGGCTTGTTAGTTACTACTGGGGCAGCAACGGAGCTCTCATTAGCAATAATCTTTGGAGGCTGGGCCAAAGCAGTCCCAAAGCTCTTGTATGGGTGCAGTTGGGCATCTTCAGAGTCCAAGCCATCCAAGGCGTCCGCAAAATCGTCCTCTACAGGCGACTGTGCTAACTTCAAAATCAGCTTGAGAGGCCTCTTAGAAGAGGTATCCGATTCTCCACTCAACGAGTTTAATCTCTCTTGGTTTGGCGAGCTGCTCACTTGGCTATTCTGTTCAAGTCTTTGTTGGTCAAGTCTTTGCTGTTCGAGTCTTTGTTGGTCAAGCTTTTGCTGTTGGAGTCTTTGATGGTCGAGTTTTTGCTGCTGGAGGATTTGGTGGTCAAGACGCTGCTGCTCAAGACGTTGTTGCTCGAGTCTTTGGTTTGGACTATCATGTGGAGTAGAAGGAGCAGAGCTTCCGGGGACGCCAGTATTCAAGGTCAAGTCGCCGTTGTCTAATTCGTAGTTGTAGTCGAAGTCCTTTAAATCTTCATCGATTTGGTCCAACTTGTAGTGGGCGGCCGGAGTGTTGGAGGTCAAGGAGCCAGCCCTAATGTTGGAACCGCTTGTAAGGGAGTTAGTTCTCGAGTTGACGCGCGAATTGGTCCTTGAGATGTTCTTGGTGGTGGTCTCGATGATATTAGTTCCATCAGGCATGGTCTTGATGGTTTTGGTGGTGATGGAGGTGGTTCTGCCCTGGGCGTCCACCACCTTTGTGGTTTTGCTGGTGACGATGATATCTTGGTCAAAGTCGTCGTATTCTTCTATAGGCTGTTGTCTCGACACGGGCGGGGTGTGGAGGGTGGAACTTGTCAAGGAATTCATACGGCGGGACGCCTGGCTGGTCAACGAATTGTACCTTCTGGCCGGGGCATTGGCCACCGGGGACGACGTGTTGGGCGTGTACGAGGGCTTGGGGTTGTAGACAACCTGCCTCATGGGTCTTGCGTTCTGGCTGTTGAGCGAGTAGGTCCGCCTTCCCTGCTGGGGCTGTCTCTGCTGGGGCAGCACCTGCCTCTGGCGTGGCGCCTGTTGCTGCTGCTGCTGCTGTTGCTCCTGCTGCCTCAATTGAGAGTGTAGACGCAAGGCGGCCAGCGCAGCCTGGTCGGCGCCCGACATTGAGTTGGTCCGGGCAATCCCGCCGTTGACAGGAAGCCCAGTGTGGTCAATCCCACTGCTGTGGGACTGGTCATACCTGTGTATCATTTGGTTGTACTTGGCAAACCCTTGGTGCTGTTCGGCCTTTCGCTGCAACTGTTAGTATACTCCTTCAATTCTCAACCCAATGCTTCCATTAATACATACCGAACGAGAAAAGAACCCTACCATTGCTGTGATTCTTCTTCGTGGGTTATATCCTCTTATTTATTTATAAATTTGCTTTAAGAAAAAAAAAAATCCGCACAATAGGAATTTCAGGGCAAAGCAACAGTGACGTTTCTTACGGATGGCAGGACCAGGATCAAAACCATGAAATAGTAGCAATTTAGAGTTGGAGCTGGGGAAAAAAGAGTTTGGGACAACGTTTGGTAGGACGTTGCAGAATTGTTGATGAGTTTCGAAGCTGTGCTGAATCTTTCCATGCGTTTTGTTTTTGCAGCCCGCCAGGGAGGGAGCAACTGAAACTGGCCACCAGAACAGAAAACAATATCGATGTTTGCTGTGTCTGGTTCGCCAATTGTTTCTGGGGCAATTGGTGGGAGCAATGGCGTGGTCACCGCCCGTGTATATGTGTATGGTTGGGCACTTTCGTTTGTGGTGTCGTGAGGGCACGGCTGGCAGCCCAGGAGGGGCAGAAGGCTACTTTGACGAGCATTCCGTCGGCGTGTGTGACACCTAGTCATTCTTTTGCATTACCGATGGGGAGCCCCAGACTCCACGGCGGTCTGGCCCACGATGGTCTACAGGTGGAGAGAGAGGACACAGAAGCAGACTGTGGGACGGAGCGAGGACCGGCACCTCAAGGTGCTGGCTCAAAACAGGTGCACACAACATCACCACAATCAGGAAGAATCTAGGGGGAAGCACGTGACACCGCCGTCACCAAGCGTATTGGCCACCGCTGGCGATGCTGGGGTCCGGCTCCGCTGCCGGGACGGTGTGGAGGAGGAACGTCCCGGTGTGCAGAGGCCATTGTCTTGACCCTCGTATCTGTGGAGGAGGAACTAGAAGTTTCCACGTGATGAGCTGCTAACCATTTAGCCACCGGTGACAGGAGGGCATTTCTAATCAGATTGCGATCTCGGGGATGGGTTTTGCACCCAAACGTCGCCCACGGTATAAATAGTGGCCAACTGGCCATGGGGATCATGGTACAAACAGCGCCCGGGCCCGTACAAAGTGTGGCAGATACCACGATAATGGAAAAAATTACTAAGAATTTATAAGTATGACAAAATCCCCAGGCTACTTGTGGAGTTATAAATCACGATCAGTTCCTGTGGTTATTGGCATAGTATCAACCATAGTCTATTTTGCACTCCAGAGAATGTCCGTTGTTCAGCAACCATTGCCCGTGCTCTTCTTTTCCCACGGAGGGCCCAACTTTATGTACTCGTTTGGCGACGCCAACGTCAAGACGTACGATTTCTTGAAGAAGTTCGGGACGGAGATCAAGAACGAGTGGAAACCCGACGCCATAGTTGTCGTGAGTGCCCACTGGCAGTCGGCAGGGTCCAACACGGTCGACATTGCCGTTCCCGCAAAGGAAAACGCTCAGAATGAGCTCATCTACGACTTCTACGGGTTCCCCAAGCACTACTACGCGGAGCAGTTCAAGTCCGTGCACTCGCTCCAATTGGCACAGCAAATCAAGCAGCAGTTGGAGAGCTCTGGGTTTGAGAGCAACTTGGTCAACCGTGGGATCGACCATGGTGCCTGGGTCCCTTTCAAGGTGGCCTTCAGCGACTACACCGAGGGCCACAAGATCCCTGCCACCTCCGAACAGGTTGATTTGGAAAACACCCCGGTGATCCAGGTGTCCTTGACGGCCAACGCCGACGACTTTGACTCCCACTTCAAGTTGGGCCAGTCCTTGAACCAATTGAGGGCCAAGAACCCCAACGTCTTGTTCGTCGCTCTGGGTATGTCTGTGCACAACTTGAGAGATATGGGGAGGGCCGCTCTGTACGACAAGGAAGCTTTGCCTTATGTTGGTCCATTCCAGCAGTTGATCAGGGACGCCATTGCTGATGCAACCTCGCCAAAAGACTTGTTGGAGCGTTTCAAGCAGATCCAACTCAACTCTTTATTCAGACAAGCTCATCCATCTTCCGAGCACTTCACACCTATCGTTGTGGGTGCAGGGTTTCTCTCCGAAGATGCAAAGGTCAAAGAATTGTATAACCGTGATGCCGGCAGTTTGGGCTGGGGTTTCTACAAGTTCGTATAGTTAAGTAATCGACCTTATGAGTGAAGGTGGTGTAGATAAGGGTAGCAGAGTGAAACATCATCATAGTGGGGCAACAAAACGGGTGATTCTCGACTCATCGTAGTGTAAGCTATGCTGTCAAGGTATTGGCCAACCTGGCATCACGTTGACGAGCTGGTGGGCGGTAGTGGGCGAATGCTGATTCGTCTCTTAACCTTTGGTACATTATTGGCCGATACTGCACAGCCATAGCGCTAGCATAGCGCTTGAACTGTCTACAGCTGCGTATTGGCAAGCGCCCTACAGGGGTCGTTGTGAAACTACATTGGTACGCTCTGTTGGTTTCTTATGTGGTTGGGTGGACCCTATCTCATCGGCGGTCTCGTACAGGTGCTAGAAGATAGCCCCGACAAGACGGTCGGTTTCAACAAAGAACCTAAGCTATTACAGATCAGCTTGGGTTTGCAAAAGACCCCAAAACTGGTCTCCAATGACCCAATGCCCCTAGTCAGGAGTGTATCTCGCTACCTCGCCAGATATGGGCCAGCGTCCTAGATATAAGGCCAGCTTCCCAATGAGCAACCTAGCAAAAGTCGCCATCTCCTTTTCATCTCTTGCACTACTCCCCCTCCACTTGTCTTCTACATTCTCCTATGCAATACATTCATTATCCGGTAATATGTAGACCTGGTTGCCCGAATTGTCAACCAAGTATAAATGTGCCATCTATAACCATACTTAGACCTACTTCAACAAGTTGTTGAAGGAGGTTTCAATCTCCTTTTCACTCAAACCTTCCAACAGAGTCTTAACTTCCTTGCCCTTTTCGAATCTAGCAGTCAAGGTTGGAGCAATGCCGTAGCTTTCTCTGATCAAAATAGGCAACTTGTAGTCGGTTTGGGTCTTCAAAGTTTGGTAGTTATTGGTGAGGAACTTTCTCAAGGACGACGAACCCTCGCCGGTTTGCGAAAGATGGAATCTTAACTCTCTTAAGGTGTTTGGAATGACAAATCTAGCAGACATGTTGTGACAATTTTCTTTGTTCTTACTGGTTAATTTTTGATGGACGTGAGAGCTTGGTCAGCGCTTACGTCAGCGCTTTTTTCTCTGTGAAAAAAAAAACTGTGTGGTGGGTGGGGCAGCTTAGTCAGCATGAGCGGGATGTTACGTAAGCGCTACGAAGCCCGCAGTAAATTGAAAATTACGAAATTTTGCGACATTTGCAAACGCACCTTAACCGTGTTTTGCATTGTGTTCAAAGCGTGCATCATGGCTGCGACCGCAACGGCTCTTTTTTGTAGGCTCAAGCTCCTTCTAGAAGACTTGGGGGACAGAGACAAGCGGGCACCACGGCATTGGCAGAGGCATCACCGGCGCTGCAACCGCAACGGTGACGCTACGGGCACAGGACGAGTTCACCCCCCACCCTGATCTGCGTTTTGTGGATCCAATTATAGCTTTCGATTTGTCTATAATCGGCCTTCTCTTCTGCAAGCCCTCTGGAAGCTCGCACAGCCTCTCTCCCAAAGGGGCAGGTCATACACCTAGAGACATTTCTCCCAACCAACAACACGGTATATTCCAGATAGGGGTGCAGGACATCCGGGACAGTAGGTGGAAAATATCTGGAGAGCTGACTTTGCCACCAAAGTCATTCACATATATAAATAAACTTCTCCTGTCAATATCAACAGAGATAAAGAAATGATAGCTGAACCAAAGACAACGGGTCACTCCCACTTGACATTCTATCTTGTATGCTTTTGTATCTTTAGTATAATTACGTGGACTCGAGAGAGCTCCAATTTCAAGTTGTCGACATCATATAGAACCAGTTCCCATGGACCAGGCACCACGATCCCCGCCCAGGACAAGGAGACCCAACCACTGATTTTGTTTTATGAACTACAGTCTGTCCTAGGCCACTCGGAGAAGACCATTGAGATTGTCGACCACAAGTCTGAGTTGCAGGGAGATCACACCAAGACCCTTGATTTGGACGGCACGTATGATCTCGCCTACATTGTGCTCGAATTCTGGAACCAAGGCAAGGAGGACCCCTTGGTGCAGGTGTCGATAGCAGGCGTTCCAGTTGTTCGAACCAAGGTGCCTCCTCCCCCAATTGACGAGAAGAGCAGTTCCTCGTCGAAGACCCACTTTGACATCACCCACTACATCTCCTTGTTGAAGGGGCCCACCGAGTTCCGGATCGAGGTGTTGGACGGGACGCCCAGCGAGATCGACGTGTCGGCAAGCTTGTTGTTGTCCCACAGCTACAAGAAACCAGCCAACGAGTTGTTCAGCTTGACCGAGGTGCCCACCACGGTGATTCCGTTGAAGCGCAATTCGCATGATTTCGAGATTCCCCAGATCTCTCGCTCGGTGACGGGGATCCAGCTAAATCTTTTCTTGACGGCCGTTGGAAGAGACGTTGCATACTTCAAGTCCGACAACCCGGTCAAGTACTTCAACGTGTTCATCAGCGATAACTTTGTTGGTGTTGTCAACCCCAAACCGTCCTTGTTCAACCAAAAGCACTTGTTTGACCAGGCTGCAAAAAACTTTGAGCCTGTGGTTGCAAACGGCCAATTCACCGGGTTGACCTACCACTTGGACTTGCTTCCATTCTTGCCCTTGTTGTGGGATGACGGCAACACCTTGACGATCACGATCGAGCAGCCTTTCGACTCGTCTGCTCCGGCCGACTGGTTGGTCGGGGTCAGCCTCTCGCTCTGGGAGCACGAGGACGTCAAGCAGGTTTCCGGCGACTTTGTGGGAACAAGCAACCTGAACACTGCAGAGAGCCACACAGACCCCGTGGAGTCGGAGAGTGTGTGGAGACCGGTGGAGCTCGTCAAAACATACAACGCCACCAACGTGGCCAACCACACGTCGAAGTTCGACGTGACTTTCAAGAACGATACCACCATCACCTACGAAGTGACCCAGCTTCACAACGCGTCGCTCATTATCAAATACCCAACTAGATACAGAAACGAATTCGGAGCCTACAGCAACTCCCGCATAGTCGAGGGGGCTCTTTCCTCCAATTCGCTCTCGTACATCGAAACATTCATTTTAGAGAAGGAAACAAGAGAATTGGTGGTATACTCTGAATTCAGCAACAACTTCTATGCCAACGTGGCCGAAACGTCCAAGTTCAAGGGCACGATTCCGTTGTTTTCGTCGGTTGCGGCCTTGATAGGCTCCAGGGTCCGTCGCCCTGGGTACTTTGCCAGTGCTTTCGAGTCCTTGACCAACGGAAGAAGAAAAATCGTGTCCAACTTCAAGGTCAACTTGAACAACGACTACCAAGAGGCCTCTGTGATCAACCGCAAGGTGGTACACTAAACAACACTCGATTAGAGGTGCTGGCGCCCCAACTGTCCACACTACAGGTTGGGCCCGGCGCACACTCCGCCACGTAGCAGCATCAGCTCATGAATCATGCATTTCTGCCCCATGGTAGTAGAAGTCTAAACACCACGATTCCGGTGGTCCCACCAGCACTGGTGGTGGCACATCTGGAACCCAGCGGGAGAAACATTTATATTATATACACAAGTAAAGTAACGGAATAACGGGAATAAATAACGGAAATATGACACGAAAAAATAGCCGTTTGGTGAGGCAAGCGCAATTACAGAAAACAACCGAGCGACATGCGCCGGGGCCCCATTCACCCCAGACGACATTTTACAGTCAATGTTGAAAGGCAATCGAACTCATACCATATCCCTGACAACAAACGCCCCTCAAATTTATATAAAACAATTGCGTTTCCAGGTGCTGTTTGTTGCCACTCATGTCCCAACTACCAAACGGCGGGAATGATCCCACGCCCAGATTCTGGGACAATAAGAACACTGCGATCCCCGACTTTGACCGCTTCACCCACGGATTTTCATACAAGAAGCTCTTCCTGTTGCTAGCCTTGCCGTGTGTTTTCTTGGTGGCGGAGATCTTGGTGTCGACCGAATTGAAGCTCTCCCGCCGCATCTTTGCTCCGCTACCGGACTTGCTGAGCGGCCGGACCCACGAGACGGTCGCCTACTACGAGCTCCAGCCTCCCATGCCCCCTACAGACAGACTGTTGGTGATCTTCAGCGACTCCTCCTTGACCACTAAGGTCTCCACAGAGGTGTACTTGAACCAGAACTTCCAGGATGCCTATCTTATGTTGAACGTCACCAACAAGGGCATTGCGCTGCTGCTGTTGTTGGAGGTTACCATCGACGGCGTAGCTGTCGCAAGAAGCAGGACTCCTCCTCCAGGTGGCTTCTCCAGCACCTACTTTGATATTTCAACCTACTTGTCGTTGCTCAACCGAAAGAGAGGGGTGGAGATCTCCTTGAACGTGCTCGATGGTTTGGCTGTAGCCGAGGTATCGCTCAACTTGAACTTGAGAAAGAGGAAGGAGAAACCGCTGGTGGATATCTTCAATACAGACAAGAGTGCCAGTGCTGTGCGAACGCTACACTTGGACAAGGACTGGTCGTGTGTGCTTCCTCAATTGCCGCCAAACACAACGGTAGCACAGTTGAACTTGTTGATTTCGGCCAGAGGTGGAGATGAGGTTGCCTACTATAAGCAGAACAACCCGATCCGGTACGCCAGCGTGTTTATCGACGAGTTGTTTGTGGGCGCCGTCAACATCAAGCCTGCGCTCTTGAACATGGACGCCATCTCCAAGTTGACGGTGAGAAACTACAAGCCAATCGTGACACACGGCCAATTCACAGGGCTAACGTACAAGCTCGATTTGATACCGTTCATGCCGATCCTCTGGAGAGGAGGAAGCAAGATCACCATCAGCTTGAACGCTCCGTTCGAGCATATTCCCAAGCACCTCTCCGGGTTGCCCTTGGTGGGCCCCCGATTCGAAAGAAACGACCAATGGATCATAAGCGGCTCGTTGCTGCTGTGGGAGGTGCCTGGGATCTCCAAGTCAGAGGGCCAAGTTGGAGACACCAACAGTTTCGAGTCCTTGGAAGCGGAAACAAGACACGAGGATACCGGCGATGCCTGGGAAACACAGTTCAACACATACTACAATGCCACATTGGTATCCAACTACTCCACGGCGTTGGAGTTCACCGTGAACGGGCAGAGACACAAGTACAACGTATTCCTGCTGCTCGACTGTGAGATGGTGTTGGACAAGCTGGTGCACACCAAGTACCTGGATCGTCCGTTTATCCACCGGGCCAACGTTGCCAACAACGAGGAAATGAGAGTCAACCAGTGTGTGCGGGCTACCATGGTGATCGATTCGTCCAAGCTCCTAGCACACCAGGAGTACAGGAGCACCAAGTTCCCCATGTCGTTTTCCGAGGTCTCTCTCAAGCATGGGATGGTGTCAGACCCCCAAGAGTTTGAGTTCAAGATCGATGACCGCATCCAGGAAAATGAGCATGTTGTTTATGCAATGGAAATTGCCGACTCCCAAACCTCTCTGACGATTTTTAAATACAACAACGATGAATACTTCAGGGAAGCCACTGTGAGAAACGGTGCTGTGGGTTTAATATAGGAATGATAGGATTATAGGCTAACGAGATATGTCAGGGTATGGATTTTAGTGTAGGCTGGGCTGTAGTTGTGGTTGTAGCTTGTGGATGTTGCTCGTGGCTGCAAAGTGTGGTGGTGCAGCTGGAAAAGCCCACTGGGATTGAGCGATATTGGGGTAGCAGCCGGATGACGTGAAGAGTTTGTGTGGTGTGAACACCTTCTGATGTTCCCCCGGATTGCATACCCCAGTGTCCGAATACTCCCAATTGAGGTACACTGTGCAGAATATTACGTATTGGGACGGTAGAAGCGTTCCATTCGTATCCCGATGGTTTCCTTATCTGGCGATGCAATTCGGAAATCCGTGTCGTGGGACACGAAAACACGCTGGAGGTGCCAGAAACACCCCGGATTGCATCTCAGTACTACCCATATCCACTCTAGACAAAGCATTGGGCATTTTTAGAGCATTCCGGACCCAAAACCCCAGGCAATTGGGGTGTTTCCAGGATTTGCAACTCTCGGTGAAGTGCGTTCCACGAGTGAGGCCAATTTCCGGATGCAGGCCCAATGGGGAGATATGAAATTTTGTCGAAAGTGGCAGAGGTGAAACCCGGCTAAACAGTTGGGAGCGCCCACCAGAGCGGTGGAGAAAGGTTAGTCAACATGGCCCCAGCCGCTGCAAACCACCCTTCAATCGAAATCTAGATCAAAACGTCTTGTCTCCGAGATAAGTGCACTAACCCGACCGTCAACGTGGAGCAAGGCTATTGTTGCAATCTTAAATCCGCAGCCTGGTGTGTGCTCCCTTTGTTTTCGCCCCGGCGCCTGAATCACATCATATTTTTAGCTACCTTGTGCTTCCCCTTTCCCGATTGAAGCGCAGATTGCACCACTTGGGACGGGTGCCTGGGTGCCCGTGTCTGCTTGGCTGCAAAATCCACCGTGTACGGCTGGTCCACCGAACGCAAGGCAACATGGCAGCCATCGCTAGACCCAAGCCCTCGTGCCCTCCCCCTGGGCTCCGTCTTTGTTCTCCACTCCCCACCTCCAGCCTTATCTCGAACGAAAGAGCAACGTTACGGGATTATCTCATCGCCTTATCACTTCCACTTTTTTTGGATTACCCTTTTGGGCCGCTGGATACTTTATCTGGTTACACAATGCGGCGAAAGCCTAGCGGAAGTCCGATTGTGGTGAAATTTTTTTTATTGGACTCGCGGATCCCCGAAGCGTTATATATGACATTATGAGTTAGCTAGTAAAAAGAATTAAACGTCATGTCTAGTTCTGGAGTCAATTGGAAGCCGTTTGGCTTTGTTGCCTTATGTTTGTGCGTTTTCTTTGTTTGGAACCACCACGACGGGTCCGAAGTCAACTACTTCTCGCACCTTTTGGACGTGGATGCCGAGCTCCCACCCATCACCACCGTGGACTACGTTGAGTTGCAATTGGACTTGCCAGCAACCAACGTCACCAAGAACTTGTTCTACAAGACCGAGTTGGTCGACGACTTGGCTGTGGACGTCTACTCCACCAACGAAACCGTCTACACCGAAGCTTACATCCAATTGAACGTCACCTCCAAGGCCTTGGACGGCTCATCTGCCTTGTTCGAGTTGAGAGCAGGCGACGTTCCATTGTTGAGAACCACCACCCCAGTTGGCGACGCTACCTCCTACGCCTTTGCCAGCACCTACTTCAACGTGTCCGACTACCTCGGTCTTGTCAATGGCAAGAAGACCAAGTTGGCCTTCCACGTTTTGGAAGGCTCTCTTGAAGACACAGAAATTTCCGCAGACTTGCTCTTGACCACTGCCGTTGTCGAGACAGAAAAGAAGAAGCCCTCCGAGGTCTTTGACATTGCCTCCGAGGGTCCTGCCCAGACCGTCTTTGGTTTCACCGACGCCTCTGTCGAGTTGCCAAAGGTTGCTGGTAACACCACCCAAGCCCAATTGAACTTGTTTGTCTCTGCCAGCTCTGCCGAAGCTGCCTACTTCAAGGGTGACGTCCAGTACGTCAATGTGTTCATTGACGACCACTTTGTCGCCACTGTTGCTCCAAAGCCAACCTTGTTCCACCAAGCTGCCGTTTCTCCATTGAGTGACAAGAGCTTCAAGCCTGTTGTTTCCAACGGCCAGTTCTCCGGCCTCACCTACAAGGTCGACTTGTTGCCATTCTTGCCATTGCTCTGGAAGAACACCACCAAGTTGAGCGTTTCCGTCGCCACCCCATTCGTCACCGTTCCTATCGACATCACCAGAGAAATTGTTCTCGAAGAAAAGACCTCCGACTGGTTTGTTTCCGGTTCCCTTCTCTTGTGGGAATCCCTGAAGGTTGCCCACTCCACCGGTAAGGTCACTGGTGGTGCTCTGGAAAAGGTCAAGGGTACCATCACCGAGTCCAAGAACTACAGTCCATGGCAACCAAAGCTCACCACTGCTAAGTTGACCTCGGACGTTTCCATCGCTCAATCGTCCGTCTTGCAGTTCACCTTGAACAACAACGCCACTTTCAAGTTCCTCGTTGAACAAGAAGGTGCCTGTGCATTCGACTTCTCCGGTGTTTCCAGAGAACAAAAGACTTACGGAAGCTACTCTCCAAAGACCAGCGTCTTCAACACCACTGACTTGAAGAAGAACGAGTGTAAGTACACCACCACCATCACCAACAAGTTCACCAATATCTTGCTTGCCTCCGAGAAGTCCCTGTCTGAGTTCCCAATCAGCGTTGTCGAAAAGTACGAAATAACTGCAGATGAAACCATTCTTCCACTCTCTCTCCTGGCCCAAGTTTCTGGTAAGGTTGCTTATGGAGACTCCAAGGTTAAGACCCACGAATCCATTGTTACCAACAGCAAGTTGATTTCCGTCTTCAACTACAAGAAGGATGGTGAACTGAAGAGTGCTACCGTCATTGACCAAATCTGGGTCAACCCTCAATTTGTTTAGTAAAGATATTGCCTAAAGGTTTGTTATTTGAAAAATGTAGTATCTTGAGCGTTGCAGGTGTTTTGGGTGCAAATCGTTATTCCCAGGGAGACTAACTTAGTTGCTCGATCTAGGGCTAAGGGGATCTCGCTCTATGCCTTGGCGATCCTGCTCTCTACCTAGGCGATCTTGCTCTCTTACCTAGACGGTCTTTGTATCAGACCGCTTGTTTCTCGTAAAACGGCTTTCAACGGTTATTGACAGTTTCCATGCGTACATGTCCGTTGCCCGTTTTACATTTTTCGCTTACTCAAAAGTTTGCAGCAATTCTTGCAACCTCGTTTTAGAGGGAAGGGGCTGTTTGAACGGTGTTACTACGGGTTCGGATTGTAAAAATGGATATGTCAGTCTGATCAACCAATTTCAAATTCTACACTGGCTATCTCAATAAGTTGGGGTTGATTGGTGGGTGGTATGTAGACAGTTAGTTGAGGCTAGAAATTTCAGGACCTCCAGAAGATGTTGTCTTGGGTGGGCATTCTATTCTGGATTTATGTTTTGTTTTGGGGCCAGTGCCTATTACAACCCATCACATATCGACAGAGGCTTGATGTTGTGGATGTCCTCGACAAACTGAGGAGAGCCTGTCTCTATGCTTCTCAAAACAGCATCAATGCAGAGCAAGGCGGAAATGCCGTCGTATGCGTCACAATAAGGCTCACACTTGCCGTTGATCACGTCGACGAAGTGGTTCAACTGCAAGTCAAAGGGCTGCTGCTCCTTCAAACAGGAGGTGTCTTCCACCAAACAGGTTGTCTGAACAGGCTGCAACCATGACTCCTCCTTTTCGCCATTTTGGTGGAACAAGGTGAGGTCAGGTATCGAGAGCGTGCCCTTGGAGCCGAAGATCCTATAGAAGCCCTGCAAGTCCTCAAAATGCGGGATGGTCGGGTTCTCCCCGGTGCCACTCTCAAAGTTGTATGGAGAGGTAATGTTGTCTGAACAGATGAAGGTTCCCATGATACCGTTCTTGAACTTGATGGTAAGGGCTGCACCCTCGTCGACGTTGGGGTACTGTTTTCTCTGTTTCTTGAGAAGCTCGGCGTAGATGCGGTCGATGGGACCAAACAAATATTGCAACAAGTCCAAGTCGTGGACCAAGTTGATCAACAAGACGCCTCCGCCGGTGGAACAGTCTGTTCTCCACGGACCTTCTATGAAATACTGGGCTGGTTTCTTCAAGGTCCAGCTCCCTTGGAGCGCGATGACCTCGCCAAGTAAATGCAATTTCAGCTTAGCCTCCACTATATAAGGGTTGAACCGGCGGTGGTGGCCCACCAACAACTTGACGTTGACCTTCTCGGCGTACTCCTTGAGAGCAATAGCGTCCTTGGGGTTGCTGCTCAACGGCTTCTCCACCAAGAGGTGGATGCCGTGCTTGGCTAGCTCCACCGCAACAGAAATATGCGTGTGGTTAGGCGTACACACTATGGCCCCATCGGGAACGTCTAGCTTGTGCTCGTGACAGTACTGTATCATGCTATCTATCGAAACGAAGTGGTTTGTTTCTAGTTTGGATGCAACGGGTATGGAATTGGGCGACGGGTCGATGATACCAAAGAGCTCGCACATCGGGTTTTTTTTGACATGGTCGGCATGACGGGGTCCAATAAGTCCTGCTCCCACCACCACGATGTTGAGTTTGGCGGACACTGTCATGGTTACAGGGGGATGAAGACGAACGAAAACTTTTTCAAATCCTGGGGTAAGAACAGGCAATGGGAAATTGCGATCGCACAAAATGTGTCATCACGAGCGCTACCCGACTTTGAGATAAGATAAGATAAGATGAGGGATATAGATGCCTGACAAGGTACAATGGGGCCAGCTTGGTCCCTCCTGTTCCCCGGTCTGTCTTTGAGGCCCTTGGAGCTGGTTTGTTGGGAGACGGACGACCTGGGTGTATTTTGGTGGGTAACTGGGTGGGGTTTTGTTGAGCGGAACCGGGATATTGCAATTGCTCGTGACACTCGCAACCAAAATGAGGCCAGTTGAGAGCGATTGCAACTGCTGGCTGGGGGTTCCCAACGACACGTTCAGTGTGTTTTGTATATGAATGGGGTTTTCAGCTGGGCCTAGCGTATGTTTTGGCGGGATTCATTAACTTGGCGGGTACGTACCTAAACACAACTGTCAAGTCTGTCTAAGTGCGGGTGGCACCCGATTTGCAGCCTAAGCCAGTCATACCTAAGGAGGTACACTCTGCCTAAAGCTGATGACAGAAAACGGTTAACCGTTGTTTTGATACTAAGGGGACTGGAAAAGTTAGAGTTTTGTACGGGTAGTATATGTTAGCCAGCAGAACACTTGGTATTCTCTAATAGCTACACTGAGTTCACTCCGTTGAAGCAGTTGCAGATGGCTGCCTGTCACGTAGGATGATGCAACTACATGGGGAATAATACCTCGGAATGCATGTCACTATACTTATTGAATTGCTGCAAAATAATGATCGGCTGCATCCTGGCAAAAAGCAACTCTACTCAATCTGGAAATCAATGAGTCTTAGGACCTGCCTAGCCGATTCCATTGATCGGAAGTTGCTTACGTGATAGGTGTGTCAAAAAGAAATACATTGGTATGTTTGAAGCATCCACCTCTATGTCTATTGGTATTACCCTCTCTACACCTATTATCCCAAATATTTGCAAAATATATCAAAAACTAGCACAACAATAAAAATAAGCCTCCATTACTATCAGCACATACTAACAACGTCAAGCTCCCCTATCCACTAGCTAACTCCACTGCAAACGTCATCTGTTGAAGAAAGTTGCAAAATGTGTTCACGTGCACCTGCTCACGAGAGCACATATGAGGTACAGCTTTCCACGCACTAACAAACCAACCCATTAATGTCCTTTGATATCAACTGGGACAAGCTTATAGCGGACGATGCCATCAACAATTCGATCAAGGAGTTTTTGGACTTGCAATTCAAGAGCGTGAATCTTCCTTCGTACATTGCCGACCTTCATGTCACCGATTTCAGCTTGGGCGACACGCCTCCAGAGATCACCATCAGACATGTAGGCGATCCATTTGACGAGTTCTACGAGGACGAAGACGACGAGGGCAATATCAAAGCACAGCTGAAACAGAACGTATCGAGGGCAGATCCACAGGATGACGACGAAGAAGAGGAGGCCCGTGGACTCACACAAGAGAAGGCAGAGGACGAAGAGGGAGCTCGAGCAGGTGGCGGCGACGAGGAACAAGACACATCCACCATCAATGACGAGTTCCAAGCACTCAAACTTAATATAAGTCTGCCCTCATCACTGCAGGACACTACCAACGAACCAGTTCCAATCCCCCCCACGCTAGAGAGATTGAGAACGTCACTGTTGATCATGGGGAACAACACTTTGAACTACTTCAGCAGCTACAGCTCCAACAACATCATTGGGCTAGGTCCCACCAGCACCACCAACACACGAGCCGACTCACCTGTGTTGAATCTGCCGTTGAGGCTCCGTCAGGACTCCAACCCCATGCATATCATGTCGTCCCGCAACTTGCACACGGCGGCATCCCCAGAGCTGGTGCAGCCCTCCGTCAAGTCGAGCAAGAACGAAAACGACATCCAGTTCATTCTCGAAATAGCCTACTCTGGTAATTTGCATATCGAGGTGACGGTCAACCTCATGGTCAACTACCCAGCATCCAACTTCATCACCTTGCCCATCAAGTTGCACGTCACCGAGTTGAACATCCATTCCATCGTGGCCGTTGCATACTTGAAAAACGCAGTGTTTTTCTCCTTCTTGTGTGACATCAATGACTCGGCAGCAGACTACTTCTCGTCCAGCGGATCCAATGGCGGGAACACCCCTCCTCCCCAGCATTCCAACTCCACAGACTACTTGTCGGGGATGAACAGAGAGAGAATAGACATCATCATGAAAATGAGGATAGAGTCGGAGATAGGAGAACTTGAACATAATGTTTTGAGGAATGTGGGTAAGGTTGAGAAGTTTGTGATTGACCAATTAAGAAGCATCTTACGAGATGAGGTGGCATGGCCCTCGTGGTTGTGTGTGGATATGAGTACTTATAATGATGAGGATGAAGAGGAAAATGAAGATGAGCGGAGTCCAGCCCAGCTGAGGTGAGCCCAAAGGGAGTTACGATACTGACGATACTGAACACACACATTATTGAGCAATATCACTGTTGGAAGTGAACTGAACTCAGCCCTAGTGACGTATTATGTATATAGAGAGAACTTAAAGGGTATTGCAATAATGACTATTCTTCAAATAGAAGAGACAATTGAGGTTTTTACTGTGTAGCGAATGCTTTTTGCGGCGACAAAACTTTTGCAACCAAAATTTATCCAAACAGTACCACTTTCTTTTCAAACAGACAGCGAAAGAGAGGAAGGGCAATTGAAATGGTTATGTTGGATACATAGAGGATACAACTGACTTAATGATTAGTGATTTCTCTAAGATCCAGACTTTTGGTTTGAGTGAAGTATGGGTATGATAATGTTGGACTCCCTAGTGTTTTATTCCTTCAGTCTGTGCCAGTAGACTTACTAGCCAACAATAGAATTAAGGAAATTGATAGTCTTAGATGATTTTGCCTTGTCTGTGGTTGCCTTGAAACAGAATCTTCATGTTGGTCATATGGTTATATAAGTAGTTGGGGGAGACCTACTGCTTGTCAATGCCGTCGAAACCAATCCCACTCACTGATACTGACACACCAACCCCAATAACAAACATCTCAGCGATATAATTAGTTTTGCAAATGCTACTTGCTTGATTTTGGGCATGGATATGGGGAAAAGCATCTTGTCCTGCACACTGCCTATGCATCTTCATCGCAAATCTGACAAGATTGAACTCCAGCCCACACTCAAATGTCAAAGGAACTCATCTCCAAATTCAAATTTGAACGACTTTTAGCGTCCGACCCCCAAGCCAAGTCCATTGCACTTCTTGGAAAGATTGAGGAACAGGATGCGATCATAAGTGTTGAAAAATCACACTTTCTTACAGACAATTTTGATGTAACTGAAGACGTGGAGCAGTCGTTTCCTATCCAGAACAACGACGTGTATTACTGGTCTTCGGTTCTTCTCAAGCAAAGCTCCGATGTACCTGGAGCCAAGCTCAATGTTGTCTACCCTGCTACAGAAACACACATTGCCAAATTCGATACACCAAAGGTGCACTATGTCTTGGAAACCCCCGAAGTGTACACCAAGTATGCGATCCCGTACATTGAAACCATGAAGGGCGACAGAATCAAGTGGGTGTACAACATCTTGTTTAAAGGAAAGGAGTCCGAGACGTTTGTTCACCATGACAAGGATGCTGAGTCCGGGTACGTTCTTTTGCCAGACATGAAGTGGGACCGTCTCAACATGGATGCACTCTACTTGGTGTGTATCGTCAACCGGATGGACATTTCCTCCATTAGAGACTTGAATGGGTCTCATGTCGAGTACTTGAAGGGCTTGAGATCCCAGATCAAAAGAGTAACCAAGGAAAAGTTCGACATTGAAGAAGACCAATTGAGATTGTTTGTTCACTATCACCCTTCATACTACCATTTCCATATTCACGTTGTCAACGTGAGACACCAAGGGTTGAAAGATGGGATCAACGTTGGAAAGGCCATTTTGTTGGACGATGTGATTGGCAACTTGGAGTTGATAAGTGACTACTATCTGAAGAAGTCCATTGGGTTTGTTTTATCCGAAAGCCATGGGCTCTGGAAGACTGGCGGATACAAGCAGTAAGAGGTGGTATATAGAATGAAAGAGGTAGCTTAGTCTGCACCAAAGACTCACCAACCTGTAGAATAATTATTCACTACATGAAAAGGAGACCTTTTCAGTTTAAACTTAAGCACTTCCCAATAACATTAAATTGACACAGCCTAACACGCTTTTGAAATTGGTTCCAAAAAACCACTCTACTTGGTTGTCCCAATCCTGACATTGTATATTAATCTATAAAATCACACTTCAATATTGGACGGACGTGATCCCGTCCTCGTTGTTTTTATGGTTATCCAGAGTAATAGGCGGTCGCACCACCATATATGCTTTTAAGTAGTATCAGACAGTAGAGTCCAGTAAAAGTTGAAGATCTGGGACCTGGCGAGATGTGGGTACACCAATCACCTACCTGATCATTTTACCTCCAACAAACTAGTAGTTGAACTCGTCACTTGCCTTCATGGCCATCTTGGCCATTCTCATCATCTTCTTCTTAGGATCCTCCTTCTTTGCCTTCTTGGATGTCAGGCCAGCCTCAGGTTGACCAACTGATCTCCCCAACTTCTTTGGAGTCTCTCTCAACCCGAAACTCTTTGCAAGATGACCCAAGTGTAAAGTCTTGACGTTGAAAAAGTTTCTCTCTTCTGACAAGTGAGTAGCGTATGCTCTGATGTGAGAAGTAAAGGCTTGGACAGCCTTGTTGTGGGCACCAGTGTCTTCCAACAACCATCTTTCCACTTCCAAGTGCCAGGTGGTGGCATGAATGTCCCAGTTACCTTCCTTACGCTTGGCCTCTTTAGACTTCTTAGAGTCTGGGTCCTCAGCAAATGCCGATTTTAAGACTGTTTCGTAACTCAAGATTCTCAAGTTGTTTTCGTTGGGGTGAACGACTCTCAACTTGCCGTCAACGTACCCTTCCTCAATACCTGGCAAGAGGAACAAGGTGGCAGTACCTTCTTTACCTACTCTTGCCGATCTTCCGATTCTGTGCAAGTGGTCGTCGACATTGAATGGAGGGTCGTACTCTATGACACGCGAGATGTCTGGCAAGTCCAACCCTCTGGAGGCCACATCTGTACAGAAAAGAATGGAGTGTGTAGCCTTTGTGGACATGAAGGCTTGGAGGGTCGAGGTACGGATCTGTTGAGACAAAGACCCGTGAAGCTTGAACACGTTGGTGTTGTCACCAACCAAAGGAGCAGTGTAAACCCCAGAGTCTTCTGGTTCCTCGGTGGTTTCCTTTTGTTCGCCTTCTTCCTTTTCCTTCTTTGGCTTTCTAACCTTGAAGCCTCCCTTGGTGAAGACGTCGAAATGGAAGTTGACTGAGTCCGAACAAGAAAAGAAAACAATAGTCTTGGAGATAGAATCTGTCGAGTTGAGAGTGACAGATCTTTCCTTCAACAAGGCTGCAAGGGTAACCAATCTCAACTTAGGAGGAACAACCACGACGTTTTGAATCAATTGGTCGGGAGCAGTCATGTCCTTTGTTTCATGGAACTCTGTGGCACCGCCGACCGAGTCGACAGTCACCATCTCGGGGTTGTTCAACAAGATGGACCCCAACTTCTTGACGTTGTTTTGGATGGTGGCCGAACACAAGATGTTGAGTCTCTTGTTGGGCAAGCCGGGCCACTGATGCATGGTGCCCATGATGTTGGACTGTCTTGTGATCTGGTCGGTGATCTTGGTGATAGTTTCCTCGAAACCCAACTCAACCAACTTGTCACCCTCGTCCAAAATCAACCATCTCAACTGGCTGAGGTCCAAGGACTTTGTGTTTTCCATGTGGTCGGCCAATCTACCGGGAGTGGCCACCAAGATGTTGACACCCTTTCTCAATCTGGCCTTCTCGGACTTCTTCTTTTCTCCCCCAATAACAATTCCCGGCACCAACGAGTGGTGGCATCTGGTCAAAGTTTCCAAAACCAGGTAGATTTGGTTGGCCAATTCTCTGGTGGGCGTAAGAATAACAGCAAAGACCCCCGACTCACGGCTGATCTTGCTCGATTCCATCATGAGCTTATCGAAGATAGGCAACAAAAATGCAAGTGTTTTCCCCGACCCGGTTTGGGCCTTGACAAATAAATCTCTTTCTCTCGAGAGCAATCTTGGAATGACGGCTCTCTGGACCTTGGTGGGTGTTTTGAATCTGAGGGTCTCGGTCAAGTGTGTGTTAAGACGGTCGTTGATGCCCAACCCATCGAACGACGATGAGTCCTTCAAAGGAGCATTGGACGGTGTGACAGCGGTTTCGTCAAAGGTCCCGGACGCCACCAACTGCGAACTCAGCTGGTTGGACGTGAAAAGCGACGAAACATAGGTATTGTTCAATCCTCCAAACTCCCCGTTGCTCTCAGAGAAACGGATCTTCTTGGCAGTGGGCCCGTGAATTGGCTCTGTGCTTCTCTTGGTGCTACCCAGACTGCCCTCAGACTTGTTATCACTACGTGGTGGTCTTCTTCTGTCTGAATTCTTGGACTTATCGTAGTCCTTGCGGTCGTCCTTCTTGATTCTGGAGTTGACAATCTCGGTGGTGTTCAGGCTACTGGCAGGAGTCAAAGTTTTGCCTTGAAGGGTAAGCTGCAACTTCCGTCTCTCTCTCCAGCCACCTCCGGTCACCTTGGCCGACTTGGTCACCTTGGCCAGCTCCTCCTGAGAGGGCATGGCGAAATTAAACATCATCCCATCATCTTCCATGTTGTTGCAAATTTAATTTTTTCTGTGATGAGTAGCGATTTTACGAGGGGCTGTTAGCGTGGGGAGCATCATCGGAAATGTTACAGAGGGACTGCTACGTATACAGTGATGAATGGGGGTCTTAAGGTGAGAGGGAGTACGGAAATCCATACCAAATAAGTTCCTACTTCCATTGGTGGTACGTCTACTTGGCTGGAACCAATGGAATGGCTGCGGTATGGCTACATCTCGTCCTTTTGATATCTATAAGATACACCTAATATACATTATGCTAATATTATTCCAGAGGAGGGAGGGTTCGATGGGAAAGACCCGAAGAAGGCAGTTCAATTTGTTGTTTTGTCCAAATTTCAACCCCAAGCTTCAATAAGTAGTAAGGTAGACAAAACGACGTAGCCAAACATTCAAGAATAGCCTAGCCAAACAATCAAAAACAGCCTAGCTAAACCAACAAGAACACCTTAGACACCATCACAATACAATAAACCTTTAAGTCACCCTCTAATCCCTCATCAATGCTCCCAAGTAGTCTCTGAACTTATCGTTTGTCTTCAAGACCTTTCCGTCACCACCCACCAAAATCAGTCTCTTTAAGTCAGCCACCTCTTCGCCCAGGTGCCAGGTCAAGTCTGCCCAGTCTTCTTCGTTGAACTTCTTGACGTGTCTCAAGGATTCACCCAAGGCGCTGGCAAAGACCTCGCCCGACTGCTGGGAGGCAGCCTTGGCGGAGGTCTGCAAGATCTGGATGTTTGCTGGTTTCTGGGCCTCTGTGTGCTCTGCCTTTCTCTGGGTCTGTGCGGCGGCATCTACGTCGTCAATGTACTTGAAGTTGGCTCTCAATTGGGTGGTGCTGTCGACGGGAACCAACACACACTTCTTCACCTCCTCTCCTCCAACAATCTCGCTGACAATCTGGGCAACATACAAGCCGGTTTCTGTGGTGTCCAAGACGCCCTGCAAGGACTGGTCGCCAATGGTTTCGCCCCAGGCGTCCACCTTGGAGCTGTCGAAGAACTTGTTCACGTCCAATGGGACCTTGACCTCGACGTAGCGGGACTCTGGCTTGATGGAGGCAGCGTATCTCCCTTCGTTCAACGGTCTCGTCTTGGGTCTGCCTGGATACTGCAATATGTGGAGGGACTGGGCGGCCGACGGCAAGGAGGAAAGCACGAGCGGTATGGAGTCTATGATGGGGTCGTCGAGATCTGGGTTTTCGGGTTCAGGCTCTTCTTCTTTGACGGCAGCCTCCTCGGCAACCTCTTCAACAACCTCTTCCTCTTCTTGGATCATCTCCTCGTCGTCATCTTGTACAAAGAGCTCTTGTGGGGCCATGACTGATTTGTCTTTGGGTGTATAAATTTTTTTGTTCATCGCAAAATCGAAATTATCACCAAGCATGCCTTTCGACATCACCAGCACATACCTCAAGTTTTTGGAGGAAGACAAAGACATGACGATGCCGATAGCGGCCATTGAGTCGTTGGTCACCATGTTGCGGGTGGAACAGCCCTCCACCTCGTCGGAATTGATCAAGTTGATCAAGGAGAACGTTGCCACTCTCAAATCATCCATTCTGAACGCCATCTCCCTCTCGGCGGGATGTGACTTGTTTATGAGATTCGTCATGAGAAACACAAATCTCTACTCTGACTGGGAGTCCTGCAAGGCCAACTTGGTTGAAAATGGGGAGCTTTTTGTCCAGAGGGCCAAGGAGCTGAGAAACAAGAGCGCCGAGTACGGTGTGCCTTTCATCAAGGATGACGACACCATTTTGGTGCACTCGTACAGTCGTGTGGTATACCAGTTGTTGCTCAAGGCCAGACAGGAGAAGTTGGTGCGTTTCAAGGTGATTGTCACCGAGTCCCGGCCCACCGGCCAGGGCTACCACATGGCCAAGCTCTTGAGACAGGCCGGCATCCCAGTCGAAGTCATTGTCGACAACGCCGTCGGTTTCGTCATCCACAAGGTGAATAAGATCTTGGTGGGTGCCGAGGGTGTCGCTGAAACGGGTGGTATCATCAACCACATTGGTTCCTACCAGATCGGGTGTCTTGCGCAGGCCAACCACAAGCCCTTCTACGTCGTCACCGAGTCCCACAAGTTTGTCAGATTGTATCCTTTGGCACCCAACGACTTGCCGCTGCTGATCAGCGACCATGTGGCCAAGACTGTTGAGAGAGTCAACGAGCTGGTGTACTCCACCAACGACGACACTGACGACCAGAAGTTGTTGAAGACTCAGTTGATTGATTTCACCCCTCACGAGTACATCACTGCATTAATCACAGACTTGGGTGTCTTGACGCCATCCGCTGTGTCGGAGGAGTTGATCAAGATCTGGTACGATTAGTGGTCGATCTAGAGGAATTTGCAGCTAAAATGGAATTTGCAGCTACAATTAAAGTCTGCTTGCTATCTTTGCAACAAGAGATTCGGTAAGCCAAACAATCCAAAGCTAGAGCAATGGTTTTTGGAAACAGGCAATACGGTAGAGGCAGGGATAGTAGGCGTTAATAAGGAGAAATAGAGAAATGCATATCATAGTCAATGAGCCTCAGTACATGGTTGAAACAAGAAGTGATTTGAACAGAAACAAACTTTTATTAAGCCTATGCAGGTGAGTTGGATAACCAACTAGGACCATGCTAAGCATACTTTTCAAACTGACCAGCAGCGGAATCAAAGAGGTAAGTGTGTGTGATGAGGACAGACAAGTCAGGAAGACATGCTAAACAAGTCAGGAAGACATGCTAAACAAGTCAGGAAGACATGCTAAACAAGTCATGAAGATAGCAAAATAACAAGTCAGAAGTCGTGGACTAGCTAGGACTTTTGGCCAAGACAATTAATACCGTCCTTTAGGAGCTTCCCATCCTAAACCTCCAAACCCTGTCCCAAAACCTCCAACTTGTCCTTCAAATCATCTAAATCATAATAGTCGGTATTGTCCAACCTGTCTACTCTAACACACTTGATACCCAAAGTGTTCAAACGGTCGAGATCGACAGGAATCTTGGAGTCTTCCATGTATACCAAGTGGGTGACGACAGAGTTATAGTCGACACTCACGTCCGGCACACCGTTGGATTTCATGGAGTAGACGGCCAGCTCAACCAAGACACGGACAAAGTCGACGGCAGTCATGCCAAAGGTCTCTCTATCTGGTGTTCCGTTCAAGAGCAAGATCTTCTTGGCCTTGGAGTTGACAATGGCCTTGCCGACCCCACGCAAAATGACCACAGGGACGATGCTGGTCATCAACAGGCCAATCAGAAAGACCAAGGTCAGACTCTGGGCAATGTGGGTGACAACCTTGGCGTCTGCAGTGGGACATATTTCTTGCCCGTATGGGGAGACATAGAAGATACGTTGGATCGGAGAGAGCAAGGGCTCGATGTTTTCGGACTTGTTGAAATGCAATTGGGACTTCTTGAGGTCGGGATGGGTGTAGAAGGGGATGTTGCCGGACTCCTCCTGGTCGGAGTCGTCGTCGGACAAGAAGCCTTTTGCAGCCACCGACGGAGATGGCGGGCGGGTGGTGCTGATGGGAGGAGGGTACTCCAAGGTGTTTTCCAGCGGGTGGGAGATCTGGGACTGGCCGGTGATGACCAAGCCGTTGTGCAAGATGGCTGCAATGTGGTAGGTGAAGTTGGTGTTGATGCACGGCAAGACGGAGATGCTGGGGTCGACGTCGGCCAACTTCATGAACATCTCGATGGCCGAGTCCAACGACCCAATGAACAACCGGACCCCCGTAAGAAACAAGTTGCCGACGTTGGCAAGCTCGTGCCGGAACTGCCGCTGGTTGTTGTACGACTTGGACCTCTTCAACAACTCCACGTTGACGTGTATCAAGAAGGACCTGAAGATCTCCTTGGTGGAGTTGCCAATGGGCACCCACAACTCATGTGTTCCCTCGACAATCTGGTTCCACTCGTGCTTGGCCACGTCGGGGTCCGCCGACAACCGGAAGCTCAACAATTGCCTCAAGGAATCCTCCTTGATCAACCGAGTCAACCTCGACCTGATGTCACCAATGGCGGGTCCGCCAATCAAGCGGATCAACTCCAGCGTCGACCCCCCGTTGTCGGAAATGGGCAACACATAGCTCACCTGGGACGTGATTCCCAGAAACAACGTCACTAACTCGTTGGTGGCAGTGCCTCCGCTAATAATGGTGATTCTATCTGTCATGGACTCGTACTACTGTTATCTAGACGTGTTGTTTGGGAGTGTATATAGCTCGGTTAAAAAGCAGTCACCGTCGAATGTGTAATACCGATACCGCTGCGCGCGTAATCGTCGTACCGAAACTTTTTGCCAGATTTTTTTTTTTTGTTAGGGCTGCAAATTTTTCATACCATCGAGCTTTGAGGACCATAGTGAAAAAAAAATAGATTTTAGTTACTATACAAACATCGAATTACAATGTCTGACCAAGAAGTTTTAGTTTTGAGAGGTACCTTAGAAGGCCACAACGGATGGGTTACTTCCCTCGCCACCACCCCAGCTCACCCAGACTTGTTGTTGTCTGGTTCCAGAGACAAGACTTTGATCAAGTGGAAGTTGACTGGCGGTGAAGAATCCCAATACGGTGTTGCCCAAAAGTCCTTTGAAGGCCACTCCCACATTGTCCAAGATGTCACCATCTCTGCTGACGGTGCTTACGCTTTGTCTGCTTCTTGGGACAAGACCTTGAGATTGTGGGACTTGGAATCCGGTGCTTGTACCGAAAGATTTGTCGGCCACACCGGTGACGTCTTGTCTGTTTCCATTGCCAAGAACTTGAGACAAATTGTTTCTGCTTCCAGAGACAAGACCGTCAGAGTTTGGAACACCATTGGTGAATGTATGGCTGTCTTGAAGTCCCACTCCGACTGGGTCTCCGCTGTCAGAATCTCCCCATCCGACACCACCTCCTCTGTTATCTCTGCTTCCTGGGATAAGACCGTTAAGGTATGTACTAACTTGTTTTTGTTGACTTTTAGATGATGTTCACCTATATTTGCTACTTCAGATGTGCTTGCACAAATGAGACATATATTTATCACCAAGATCTCTGATAAAAGTCTTTTGAACTCGATCATTTTACTAACTGATATTTTCTAGTCTTGGGACTTGAACGACTACTCTGTCACCGCTGACTTCATTGGTCACACCGGTTACATTTCCTGCATCACCTTGTCTCCAGATGGATCCTTGTGTGCTTCTGCTGGTAAGGACGGTGTCATCATCTTGTGGGACTTGAACTCCAACTCCACCTTGTACACCTTGAACGCTTCTTCTGAAGTCCACGCTTTGGCTTTCTCTCCAAACAGATACTGGTTGGCTGCTGCCACCACCACTGGTATCAAGATCTTCAAGTTGCAAGAAAGAGCTTTGTTGGACGAATTGAAGCCAGAATTCGCTACCGGTGCTAAGGCTAAGGACCCAGAAGCCATCTCCTTGGCTTGGTCTGCTGACGGTCAAAACTTGTTCGCTGGTTACACTGATAACGTTATCAGAGTCTGGCAAGTTATGACCTCTTCTGCTTAGAGGTGTGTACGATAAAATACATTAATGATTGGAAAGTGTAAATGTAGATATTCATTAGAGATGAGTGTGGAGGTGCCGTTTTGAGACATCTGCTTTCGTGGATCGAGTCAGATCTGGCTCTTTGGATCAGATCTCTGGATCTGGTATCTACAATTGAGGACGAATTAAGTCTTTTACTGCCTTAGACCCTGAATCAAGTATTTTCACTCTCTTAGACCCTGAATCAAGTCGTTTGACTCTCATTCCTTTCAAGTATTTTCAGTTCTCTACTAAATAATTTCAAACTTCGGCTTCTGGGCCTCTCTACTTCAGCTTCTGGGCCTCTCTACTTCAGCTTCTGGGCCTCTCTACTTCAGCTTCTGGGCCTCTCTACTTCAGCTTCTGGGCCTCTCTACTTCAGCTTCTGGGCCTCTCTACTTCAGCTTCTGGGCCTCTCTTCTCTTTCTCTGGTTCTCTCTGACCTCTCCCAACACTTTTCTACTCAAACAAGTAGACCTTACCACTGGCACTTCCTCCAACCACCCAGTTTGCGGTGGGATGTATGGTGCTGACCGCAGGTACCGCCCCCACACTGTCAGTCAAATGACCCAAGATCAGGCCGTTCTGGTCGTAGATGTCAAAGGCTCTGTTCATGTTGGCAATCACAAACTTCTCTATTCCATCCTGAGGTTGAAGTTGCCATCTTGCCTTAAGAATAGAGACCCATCTTCCGGTTTGACAGTTATGTCTGATCTTGTTGGACGAGGCCAAGCTCTGGGGGATCTGGTCGTCGTCTTCCTTAAGGGTGGGCAAGACCTTGGAAGAGTCCCACTCGGTCACCACGGGGTCTGTGCTGAGGTCAAACAAGTTGATGCTGTCGTCGTAACCGTTGCACACCAACCTGTTGCTGGCGTTCCAGTCGACGGTGGAGATGGACAACCGAGAACGGTAGCTGCCATAGGCATGTGGAGAGGTCTGGCTGTCAAACTCAGACCATGTCAGTGGACCGACGTTTCTCAAGTCCCAGAGCCTCAAGGTTCTGTCCAAAGAACTGGTGGCTATCTGGTAGTCGGCATTGGGGTTGATGCAGAAGCCTCCAATCTTCTTGTCGTGCAACCTGAGCAATTGCCCCTGTTTGAAGGGTTCTCGAGTGTCAAACCTAAAGAAGTTGCCGTACAAGGTTGTCATGTAGAGGACTTGGGAGTCCAAGGGCATGTTGATGTCGGAGATGCCCAACTCGTCGCCGTCGTCGCTAAGGTACGACAATTCGGACAGCTCGAGCTTGTTGAGGTCAAGCAGACGGACAGACCCGTCATACGAGGCAGTGTAGATCTTGGAGTAGTTTTTGGTGGGCGTCAAGATCTTGGAGATGTTCTTGCCGTGGGGCCGCAAGATGGTGATGGACGGGCCGCCCGTCTCGTCGGCCGCCGGCGTATCGTCTACCGTCCAGATACCCACATTACCGTTGGTGTCACCGGCCATTACAAGTCTATGGTCGGTCGATGGGTGGAAGTTGATGGACGTGATCCGGTTGTGGGTGATCTTGATGTCCAACGGGTCGAACCGCCCGTGTATCTTCAACTTGTCAAACTCCTTTCTCTTCTTGGCCAACTCTTTGTCGTTGTAGTTCACCTTTTCACGGATCAACCCGTAGAAGTCACCGGTAGAGAACTTGTCGCCCAAATCCCGGAGGAGCTCTAACACTTTGGTGTCTTCGGCGATGGAGGCTAGCTCCTCCTCCTCCTCTTGCTTCAACGACGACTCGCCTTCTTCTTCTTCTTGTTTGACCACAACCTTGCCGTCCTCCTCCTCCTTGACACCTTCCAGCTTCACCTTGACCTGTGGCTTCAACAATTTGTCCTCATACCGTCTCTCCCCCAGCTTCTTGTCTGTGACGAGGTGGATCAAGTTGAAGTCGCCAAACAACCGGGTTCTCTTCAACTTTTCCAACTGCTGTTTTTCCCGTTCTTTTCTTTCCAACTCTTCCTGTTGTTTTCGGTACTCCTCTGGGTTCTGCTCCTCTGTCTTGATGCCTGCAATTCTGCGTGATTTCCGGACTGGTTCAACGGCTTCTTTCACCTTCTTGGTTGGCTTGGTACTTCTGCTTCTTTTTGGGGGAGCCTTGGGGATTTCGTTGGAGATCGACTGGGAAAGCGAATCTAACTCCAATTGACGGAGAAGATCTCGGTTTCTTTGGATGTTCTCCTGTCTCTTCTTCTCGAACTCGGAGAGGGCCATGGTACGCGTATGGTTTGAAAGCGCGTTTGCAGAACAAACTTGAGCTGAAGAGCTGTGGAGGCACGAATCAGCCGTGCCCAGCCCAACTTCTACCAGAGTGCCATTTTACACTTGAAAAGCAGACTGGGAGGTCTCTGGGAGGTTCTAAAATGTAGAGAAACACTTTTTTGGGCGTTTTCTACAGGTATGGACGACTTTGGTATGGCTGCAAACTGTCTTGTATTGCTGCACTACCTCTTCTGAAAGAAGAAGACACATACCTGGTGAAGAGTTCGATTTAGTAAAGTATGATACATTATAATAAATAAGTCTAACTATAATAACTGTTCTAGCAGCGAATAAGTTGTGTTACTCTTGTCAGCTAGAGCTGAGAGACGAGTAGCCGCAAGGTAACTCATGCTCAAGGTCCTCAATTAGGCAGCTGAAACTAACACTGTTACCAATGGTTTGTTTCTGCTAGCTCTTTAAATCTTTGCAGCTATCATTGCCCTACTCTCCATCTATATTCAACTGTGTAAAAATCTCCAACAACCCTTCATTCTCGTCGGTCCTCTCGAACCACTTGGCACATCTCAGCAAGACCCTATACACCAGTTTCTGCCGCCACTCGTAAGACATCCCCACACAAGTAAAGACTACCGCAAACCACTATTGGCCTGGTATCCTTGCTTTCCTCTCTGTACTTCGCAATCCTTTCGAAAACCACCTCGACCCTGTCATCACTCAACAGAGTATCAATGTCATCAATATACTCTTTTGCTGCTTCCTCTAACTTGGCCACATTGGTACTGGAAACCCACGGCATACCCTCCTGTTTGGAAAACCCCGTAAAAACCACCTTATCTGCGGATTTGTGAAAGATGTGCTTGAAAAGATTTGGGGCAGACTTGCCCTTACTAAGAGCAATGATATATATAATTCCCTCCTTGTACTCCTGACGAAGGTACTTTGCAAGCTCGATGGCAGCACTTTCGTTGTGGGCGCCATCCAACAAGATCTCCTCGCCTCTGAAGCTGAGTTTCTGGAGTCTTCCTGGCCAGTATGTCTTGGCGATACCCTGCTGGATAGTTGCCGGAGAGATGGACGGAAACAAGGGCGAGATCAAGGAGATGGCCCGCAACGCTACACCCAAGTTCTGCTGCTGGTAGGCGCCCTTCAACGGGGTGTATCTCAACATCTGCTCTGTGTCTGGCTCGGAGCCATCGACAGCATGGAAGGGAGCACCCAACTCTTGAGCTCTCTCAGACACCACCTTGACTACAGCCGGGTCGTTGGTCTTGTCCAAGACCACCGGTACACCGCTCTTGATGATTCCGGCCTTCTCAAAGGCTATTTTCTCCAAGGTGTTGCCGAGGAAGGACTCGTGGTCAAGGCCTATCTTGGTAATGGCGGTGGCAATCACACCTTTTCGGGTGGGAGATGGCTCCAAGACGTTGGTAGCGTCCAAACGGCCGCCCAAACCAACCTCAATGACGGCCACCTGCACCAGCTCGAGCTCAAAGATCTTGAACACGGTGATGGTCAACAACTCAAACTCGGTGCAGTTCAACTTCAACTTGGCGTTTTCCTCCCGAACAAGCTGCTGAACCTTCTCAAACTTCAGAAACGGGTAGATCTCGTTGTTGATGGTCACACAGTCATTCACGTGCATCAAGTGGGGACTGGTGAACTTGCCGTTTCGTATCTGACTCTGTGTGAGGATGGACGAGATGTACGATGCGGTCGAGCCCTTGCCGTTGGTCCCGGCAACGTGGATCGAATAGTAGTAGTACTTGTGGGGGTTCTTCAAATGGGCGAGAAGCTTGGCCACTCGGGCGAGCCCAAGGTCAATGGGCATGGTTCTTCTGGGTGACTCGTTTCTTGATCCAATACAAAGTCGTGTGGTGCCCCATAATGGCAGATGGGGCCAACACCGACAAGGCTCCTCCAAATCTAGAGAGACCCAACAAGAGAGGGATTGAAGTTCTTGTGAGTTTATCCTATTTGATAAAGTTCCATTCACCACTTTAGTTGGTGCCTTATATCCATATCGGCTCTCCCGTACCAAGTCGAAAGTTCACGCACACAAACTTGCAAGTTCTAAACAACCACTTCTTTCCAATGTCCAGTGAAAAGGCAGACACATACATCCAACAGAGGTTGGATTCACTCCATTCGATTGACTACAAGATCACGTCGTTGTTGGAGAACATTGGACTGGTTTTCGAGGCGTTCCAGCTGCTGGAACACTCGTCCCAAAAGGCCAAGTTTGAAGAGAGCGTCAACAAGGTGTACTCAGACCTCAGCAAGGTGGCCATTGACTTGAGAAAGGAGGTCAAGTTGATGGACGACAACATAGGTGTCTACGACAAGAACTCTGATGGCGTGATGATCTTGCCCATCACCGTCGACCAGAAGAACACCACCTTGGGCAAGAAGAAGATGGAGACAGAGTTGGCCGAGTTGTCCAAGATAGTACCACCCAATCCGCTCAAGGTTGAGCCTCTGATACCGAAGAACGTGGAAGACGTAGAAGTGGATCCCTTGGACGATCTGGTGGCCAAACTGGAGCAGATCAAAGTGGAGAAGGACATCAAGAAGGAGGACGAGCCAGTGCCTGTGGAGAAAGCCGAGAGCGTTGAGGAGATTCCCGACGTGAAAAAGGAGTACAGTGATATCGAGATGTTAGATGATGACTTGTTCAATGATCCATAAGTGATTGGACCAAGGTAGTATGAGAGAGAGAGGATCCAAAGACTGAATGGATTTTAGATAAAGATTTCACGTGGAATGGGACGAAATAAGAGGTCCATTGGTTGGAATTCCATTTCTCCAGGATGTCGATTCAAAGGATAGAGCCCATTTTGGGACCACAGATGAATTCAATGACTCAATATGGTAGATGAACGTGCAGTGATCACAGACGAGTGATTCATTGGTTGAAGAAAATCAAGTACTGTTCACTGACGGCTAAATGAGTCAGATATGTTGGAAGTTGTGCAAGAAGCCCTAGCTGCAAAATGGGCAAATTGAGTATAGGGAATCGCAGATCTTCCATGCTGACAGCCAGGTAGCTGGAGTGCTACTTGAAAGCCATCGGCAGCTGAGGACTCAGAGATTCCAGGTGGAGCAGCGGCAACTAGCCAATTAGCGACCCATTGACCTGCTGGCGAACCCATTGAACTCACTGAACTCACTGTCGAACCAACGACCTGACGAACCAGCAACCCCATTGCAGCACCTGCACCGTTGGCTTACCAGCGACCCTCCACTTGCAATTTCCTGCACACTCGTACTCCTTCTGGAGTAGCCACCGAAACTCCACCACGGCCGATAACTGGTGACCATGCAAGACCCCATTCACACCAGTAATTCTGGGGTATGATGCTCTAACACCCCAGCGTGGGCCGAGAAAGTCACGCTATACATCGCTAAACACGTACAATAGTAATGACCAGAAGTAACCCAGAGATCTAAGAGAATAGATAGGTCCCTGTAATAACCACCTGTATCCACCTGTAGCCACCTGGTCCCCGAAGCTAACGCCTGTACTTTCAAACTGTACTCCCAAATTTGGCTGCGAATTTTGGAACCGTACATCAACAAGCAGCCAACACAGCAAATACACCAACGTGGTGGCAGATGGTACTGAACTACATGCCCAGCATTCGATGCCTCCTGCATGATGCTCTACATATTCTGAAATACTCGATGCTCCTAGAAGCTTAGAGATGGCGCTCCAGAAGGGCTCTATCCACTCCCAGCACTCCATTTTCTACCAAAATCATTTCAAGCAAACTGTGGCATCCTGCTTGACACATGTAGGCTGCCGTCATTGCGCTGACCTTTTATCCTCGGACGAGCGTTTCCCCTTCTAATATGCAGCAAAGTTGCTATCACAACCTCCCCAAAGGCAGATTCTCATAGCTATGATTGTCCCTCCAACTCCTCCTAAATTCTTTGTTTGTTCTTGTACCACCATTCTGTAGCTTGTATAACTGTTCTGGATACCTTCAAAACCATCAAGTACCCCTATATCGTTATTATCTCCCTTCTAGCCATCCACTTTCCTTGCCAGCCCCCACCTATTATTCCAAACCTCCACAGAAGCCCCCAGAAAAGCTGGCATGGCGCAGTGGTAGCGCAGCAGATTGCAAATCTGTTGGTCCTTAGTTCGAACCTGAGTGTCAGCTTTACTTTTTGCACTTTTCTTTTTCCAATTTAGAGATACACTAGATGCAGTCCTGATAAAAAAAACAAAAAACAGACGACTGTGATTTTCAATTACGTTGATAGGAATAGCTCCCCACATAGTTGAACTATCACACGATACTAGAACCCCAGCGGGAAGAACAAACGAAAGAAGGCCAGTTGAGGAAAATTAGGGCCGAAAAACGAAAACAGAAACTGCATTTTTACTAGGATAGCATATATTAGAAGGAAGATTGAAAAAGAACAGGTTGTGAAGATGGATGTTGAATCAACACGGTGTTTTATCTCGAGCCATGCGTTTCACTGTGTGCCCATCCACGAGAGCCACGGGAGATGGGGGCACGACGGGGCCAAGGTGAACGGGGAGACCAACGGGGGCAAGAAGGCGGGCGACGGAGCGTTGGCGGCGCCATCCTCGTTGGCGTCGGCGTCGGCGTCCTTGCCTGAGCCCGCCTCCTCCGCCATGAGCTCCATCTACTTCCCAAGACTATTTATTAACTTGAAAGAAGACCTCAACAAGCAGTTTGGAGACTTGAGAAGCCTCCTCTCCAAGGTGTTCCCCAGCTGGAAGCAGGCGGACTCCATCACGTTTGAAAAGTTGACGGGGGGGATCACCAACATGCTTCTCTCTG
Organism: Kodamaea fukazawae; assembly: GCA_030572255.1. Classification (NCBI taxonomy): domain Eukaryota; kingdom Fungi; phylum Ascomycota; class Pichiomycetes; order Serinales; family Debaryomycetaceae; genus Kodamaea; species Kodamaea fukazawae. Next base: position 79,736 of record JAJLZQ010000026.1, on the reverse strand, counting down.
CTGAGTACCCCGAGGACCAGCTCGCCGAGGAGTCGGTCTCCAAGGTGTTGATCAGAGTGTACGGCGACGGCACCAACTTGATTATTGATAGACAACGGGAATTCATACTGCACTTATACTTAAACTCGTTGAAGTTGGCTCCAGCGCTCTACTCCAAGTTCCAGAACGGAATCATCTATGGCTTCTTACCGGGCCATTCATTACAAACAGACGAATTGAGAAATTCGAACTTATACCCATTAATTGCACAACAGTTGGGATATTGGCATTCCCAGATAGACACAAAGCTTATAGAGAAGGGTGCTGAGAAACTCAGACGGTACCAGGACGACACGATAGAACACAAGGCCATCTCCGACATCTACGACCTCATTGACGACTGGATCGAGTACGTTCCCTTCACCTCCCAGTTGCAAAAGTCCTTCAGCACCCACTTGAACAAGTCCTTGGACGCCGACAACTACAAGGACGTGATCAAGCACGAGTTCCAATGGTTGCGCAAGGTCTTGAAGACCAGCAACTCCCCGGTCGTGGCCTCCCACTGTGACTTGCTCTCGGGAAACATCATCATCCCAGACAACTACAACTTGGACAAGCCGTTGACCGCCTTACCTACGCTTGACTCGAACCCAGTCAGATTTATTGATTATGAGTACATGTTACCAGCACCACGAGCATTCGACATTGCAAACCACTTGGCCGAATGGCAAGGTTTTGAGTGCAACAGACACAACATCCCACAACCATCCCCGGAAAACCCAGTCATGGTCCGCTGGATCAAGTCCTACTTGGCCGACTGGGACGCCTCCCCAGAAAGCGTCAACCTGTTGATCAAGGAAGTCGCCATCTTCAACGGCTTGCCCGGCTTCTACTGGGGAATCTGGGCCATGATCCAAAGCTCCATCTCAGCCATCGATTTCGACTACGCCAACTATGGTGAGTTGAGATTGCAGGAGTATTGGGATTGGAAGCAAAACTATGTGTCTGGCAATGTATAGATATGGATATTTCATGTGAATAATGTAGGGATAGTAGAGTAACCTAATCTACCTTAGATCTTATGTACCGTAGATAAACATCAGAACGAGTTCCTCCTCAGGTTTTGAACCGTTCACCCATCAGAGCCAACTCCCTTCAGCTCTACCTCTGCAAATCAACAATACAGGTCTTCTTGGAACGGGGAGTACTCAAAATAACCCATTTACCTCCCTTGGAGTACTCCCTTTGCAACAGGTTGTATATGTTCAATGCAAAACTCTTTGGGAAGTTGTTGGAAATAAACAAAACCTTCTTTATCCATTCTTCCTGTGAGTGGATCGAGGTGATTGCAATCATGTCCAAAACCTCCTCTGTAGCGTCAACAGACAAGATGGTGGACGAGGCGATTTCCTTGATAAACTCGGCCAGAGCCACACGGCAGTCGTTTTCGGCCTCCCACTTGTCCTTCTTGCCCTTCTTCCTGCCTCGCGGAGCATCGTTAGGAACGACAACAACTTTCTGCTGGATGTCCACCAGGTACAATGGACTCAACCCCGACACCAATTCGTCGTTGGTGGAGGCGTCTCCAGATTGGCTGTTGGAGCTCTCCGAGTCGTTGGCTCCAGTGTCTGGGGCATTCAAAGAGTCAAACTCTTGGTTCCTCTCATCGATCTCAGACCTTATAACCAGACAGAAGTCTTCATACTCGAGATCAATGTCCTTGCCAGTCCCCAAGTTCCTCAACTTCAACGGCTTGTAGTTTGTCTTCTTGGACTTTTTCATCGACACATGTGACTGCTTGATGAGAAGGATCCAATTGGCACCTCCCATTTGCGCTTGATGTGACAACTCTTCCAGAGATGTCGAATGGACAATGTCACAACTAATGTTAAGTGACCACATCAACTTCAACAACTGGTACCCACTTTCCTTCAAGAAGGACTCGTTGGAACTGGACACCAAGACGTCGCAACGGGTCCGTCTCCACTTTTGCAACATCGAATCTGTCAAGGTGGAGTTCTTCTGTTTACGGTCAAGCACGTTCCTCATCAACTTGAAGATAGCGGTGGTTGCAAGCAGGAACCCCACAGCGTGGGGCGTGTAAGATTTCGTCAAAATCCCACCCTTGTTGGCAAAAGACGAGATAAGAGAGTCGTATCTCCCACCCGTAGCAATACGGATGTTCTGCCTGCTCTTGTCCAACTTGAAAACACCTTGAAACATGATCCCATGCACGTAGTACTTGGAATTGTAGTTGCTCAATGGACTAAGAATGATCGGTGTCTTCACTCCAAGCTTTTTCAAGATACTTAAAACACTGCCAATGTATGTGAACGCTCTTTCAATTCTTAACAAGTAGGGAGAATCAATCATCAACTTTTGCAACTTCAATTTGGCCTTTTCTGGTTCTGAGCTGAAACCGAAAACTGTGATCAATTCCTTGATGATAGTGTGGGGAACTTGGACCCTTCTTAAGATACTTTCAATTTCTTGGTTACTCTTGTCGATACCAAGCAAAGACAAGATCTCCATGATTTCGAACCTCCGTTTTTCATCCACCTTGGAGGCCCGGAACACATGCGAGATGATGGAATCCAAAATATCGAAATGATTGATCAAAATCACTTTATGTGGTTGGGCTGCGTTGAAACATGGCAAACATGCAAAGATCTCGTCAACTATCTTGATACATTCAGCATCGTCAGAGGCAATGTACAGTGACGTGCGGTTGGAGATGTCAAAAGAAACAGCACTGTACTTGTTGGGAGCACCAGTACCTCTCTTGTTTGGTCTGTAGACAAACTCATGGCGGAAGATCTTCGGAACAGTAACATTGGATCTGCTGAATAACCGTGCTGTGGGCAAAATCAAATCATATGGCAATGTCAAGACAGCACCTCTCTTGTCTAAGACCTCGTAAATCATGTCATTTGCTTGGATAGCTCCTTTAGGAAGTAATATTTTGGAATTGAAGTCTTCCAAAGCTCCGTGGTTGTGAAATATATTGAACACCTCTTCGATCAACTTGCCGAATAGGGAATAATCGTGGATGGAATACTCTAGTTGATGAGATGCCGAATCCTGGAAACGATCAAACAAGGTGTCATTAGCTAATTGGTAAGGCTGATTAAATAATTGTTCTCTCACCTGCTCTTGCCATCTCGATGCTGGGTTGGCCAAAGCTTCCAATGCCTTTTGAATAATGGCTTCCTGGTGTTCCAAAGGAAGAAGACCACTATCCAAAAGCTCTCTTGCGCTTGGTCTCTTCTTAGGGTCATGGTCCAAGAGCAGTCGGATAATCTTCTTTTCCGTCTTGTACTTGGTATCAACAAAGCCGTCAGGAAATTGGACAGATTCCAAACGCAATTGGTTCAATGTGATAATACGTTCGGACCCAGTGTATAAAGTCCAGCACATTTCAAACAATATGATACCAAGAGAGTACATATCCACCTTTTCGTCGTACTCTCCAGTGGCCACTTCCTTGGCTGTGTAGATGGCAGTTCCAACCACCGTCGAGAAGTCCTTACCGTTAGCAGTGACCTGGTTGTTGTCCAGCAAAACAGACAGAAAGTGGGAGTTCTTAGCAAGACCGAAATCACCAACCTTCACATTATTGGATTTGTCGATGAAAATGTTCATTGGCTTCAAATCACGATGAAGGTATCCTTCTCCATGAATGTAGGCCACAGCTTCCAATATTTGACGAAACAACCTCCAGTACTCGTTAGTCTTTTTTGGAAGTCCTTGTTCTATTAAGTTCATGAGTGTGTTGTTCTCACAGAACTCCATTTGGATGTATAAGATCGAGGTAGGATTGTTCTTGGAGGGTGCTATCAAAGCAGGAGTAGCGACATCGCTCTCACTATCAGATTCTTGCAGCTGATCATCATCTCCCCATTCTTCAATAGTCTTTGCCAGTTGATCAGAATAGCCAAATACAATGTCATCATCATCATCAAACTCCATTTGGGAAGAGTTGGAGACAAAGTCCACCTGGAAAGAATTGGTCCTGTTACTCAAGTATGGAGGAGGAACAGAAGCACTACTCAAACTCACCTGTGAGAATTCCACATCGTCATCTTCTGAAGTGTACTCTTCGCTAGACTCTGAGTCTGAGTCAATGGCATTTGAATCTGGAACCTCTTCAACCCAGGTTCCGTAGTACCGCACAATGTACTGATGATTCAATCTCAGCAAGGATAAGACCTCACTGAGCAAGGAGTCCAACTTGTTTGCCTTGTGCTTGATCTTCTTGACGGCATAGTATGTACCTTCAAGCTTGTTTCTTGCTTTGACGACCTCGCCGAACCCACCCTTACCAAGTCGACCCACTTCTTCAAAGTCTCTTTCGTAACGTCCGATTTGTAAGTTATTAGTGGACGAAGAGACCGTTGCAGTCATCTCCCCAAGGTAAGGGTTCTTGTTCTGGTTGGAATACCTTCGACGAGGCAAACCCAGGGTCGGAGGTGCCAAGTGAAAAGACGGCGGAGTGTGTATGCTGAGCTCCATTGGCACGTCAAGAATCTCCAGGGGAACCCTTCTTCTCGGCACATTAATCGTAGGGCCCTCTCTCAAGAACTTGACGGCATTAAGCTCAAGTGGGTTTGGTCTTTTGGTGTACTTGTGCTGCAACATCTTGCACAACATGTCGTGGGCCAAGGCAGCATACTCTTCTGCACCTTGATACTCGCTGGGTTCAAAGTCTTCAAAAAAGTCCTTGGGTGTGGGATAAGTGTCTATGATGGAGTTGTAGTCAAACATGACTCTGATGAACAAAACACCCAAGTCCCAGATATCTGTCTTGTTGTTATAATTATCCTTATCGCCCCTGACTTCTGGAGCCATCCAGGGTTCTGGGATAAACTGCGATAGCACTTCCTGGGAGCTGGTGTTGGGGTGGTCCACCATCATCTTCAATAATTTGCAGCCATACGAGGGATGCGACAACTTGATGGTGATGGCCAACAATGGGTCCTCGTCAATCGAGGTTTCCACCAATGGTTGGTACAATAAGATGGAGAGAGGTGAAACACACTTGTGAACAAAACCAGCTGTGTGGAGTGTTTCTATTCCCTCCAAGATCAGAATCAACCAGGTACGTGCAATCGCCCAGTTGATGAATTGGGCTGCTGGCAAAATGTCCTGGAGAGACTCCAGCAGCATGGAAAACTCAGTCAAGAGCATCACCTTCCAGCCTTTCGCAGACTTGTCGATCTGGAAACCGTACAACTTGTTGATTGCAACCGAGTCTATGCTCATAATCAACTGCAACTCGGTTTCCAAGCTTTGGATGTCTCTAGTTCCCGCATCGGACTGGAAGTAGTCGTTTGTGTACTCGATTTCGGTCAACAAGTAGGACAAGTCGTCCACCTTGTAGCCCGATTCTTTGGCCACATACGGTTTGACAATGTACTGGCATCCTATCGAGGTCAACAAATCACGCTTGCCGTACTTGATGAACCCCAGCACTGCTCTGAACTTGAATTGTGTGCGGGATCCCGGTATCAAGCCTGTGATGGCATTGTCAAAGACAAAGTACTTTTCGGAGGCTAGGTTGGACGGCAAGAGCATATCTGTGTTCAAATGAGCAGAAGACGTGTCTCTGCTGATGAATTCGCCCTGGATCTTCAAGATCTGCTCGTTCAATTCCTTGTTCTGTTTCTGGTCGGCCAAGTCCCTGTCCTGCTTGCGCTTCTGCTCCAACTCTTCCATGGCGACCCGCTCCTTCCTCAACCTCAATTCACGTTCTTCCTCGAGAGATAGCACCTTCTCCGTGACCATCTGGAACTCGTCGAGCATGAACTTCAACTCCGAGATGATGGTGAATGCTACCTCCTCTTCTTTGTACTCGAGAATCAAGTCTTTAATCTTTGTTTCTAGTTGCTGGAGCCTATCTTTCAAGATATTCTTTGGGTTTTTGATCTTGACTATGGGAGGAGACAAAGGATAGGTCTGAGTGAACTCTATATCCAATGTCATAGACAAGATTGGACGGTCCTGGTTGGCGTCCAGCTTGAGGAAGATCTGGAAGTGGGGAGACGGCTTTCTGTTCCACACCATGCCATTGGACGCCACTTCCTTGAAAATGTCCCCGTAGATGGATGCTATACTGTTCACTTCATCCTGTTGCCTGTGTTCCAACTCCAGAGACACAGACTTCTCTTGCATTGTGTATGGAGTCGATGAAGGTGTTTGGTTTGGTGATTGATTCTTTTTTGAGTGGAGACAAAAGGCAGCGCTTTTTAAAAGTGCAGCGTTACAATCACAGTATGGGACTCGTTGATCGGATACCCCAGGGTCCAGACACAATTAGCATCCTTTTGACCACAGACAACCATGTGGGATACAACGAGAACGACCCCATACGAGGCGACGATGCCTGGAAGACGTGGGACGAGATCCTCCTGGTGGCCGAGACGTGTAACGTGGACATGGTTGTGCAAGGTGGTGATCTCTTCCACATCAACAAGCCCACCAAGAAGTCAATGTTCCATGTGATGGAGTCGTTGAGAAAGCATTGCATGGGGGACCGGCCCGTCCAGATCGAGATGCTCAGCGAGCCGCTGGCGGGTCTTGCCAACGGGTTGGGCCATGTCAACTACGAGGACCCCAACCTCAACATCTCGTTGCCCGTGTTTGCCATCAGCGGCAACCACGACGACTCCACCGGCGACGGTTTCCTCTCGCCGTTGGATCTTTTGGCCATGTCCGGTTTGGTCAACCACTTTGGCAAGGTCAAAGACAACGAAGACATCACCGTGTCTCCGCTATTGTTCAGGAAGGGCTCCACCATGTTGTCGCTATATGGATTGGCTAACGTTCGAGACGAACGACTCCACAGAAGTTTCAGAGATGGAGCAGTCAAGTTCCAGAGACCCAGCACCCAAACAGACGATTGGTTCAACTTGTTTGTCATCCACCAGAACCACGCCCAGCACACTTTCACATCTTCGATTCCAGAGGCCTTTCTTCCTTCTTTTTTGGACTTTATCTTCTGGGGACATGAACACGATTGCATTCCGTACCCCAACCACAACCCGGAGACTGGTTTCGACGTTTTGTTGGGTGGTTCATCTGTGGCTACCTCTCTCTCTGAAGGTGAAGCCCCAGACAAGTGTGTGTACATTTTGAACATCCAGGGTAGGAACTACTCCCTTGAAGCTATACCGTTGAAGACTGTTAGACCATTTGTCTTTAAAGATATCTCCTTACTGAGAGACACCAACTTACTTCCAGGTATAGTGTCTCAGAAGGACGTCAGTGCATATCTTGTCGACCAGGTGGAAGAGTTGATTGCTCTAGCAAACACAAAGTACCAAGAGAAGAACGGAAAACAAGAGAGCCAAACTCAGCAGGCTCCTCCATTACCATTGGTCCGTTTAAGAGTGGAGTACACTGGAGGATACGAGATTGAAAATGCCACCAGGTTTTCAAACAAGTTTGTGGGGAAAGTAGCCAACGTCAAGGATGTGATTCAGTTCTACAAGAAACGGGGCCAGCAGCAGAGTAGTCTTGGGAAAAAGACCAAATTCGTGGACACCGACTTGAACGAGGAGAGTGCCAAGGCCAAGAAGTCGGCAGACGTGCAATTGAACGACATCATGACCGAGTTCTTGCAACAGGCGGAACTTTCCTTATTGCCTGAGGCTGGTATCAACAACGCCGTCAAGAAGTTTGTTGAAAACGAAGATAAGCATATCTTGGACCAGTTTATCAAAAAGGAGATTCGAAACGAGTGTGCCATGCTTTTGACGATCGACATCGATAACGAGGAGTTCCATGAAGACGAGGACCAGACCAAGAAGGTTTTCAAGAATGTGTTAGATCAGGTCAAGAAGTTGCAGTCAAAAGACCATTCGATGGAGGCAGATGGGGATATCGATGTACAACCAGCTGAACCAAAACAGAACTCAAGATCTAAGGCGAGAGCTCCAGCATCAAAGCCAAAGACCTCAAAAGCGAAATCAACCACCGCCAGGGGAAGAAAGAAGAAGCAATATGAGGAAGAGGACGATGACGAGGAGGAGGAAGAAGAGGAAGAGGAAGAGGAGGAGGACGATTACGACAACCAGGCTGTCCAAGAGCCACCGGCACGGGCCAAGAGGTCTCGTGCAGCCAAGCTGAAGGCCACCCAGAAGAGCAAAGAGTATGTCTATAGTGATGATGACTTGAGTGATGAATATATTCCAGATGGTAAGAAGTCTTTAAGAGATGACGTGATGGGTTTTTAATCTGGGGCCACTCAAAAGAAACAGTATGTTTAAGTGATGAATATATTCCAGATGAGCCTTTACGAGATGATGTAATGGGTTTCTAGTCTGAGGCCATCCAAAAGAAGGTATGTCTACAGTGACAATGACTTGACCCATGAAAATATTCGAGAAGTCTTTAAGAATTTCTAATCTCAGGGCCACTTAAAACAAAGAGCATATCTGCAGTGATGACTTGAGTGGTGAATATTCCACAAAAGAAGTCTTTAAGAGATAACGGGTTTCTGAAGGTATGTCTACAGTGATGACTTGAGTGATGAATATTTCACATACGAAGTCTTTAGAGATAAAGGGTTTTAATCTGAAGTTATGTCTACAGTGATGACTTGAGTGATGAAAATTCCACATAAGAAGTCTTTAAGAGATAACGGGTTTCTGAAGGTATGTCTACAGTGATGACTTGAGTGATGAATATTTCACATACGAAGTCTTTAGAGATAAAGGGTTTTAATCTGAAGTTATGTCTACAGTGATGACTTGAGTGATGAAAATTCCACATAAGAAGTCTTTAAGAGATAACGGGTTTCTGAAGGTATGTCTACAGTGATGACTTGAGTGATGAATATTTCACATACGAAGTCTTTAGAGATAAAGGGTTTTAATCTGAAGTTATGTCTACAGTGATGACTTGAGTGATGAATATATTCCAGATGGTAAGAAGTCTAAGAGATGACGTGATGGGTTTCTAATATATACAGGTCCAGGAACTAAACACCCAGATCCACCCACATTCACGAACACTGCTCTGGTCTAGCCAAACAGTTCCAATACAACTCACACCAGCTACTCATAAGTGGCCGCGACCAAACTACTCATAAGTGGCCTCCGAAGCCTACTCAAAAGTGGCCTCCGAAGCCTACTCAAAAGTGGCCTTCGAAGCCTACTCAAAAGAGGTGGCCTCTTCAACTAACTTTTCCATGTCGAAGGATTGGTCGCCCTTGGTGAAGGCCGCCAACAAGTCGAGTCTTCTCTTGTTTGCATCCTCATCCTTGGAGATTGCCCCGTAGAACCGTTGGATGTTGAGAAGCAACAACTGGGCCTCGTCCATGGTCAAGCTGACGTCCAGCTCGACCTGGCCGTTCATCAAGACAATGCCCTTTTCTGGGGCCAACTCCTGGTGGAACATGATGGTTGTGTGGGGCTTGGCGTACTCCTTGTGGAGCTTGTACTCGGCGACGGTGGTCAACATGCAGTGGAGGGTGTGGGGACCCACAAAGGACCACTGGACAAAGTGCATTTCGTAGCCCTCGTTGTTTCTAGGCAAAGGCAAGATGAAGCTGGGGTTCTTGAAGGCTGTAGAGTAGATGCGGGCAAACTTTTCGTAGTCAATGACGGCGTGCAAGGCCCGTTCCTTGTTCTGGAAGCGGGCCCTCCACAAGAAGTCGATCTCCTTGTTGCCGAGGTCCTTCAACTTGGCCACGTCCAAGAAGGAGTTCAACGTCTTGTAGGGGAGCTTGGGCGCGTCCTTGTCTATGGGCGACCTGACGTTGATGACTTTGGAGTCCTTGTCTTTCTGGAGCTCCTGGGCCTGTCTTTTTTCGTATTCCTCGAGCTCCTTCAACGGGTCGACGGCGTTGAAGGCCTTCTTTTTCTTTTCGATCTCGTCCTTGAGTTGGACCTGGAGGTCCTCGACGTTGGCCGCCCCAACCTCCTTGGCTTTGGCCTCGAGCTTGGCCCTGTACTTGTTGAGGATCTCCGACTTGGCGGAGGAGTTGTTTCTGACTAGAAACCTCGACCCGGAGGTGGCGTTTCTTGTGGATGTTCTTAGCAATGAACGGAGCATGTTGGTTGATTTTTCAGTTGGTGCGAGCAAGAAGAGACAAGGACGTATGGTGGTGTGGGGTTGACAAAAGCACTGCTACAAACAAGAATACTAGTGGTGTATATTGTTTGGTTTATTTACACGTTTATATGAATGGGCGTGGGCGGTTCGGGTGGGGGGAGGAGTCGAGAGGGCCAGTGGTCGAGCGAAGGTGCCGTTGCAGAGCCTACATTGAGTTCCAGGTCGGTAGACGTCTGGGCTTGGAAGTCTCCATTTGATTCTCTGGGTTCACAGTTCGTCGCTTGTCGGTGTCTGTTCTTATCAGGATTCACTGTTCGTCGCTTGGTCTCGGTGTTCTTGCTTTCAGGATTCACTGTTCTGTCAGCTGTGGGTTGGTGTTACTGTAGTTTCAGTTTCGGTTCAGGCTTCACCAATGCAGTTTTGATACTTTTACAGCTTTGATGTTTTCAGGCTCTTCTGTTCTTTCAGATTCTTTGCTTTCAGAAATCACTATTCTTGCAGCTTCGCTGCGTTTTTAGCTATGCTGATTTCACAAATCACCATTTTGCAGCATCGCTGCTTTTAGAGCTTCGCTGTTTCAGGCACTTCCATTATTGTAAATTCGCTGAGGCATTATTATTGTAGCTTCGGTGCTTTCAGAAATCGCTATTCTTGCAGCTTCGCTGCGTTTTCAGCTGCGCTGGTGTCAGACTTCACTATTGTTCCAACTTCACTGATTTCAAGCATCAACATTCTTGCAGCTTCGCTGCTTTTTCAGCTTCGCTGATGTCAAGAATCACCATTTTGCAGCTTCGCTGCTATTTCAGCTTCGCTGATGTCAAGCATCACTATATTTGCAGCTTCGCTGATATCAGACTTCACGATTTTTGCAGCTTCGCTAATTTCAGGCGTCACTATTCTTGCAGCTCCGCTGCTATTTCAGCTTCGCTGATGTCAAGCATCACCATTTTTGCAGCTTCGCTGGGTTTTCAGCTTCGCTGATGTCAAGCATCAACATTTTGCAGCTTCGCTGCTATTTCAGCTTCGCTGATGTCAGACTTCACGATTTTTGCAGCTACGCTGCGTTTTCAGCTGCGCTGATTCCAGACTTCACTATTGTTCCAACTTCACTGATTTCAAGCATCAACATTCTTGCAGCTTCGCTGCTTTTTCAGCTTCGCTGATGTCAAGCATCACTATATTTGCAGCTTCGCTGCGTTTTTAGCTTCGCTGATATTAGACTTCACAATTGTTGCAGCTTCGCTGCTATTTCAGCTTCGCTGATGTCAAGCATCACTATTTTTGCAGCTTCCCTGATATCAGACTTCACGATTTTTGCAGCTTCGCTGCTATTTAAGCTTCGCTGATTTCAAGTATCAACATTTTGCAGCTTCGCTGCGTTTTCAGCTTCGCTGATGTCAAGCACCACTATATTTGCAGCTTCGCTGCGTTTTCAGCTTCGCTGATATTAGACTTCACAATTATTGCAGCTTCGCTGCTATTTCAACTTCGCTGATGTCAAGAATCACCATTCTTGCAGCTCCGCTACTATTTCAGCTTCGCTGATATTAGACTTCACAATTGTTGCAGCTTCGCTGCGTTTTCAGCTTCGCTGATGTCAAGAATAACCATTTTGCAGCTTCGCTGCGTTTTCAGCTTCGCTGATGAGAAGAGTCACCATTTTGCAGCTTCGCTGTTTCAGGCACTTCCATTATTGTAAATTCGCTGAGGCATTATCATTGTAGCTTCGGTGCTTTCAGAAATCGCTATTCTTGCAGCTTCGCTGCGTTTTCAGCTGCGCTGGTGTCAGACTTCACTATTTTTGCAGCTTCGCTGATTGTAAGCATCAATATTTTTGCAGCTCCGCTGCTTTTTCAGCTTCGCTGATGTCCAGAATAACCATTTTGCAGCTTCGCTGCGTTTTCAGCTTCGCTGATGAGAAGAGTCACCATTTTGCAGCTTCGCTGTTTCAGGCACTTCCATTATTGTAAATTCGCTGAGGCATTATCATTGTAGCTTCGGTGCTTTCAGAAATCGTTATTCTTGCAGCTTCGCTGCGTTTTCAGCTGCGCTGATTCCAGAATTCACTATTGTTCAACTTCACTGATTTCAAGCATCAACATTCTTGCAGCTTCGCTGCTATTTCAGCTTCGCTGATTTCAAGTATCACCATCTTTGCAGCTTCGTTGATGTCAAGAATCACCATTTTGCAGCTTCGCTGCTTTTGCAGCTTCGCTGCGTTTCGATGATTTCAGACTCACCATCCTTGCATCTCCAGCTCACTTCCTCCTCTCTTTCTCTTCCAGCTCAGGCAACTCCCTCACAGGCTCCTCATACTCCTCCGGCGAATCCTTGGCATACCTCCCCAAAGTCTTCTTCAAAGACTCTGGAATATCGTCAAAAGCCAAATCATTCGTATCCGTTGCAACAGACTCACCCTTTGCAGCCAACACATCCTGCAAATTAAAATTGTTATCCCTAAATATCTTCAAATTATCAGCAATCAAGTGCCTCACCTTACACGACGGACACTGAATAAGAACCGACCCCCTCTCATACGACTGCTTGGAAAACACATGAGAAGACCGGTGGTCACACTTTTTACACGTAAAAGCTATCATCATCTGGGGATTGTCCACCTTCATGGTGTGCTGGTGGCGGGTGGCCATGACGGCAGGAAACACAGATGGGACTGAAACAGGCCCCACCATAGCGGAAAAGGCCCGAATACTGACGGCCGATCTGAATCTACTGACACATGCAACCCCTCCCAAAGCCCTTACAAGCGGTCTCCTCAAAACTTGGATCATGTTGGTCGTTTGGTGATTTTTTTTTCTCCACCAAACAGCAAAAGCATGTCACGAAGAGCCGTTGGGGCGCTCCCGCCGGGGATACGAAGTGCCATTAGTGAATATGAACGGCGAGTGGCGATGGAGAACCCCGTCCAGAACCTACGTGTGCAGAGATACTTGCGGAGAACGACAGACGAGTACCAGCACTTCAACATGCACAAGCTCGTACGGGAAGGCCAGTACAACCCAAGGGACTTTGCCCCGTTGACGGGCCACACAGTGAAGCCATTGTTCCGGGACGAGTTGGAGGTGGACGAGTTGGAGAGGAAAATGACATCGGAGTTGTTCGAATCGCCGCTGGAGCTTTCACTGGAGCAGTTGGCGTCGCAGTTGGCGTCGCAGTTGGCGTCACAGCTGGTGTCGCCGCCTTCGACGCCCATGACACCCTCAGGATACCAGCGCAGCCCCAAACACACGACCGACTACACGGCCCGTGTCGTCACCACGCTACGGGCCCACTTTTCACCATGGACAACGCCCCCCAGCCAGCCCAGTCTCGCCAGAACGTACCGCTGGTTGACCAAGGTGGTGGAGGAGACGCCGGTGATTCTCGTGTTGAAACAGGCACAAAGACTCATGAGCGACACCTCGATCCGCCAGGTCAACATGCCGTACGCCCAATTGAAGAATGTCATACAAAAGCTCAACGGTGGCGGCTCCCGGAGGCGCTACCACTTGACCAACTTGTCCCACGTCGATCTTTTCGAGATGAGCCTAGCGGACACAGAAGGGCAAGCACGGGACGCCTCGGCTGCGGCAGGGGCAAAGGAGAGTGGGCACGTCACCACCGTGCTGGCGGCTCCCGGTTCAGCTCTGGCGGCTCCCAGTGTGGGCACGCTGGCGGCGGCCGCCCCCACTGGGTCCCCCACGCTGGACCCGTCCGGCGACCCGGAGGAACACCATGCATCCTTATCAGGAGGATCGGCAAGCGACGGCGATCACCCCATTGAGCAGCACCAAACAGACCGTCGAGACCGGCCCGCCAGACCCCCCCGTGGACTCATCAGTCGCCACCAACACGTCTCGTACCTCCCGGCCCAGCGCACCCAGCCCACCGTTATTCTGCATACACCCGAAAATATCTCAACGGTCCCAGCAGGCCTGGCGGCGGCGGCGGGCCTGGCGGCGAGCATGGCGGCGGGCATGGCCCCCGCCGACGTGGCCTACAGCGAGTTCCACCTCCTCACCATCGAGCAGGACCACCTCCTTGACGATCACTCGCGCTTGATGGACGCCCTAGACGCCTCCGGATTGGCTGTCGTTGCCTGCCGGCTCTCTCTAGCCAACGCCAGCGTACAGCACTTTTTGCACAAAAACTCACGGGTGCTCCACGAAATCCCCCGATACGACACCTTGCTCAGACAGGCCCAGCACACGCTGGACCCGCTCACAGGCCTCGTGGAGCGCCTAGCGGCAGCGGGCCTCGTCAAGGTGGACACCTCGCCGTCCCAGTCGTGCCTCTACCTCACCACCAGCAAAGCTTAATTGGGTGCTGGATTGTAAATACGACAGCCAACAAAGCCGTAAATATCCACAATGTATGAGGCGTGTTAGCAAGTTGCATGTCGGTAAAAAAAAAAAAGTTCAAGGGAGCTTGTGGATTAGATAGTTGGGAAACCGAAATTACGTTTGATAAAATTAATCTTCACTAACCAATGTACTTGCTAGGGCACCGGGTCAAGGGCCACCGTTTGGCGCTTGCGGTGGGCGGATTGATTTTTGTATACTACGTGATGTTTGTCCGTGGCCGTCTGGGGTCGGCCAGCAACAACAAGTCCGAGGACTTGTACCTCAAGTACTCCAAGAACACGGGCAGGACGGTCAAGGGCAAGGCGGCCAACTACGACAGCGACCACGTTGAGCGCGAGTACCTCAAGTTCATGGACAGGGAGATTGGCGAGTGCCCCGACTACGTGGACTACTCCAAGGTGCCCCACTTGCCCTTGAGTCTGGGCAAGTTGGAGTTCCCCTACATGAGACCAGCCCCCAAGTGCCGTACTTTTCGGTCTGAGGCGGTGGAGACCTTGATCAATGACTTGAAGGCCAAGATTGAGGACCCCGACTTGGCCAGGCTCCTCGAAAACTGCCTCCCCAACACCTTGGACACAACCATCTTGTACCACAAGGCCAACAGAAACGACATGCACACCTTTGTTGTCACCGGCGACATCCACGCCGAATGGCTCAGGGACCTGGCCCGCCAGTTGTCTGTCTACCAGCCCTTGATCAAGCACGACAGGCGCTTGAAGGACTTGATCTTGGGCGCCATCCAGACCCAGGCGCGCTACCTCTTGGTGGCCCCCTACTGCAACGCCTTCCACCCTCCTCCGGGCTCCGGCGTCAAGCGTGGCTCCTCCGCAAAGGACCAGGTGTTCCCGCCCCCCAACTGGAACCACGTCTTTGAGTGCAAGTACGAGATCGACTCGCTCGCCTCCTTCCTCACCTTGGTCAACGAGTACTATGAAAACTCGGGCGGCGACACCTCCTTTGTCAACGAAACATTCTTGAGGGCCATCCACAACTTGCTTTTGGTCTTGGCCAGAGAGCTGATTCCCTCTTTTAACCAGGAAACTGGCCAGTTCGAAAACCCTCGATATAGCTTCCAGAGAGACACCAGAATCGGGTCCGAAACACTCTGGTTGGCGGGCACAGGCAACCCCGTCAACTACGGCACTGGTCTCGTCAGAAGTGCCTTCAGACCCAGCGACGACGCCACCATCTTCCAGTTCTTTGTCCCGGGCAACATCCACTTGTTGACCGAGTTGAAGAAAATGAGACGCTCCTTCTTCAACGAGGTGGTTCTAGGCGAAAAGGTGGCCAAGGAGATCGAGGCTGTCGATGACCTCATCCAAAATGTCAGCGCAGGTATCGAACAGTTTGGCATAGTCAACCACCCAACCTACGGAAGAGTCTACGCCTACGAGGTGGACGGCTACGGAAGCTCCATCTTCATGGACGACGCAAACATCCCCTCCTTGTTGTCCATCCCCGACCTCGGCTACAAGAGCGTCGACGACGACGTCTACAAGGCCACCAGAAGAATGGTCTTGGAAAAGCTGGGCAACCCATACTACTTGCAAGGAAAGTACTTTGAGGGCATTGGCGGACCCCACATTGGCGTCCACCAGTTCTGGCCCATGTCCTTGTTGATGAGAATCAGAACATCCAACGACGACGTCGAGATCCTCGAGGCCCTCAAGATGATCATGGAGTCCACCGCAGGCTTGGGCTTGATGCACGAGTCCGTCCACGTCAACGTCCCCAAAGGAAAAGAATATACCAGACCCTGGTTTGCCTGGTGTAACTCCGAGTTTGGGAAAACAATCTTGCATTTGGCAAAGCATAAACCCCATCTTATCATGAAGAAGGAGTTTGCTGAGTCCTACAACATTGACGCCATTTTCAACTAGGTCTTGCAGTGTTGGCCTGGAGCGACCATATAGGCACTCAAGTGCATCCAGCACTCGTCCTCCACTCACACTCCCATGGCAAGAACCTCACCTCGACCCTAATACTTGGACAATATGAAATGCTCAACCTGGTTGAAGACACGACATGAGACCATTATACAACTGAGAAACACAGTAGCCTGCCATAATAAAGAGTCGGGAGATCCTACAAGCAAGACAATCGGGAAAAATGTAAATGAACCCAACAGAACTTAGGAAGCTAGACACAAGCTACGTGACTTTAGAGTTATTGTTTCACTTATGAATTATAGACTATGAATGAGCCATGTAGTGAGGTGCCCAAGGTGGTACCTTAGAACTGAGGCGCTAAGAGAGTGGTGACCAATATGGGGAGTACCATTGTAATGTGTGTTGCCAGTATGAGTTGCCAGCAAGAGGTGTGCTTCCCAGTAATTGAATGAGGTTGCCCAGTAATTGAGGAGGGTGCCCAGTAATCGAGGAGTGCTGCCCAGTAACAAACTGTGGTGCCCAGTAATTGAGGAATGTTACTCAACTATCGATATGGGGAATGTTGCCCAGTAAACGAAATGAGGCATGTTGCCAATCAGGCATGCTGCCAATCGAAGTGGCATGCTCCACGCACACCAATGAGATATCCATCAATTAGGAACACACCCAGACAAAGCTCCCCATT
The DNA here is from genome assembly GCA_030572255.1 of Kodamaea fukazawae. Classification (NCBI taxonomy): domain Eukaryota; kingdom Fungi; phylum Ascomycota; class Pichiomycetes; order Serinales; family Debaryomycetaceae; genus Kodamaea; species Kodamaea fukazawae. Next base: position 62,766 of record JAJLZQ010000026.1, on the reverse strand, counting down.
GAAATGAGCCCAACATTCCCGAGGACCCTTCGACCCTTCGACCCTTGATGGCCGAGGCTGCCGGAGATGAGCTGAGGCGGGTTGTGCTGGCGACACTGCACTTCTGTAGATAAGATCAACAAGCGGGCCGTTGGCTACGCACAAGAACGCCTTGGACGCTCCGTACCTTATCTGCCACACATGGATGGATACGGCTGGGCTCGGCCCAATTTGTCTTGGAACATGGCAGTGTCTGTCGTAGCTGGTCAATACGGCTAGTCTACTGCAGCTTGCTGCTGCAGCTGGTCGACGTCATAGGCTACTTCAGAGAGAATAGCCGGTGAGCGTTTCGTAGCAATCAGTCTGGCTTCAATGGCCCACGAGCTCTCAAACGAAAGCGCAGAACTCGCCAAAGACCAGGTTGAGAGCAAAGGTAGGGCCATGCTCGTCGTTTGAATGCAGCAGTGGTTGCAAAAATTGCAGCCATTTCAGTGCGCTTGGGTGAAAGAGAATATAGGGAAGCAATTGCTACGACAAAAGACCGAAAGGGGCGTTTCCTGATGGTATTGGGAATGCCCAGGCGTGCCCCTTGAAGTTGCAGTGTGCAAATGTCCAGAAATTTGAGCAGTTCAGGTAGTCCAGTTAGCGTATCTTTTCAAGTAGACGCTGTCGGACGTCCCCATCCTCTGAAGTTTCATAACCAAAAGCATCTTCAGACTCAACTAGAGAATCTCCCTCTTATCTTTTTAGCTGTGGATCATCTGCGCCACATGTTGTTTGCACCCTCTGGAGTTTCAGTATCCAGTTTCAATACTGGATTGTCTCACTGAATAACTCCACAGACACCTTAAAATGTTCTTTGGCTACCGGAAGCAGCGCCTTGGAGCTTCTTTATGCATTTGTGCCTCATGGGGATTCAATTGCCACTTCCTTGTGCATTGTCTATTTACATACCCCACCTACTCCCGACATGTAGCTCACCTTATTTACCTTAAGTATCCCATCCTCTTCCTAAACATCTCACCTTCTTCACTTTGAGTGCCCCACGCTCTTCCTACAACCACCACCTCCTTCACTTATACTCCAGCATCTTCCCTACACTCACTCTCGTACTTTATATTAACTATACCCACCATGCTAGACTATTGTCTGATGTACTTTGCAATGTTTTCAGCGGTTTCTGAAGATATGACCTTGGAGGTCTGGTCGAAGGCGTCCTGGTAGCGTTGCTGCATGGACTCGCTTGTTTGGGCGTTGACCTCTCCCGATTCTCTATCCTCTGGGAAGGTGTATTCTCTCTGGGGCTCGTCGTCGTCTCTCAAAACCTCTCCTGCGGTGTCGTCTTCGTAGTCAGACAAGACCTCTGAGTCATCCACTCCCTTGGCGGACTTCTTTTCCAACTTCATGTCGCCCATCAACTTGGAAAGCGAGGCTGCCTGCCTCTTTTTCTCGTCCTCCTCCTTCTTCTTCAAGATACGCTGTCTCTCTGCGAGGTAGAACTCGTTGTACTCGTCCACCTTGCGGTCGACGGCCTCCATGAACTCGTCGAAACCCTCGCCGGTGTAGGCGCTGACGGGAGTCAAGTCCAACTGTGAGTAGAACTCCTCCAACATGAGCGACATGGAGTTGACAAGCGACCCCATGTACCCGCTCGAGGTGCCGTCGTCGCCGTTGAGCTCCTGGTCCTGTCTCAAGGCGTCCTGGAAGGCCTCGAAATCGGTCATCCACTCTTTGGCAAAGTCGGCCTTCTTCACGTCGGTCTTGTTGAACACGAGAATCATGGGCAACTTGGTCTTGTACAAGATGGAGCAGGCGTACAACATGTTGGAGATGAAGGTGGTGGGCGACGACGTGCGAGGTGTGTCAACGACGTACGCAATAACTGTAGGGAACGACAGCGCCAACGCCTCTGTGATGATGGCCCCACTGGCAGACCAGATGAAGCACTCGATCTGCCCCGGCGTGTCGATGATGACGTTATCCACAGACTCGGCTCTCTTCTCAATCAACTTGATAACCTGGTCTATCTTGGTGGAAAACAAGTTGAGCGACGTCACAATCGCCCCGTTGGGCCCCAAGTTGTACTCCTCCATCACCTTCTTGTACTTGATCGAGTCTCGGATGTCGATGTTGGCTCCGTAGGGGATCTTGAGCACAGCAGGATCCAAGTTGATCACATAAGGTTTACTTTTCTTGGAGTGCAAGTGGGAGTTCAACCGCTGCATGAAGGTGGTCTTCCCGGACCCCGCCATACCAATACATAAGATCGTAGCTGGTGCCATTGTGTGCTGTGTGTTGATGATTAATGGGATGAGATGAAATTTGTTCTTGGATTTTGTGCGGATGGGATCAAGGATGATAAGCAAAGGATTTGGGGATGGGGGGTTGAGAATAATACGGTGGAATTGTCTACGTGAATACTGTGGGTCCAGTGTATTGGGAATTCTACAGTGACTTGGAATTTCTTGGTGTCGTGGGTCTACTTTGGGACCTGTGAGTCTACTACGGTCTGTTGGACTTCCTCCAGTACTACACTACAAGAGCAACTGGTCTAGATTTGAACTCTTATCATTCATTAATACACTACCATTCTGTAGTGGAACACATCACTGGTAAGGATGTATATGTGACACCACCAAAGAGGTGGTTGTCCAATTGAGTCTACAAAACCCTCATCATCTCAGCCTTGAAGAACAGATTTCTCGACAATGTCTGGCGTTGGGAGAGTCACACTTTCAGCTACATTCAAACTCTTCCACATTCAATCCAATGACTCTTTCACCTCAAATCTCTCATTTTCAGATTCAATGACTATCTTATGATCTACCCTCAAAACTTTAAGATGCAACTCAATTCCCGAACTTCCTCTTCTACCTCTAGAAACCATTTTCTCCACTTCCACCATCTTTAATGAGAAGCAAGAACTCTCTCGACTATGCCGTCATATATCAGTTGATGCTGGGTGATCTGGATGTTCTCTGCCTCGGCCTTGAACACCTTGTCGACAGCCACGCCGGGCCCACTGAAGTTAGGCATCTGTTGTTGTTGCTGCTGCTGTTGGCTGATAACCTGTTCGGCAGCTTCGGCGCCCACCGTCAAGGAGTACACCGGTCTGAGACCAAACAAGTTGACAAAGTACCACGAGATGGACAGCACGTATCTAACGTTCAAGTCGGGCGTGGCGATCCCCTGCTGCAACATGGCCTTGAAACCCTGCGTCAAAGGGAAGGGCAACTTCATCACTATAAAACCGGCAAAGAAGTAGTTGACCCAGGTCATGATCAAGGTCTGGGGCACGTAGTTCATGATGTTGTTCTTGGCCATGTTCATGATGGCGTCGTTGTTGCCCAATTGGGAGAGGGCGGCAAGCGGGTCTGGGTTCTCCTCTTGGGCCTTGGCAAAGTACTCGCCCGTCTGGAGCGTCGTCACGTAGTACAGCTGTCTCTCCTCAAACTCCTTTTTGGTCAAAAGGCCGCCGTTGGCCTTGAAGCTCTGGGCCCGCTTGAAGAACTGCTTCTCACGGACCGTCTTGTACTCTTCGAGCTTGGGCGAAGTTTCAATGAGGTACGTCACGTTGGAACGAATCAATCCAACAAGCACCATTGCAATGGAAATAGGCACCAATGCCCAGTACTTCAAGCTGGGATCAAGGATCAAGTCGGGGAGGGCCATGGTTGGGAAACTTAATTGTTGGTGAGAAAGTCCAAAAGTGATATACAGACGGGGAACAAACAGCTGGGGCTACACCAATAAGGGATTGATAGGCGGAAAACTAACTACAGCAACGGCAGTTGCCTACAAGAGCCAAAACACCAGCCAGCTGGCCGATCGGGGCCGTCAGAGACGCTGGACGAAGCATAATGGGACAGGGCCGAGTTCTCGTGGGCGGACACACGTGACATATAAGGCTATCGACAATTTTTTCAACAAGTTATGGGTTGGTTCGGTGGCTCTTCAGCAGCAAAGGTCTCGACTGTGAGCGAGGTGCCGCAAAAGAAGGAGGTTTTTCTTGAAGACTTACCTCCCAAGTTCAACGATCAAGAGGGCCAGACTGCTGCCGAGCGTCCAGCGACGCTCGTGGACGCAGCACGGTCCATCCAGTGGAACGACTTCTCGGTGGAGAGGTTTGTGGGCATGCCGTGTTTCCGGGAGGCCATGATCACCGGATTCCAGGCCATGGGTGTGCTTGGAACAGTCACCTTTTTGATCCACAAGAACCCCATGAAGTCAGTTCACTGGTCCGTGTGTGGCTTCTTCTTGGGCAACATTGTCGGCTGGGAACAGTGTCGACTGATGCGCAGAAGGTCCTTTGAGCTCATGGAGAAGGCAAAGAAGGTCAACGCAGACAAGAACATGAAGAAGTGGGACCAAAAGGAGTTGTCTGACTCGGATGAGCAGTTCAAGAAGTTCCAAGATTTCAACAACAAAAAGTAGTACAAGCAAGAGGTGACGTTACAGAGCCTCCCGGTATAGAATCTCCTTGTATATAGTCAATACCGAAGATCAACAGGTTGAGAATGAAGAAGTTTTAAGATTTCAACAACAAAAGTAGTACAAGAGATGACGTAGTCTCCGGGTATTGAATCACCATGTATATAGTCAATAGATCCAGATTCACAACACGAATCAAGTAGCGCAGAAGTGTTCATACCATTATTGGGAGGGTCGATTTCACCAACTAACACCTCTACCTTTCCCCATATCTCGTAGCTTACCCTCCTAGTTGGACCGGCCCCACCGAGTTTTCAGATGTCCCCATTCCCACTTTTGGTGGGGAACCTCGGTAATCTGGGGCAAGCCCGAAAATTTAAATTGGCGGCAGTCAGTAACTTTTTTTTACCAAAAGGTATACCATGGAGAACCAAAGAGCCAGCGTTAAGTTCTCCCAGAGCCGAAACTGTTTTGCTAAGTTACCGGCGCAGATCACCAGCTTTCTCAACAGCGCCGATGTGCCCTCCCAGACGGTTATTGTGCAGATCACGCAGAAGAACGGGCACTCGTCGTACACCAACTGGGACGGGTTGGTTTCGTCCAAGCCAGGGTCCATCGAGTTGGACGTTGCATTTGCCCAGTCGTTGGGGTTGAAGGAGAACGAGGACGTCAAGGTGAGCATCAAGCTCAACAACCAGACCACCAACAGCATCTTTTTGGACCCGTTGACCACGGCGGACTGGGAGTTGGTGGAGCTCCACGCCGGCGTCATTGAAGACCGGCTCATCAACCAGGTGCGGTGTGTTGCCCTCAACCAGGTCTTGGTGGTGCATCCCAACCAGACCTCGAGCGTCAAGTTGGTTGTGACGGACGTGGGTCTCGGCGGCGCCGCCTACGGCTTGCTCTCCCCGTACGCCGAGGTGGCCGTCGCCCCCAAGGTGAAGAAGGTCCAGAAACCGGCAGAACAACAACCGCAGAAGAAATTGGACTATGTGGACCAGCCAACCATGTTGCTGAGAGGCATCTCGTTGCCCCACCCGCTCTTCCCCATCCCCGACAAGGGCAGATACGAGGTGTACGTGAACAGCACCTTTGACTTTGCAGACTACGTTGCCGTGTCTATCTTCAACGGCCCAGACGACAAGCACAAGCTGAAGGTGGAAACAGACTTGAAGGAAAACAAGAAAATCGTGGCCCGTGTGGTTGTGTACGACCAGGCGCCCGAAAACAACATTGGGCTCTCCAACAGCTTGGCCGTGGCCCTCGGCTGTGAAAAGGTGATTGGTTCCACCATCAACTTGAGACCAGCATTGAAGAACTTATCCAAGAGACCCACCAGCTTGGTGATCCACCCATACATCACCCAAACAAGGGGTTCCAAGCAGGTTGTCTTGAACTCCCAGGACAAAAAGGACCAGTTGAGCAGGCTCACTAGTCAAATCTCAGAATACTTGTATCTGCACCCGATTTCTAGTACTTGTCTCACCAACTTCACCAAGATCCCCATCATTCCCAACCACCTTCCCAACGGTGGGTTACTCAGATTTAAAAAGCATGAAGATTTGAACGCCTGGTTGAAGCCGTACAAGTTGGACACCAAAAAGCCCATCAAGATCGAACTTGGCGAAGAATTGTTGAGACCTGCACTGTTTATCGAGGAAACCGGCTCGGAACCTTCCTTGGACGCCATTGGTTTGGACTCCAAGTTGGAAGACATTGTGGACTCGATAGTCTGCAGCAAGAACTCGGGTTCTTTGGTGTTTGGAAACTCGGGGTCAGGCAAGTCGTTGCTTCTCAAGTTGGCCAGCAAAAAGATCTCGGAAGAGTACGGCTACCACACAAAGTACATCCAATGTGAAAACTTGATGAATGAGAACTACACTTCGCTCCTGAAGAACCATATCTTGAAATGGTTGCAAACATGTGCATGGCACAAGCCATCGGTGCTTATCTTGGACAACTTGGACAAGATCTTGTCTGCCGAAACAGAAAACAACGTGGACTCATCCAAATCCACCCAATTGTCTGAATTCTTGATACTCCAATTAGAAAAGATCCACAACCAGAAGAACTCCAACTTGTCGATCCTCATGTCATCGACATCAAAGGAATCGCTCAACAAACTCCTCACTCAATGCCATTTGATTGAAAACTTTTACCACTTGAGTGCCCCAGACAAAAATGCAAGACTCGAGTTGTTGCAAGGGTACATTGAGAAGCGTTTGGGCTGCAAAGTGGACTTCGACCTCATGGATATGGTTGCAGAAACCGAGGGATACCTTCCAAACGATTTAAAGACATTAAGTGACAGACTCTACCACGAGGCATTATTCAGCTCTCCCCAAGACACAGAGGTTGTTGTCACCAAAGCACATTTAAACAAGTCGTTGGAGGGATACACTCCGTCGAATTTGCGTGGGGTCAAGTTGGAGAAGTCTGCTGTAGACTGGTCCGACATTGGGGGTCTTAAAGAGGCCAAGCAGGTTCTTCTCGAAACCTTGGAGTGGCCCACCAAGTACGCCCCCATCTTTGCCAACTGTCCGCTCAGATTGAGATCCGGTATCTTGCTTTATGGGTACCCTGGTTGTGGTAAGACGTTGTTGGCTAGTGCTGTGGCCGGTCAATGTGGCCTCAACTTTATTTCCATCAAGGGTCCCGAGATCTTGAACAAGTATATCGGTGCCTCTGAACAAAGTGTCCGTGAGTTGTTTGAACGTGCACAGGCGGCCAAACCATGCATTTTGTTTTTTGATGAGTTTGATTCCATTGCTCCCAAGAGAGGGCACGATTCCACTGGTGTCACCGACAGAGTTGTCAACCAGATGTTGACACAGATGGATGGTGCCGAAGGGTTGGACGGGGTCTACGTGTTGGCTGCCACCTCGAGACCAGACTTGATTGACTCTGCTCTTTTGAGACCCGGTAGATTGGATAAGAGTGTCATCTGTGATATGCCAAGCTACGACGATAGACTCGACATCTTGAAAGCAATCACCGGCAACATGGACTTGGGCGACGACGTCAACTTGGAGGAAATTGCAGCCGAGTCCGCCGGGTTTAGTGGGGCAGACATGCAAGGGTTGGGCTACAACGCCTACTTGAAGGCTGTCCATGTCAAGTTAGCATTGGAGGAAGAGAAGATGTCCAAGAGCAGTTCGACCAACGAAGACGAACGTATTGTTGAGTTTATCAGAGTGGGCAAGAATGCTGCCAACCAGGCCGTCAAGATGAGACCTGCCGACCGTGTGAAGTTGGTCCAGGAGATCCAGCAGATCTTGCAAACGCCCGAATCCGAGCTGGATGACGCCAAAAGGGCCAAAAAGAAGGACTCCAAGGTGTATATCACCCACGGCAACTTTGTTGAGTCGTTGAAGGAGACCAAACCGTCCATTTCCCTTAGTGAAAAGAGAAAGTTGGAGGCTGTCTACAGTCAGTTTGTCTCCAGCAGAGATGGAAACATGCCAGACGGCAGTGCCAGTCAAGAGATTGGAGGAAGAACCACCTTGATGTGAAGAGAGGTAGTCTCTTCAATGTACACATAGATTTAGCATAACGTTAAAGATTAATATGATAATGTTATTAATTGTAGAGTTGGGTATAGGATAGGTTTAAGGATTAATATAATAGTATTGTGATGATTGAGCAAGGTCGATTGTGCTAGGATTATATGATATTGTGGTTATATGTAGAATAACATAGATTTTACATAACGTTAAACGTGAGGGTGATTGAACCTGATAAAGATTAATATTATAGTGTCGTGATACTTGAACTAGGTCGATTGGCTAGGATAATGTCATTATATATAGAATTGCTTAGATTTAACATAACGATGATGATAATGTCATTTATGTAGAAAAGCATAGATCTAACATAGCGTTAAAGATGAATATCATATTGTCATGTAGAATCACATGGGTTAGCATGAAGTTAAAGATTAACCTCGTTCTAACATGAGCAATGTTTGTGTTAGGTTAATACGCTAATTTCGATATGGAACAGCATTGGTTTTATATCACCACAGATCCTCTTGCCTACTCTGCCTACATAAGAATAACCTTTCTTGAATAAATAACTCGCTATTTGTAGAATCCGGTTGGCTATCCAATAACTACCCACCTACAATACAATAACCAATCTTTTACAATCTTTTACTATACCTGCTGCTCCAATGTCTCGTAGGTGGTGTCCAACTCATCTTCAGTCTCAAGCAAATACTTGGGAACCTCACATCTTGGATGAGACAAGATGGGAAAGATCCTCAAGTAGGACCAGACGGCGATGGCCGAACCAAGCAAGCTGCCAATAAAGACATCAACAAAGTGGTGTCTGTAGTCCTCTGTTCTGCTGAGTGCAATGAGGCATGCCCCGAAGGTGGGGATACCGGCAACGACGACTCTCCAGGCGCCGACCAAGGTGTTTGTAGCAACCAATTGACCAGCAAAGTAGAGCGACGTGTACAACAAGCCTGCAAAGCTTATGGAGGAGTGCCCCGAGGGGGTTGTTCTGAAACCGTCCATCAAGCGGGAGTGGTTGGAGGTGGTGCACACATCGGCAGCGTACACCATGACGTTTTCGGGGGTCCCGTCTTTGGGCTCACACCGGGCAAGGAAGTCCGGGCGGTGTCTTCCAATAAAGTTCTTCAAGATGTCGGTGGTGACGGAGGTCAACAAGACGCCCACCACCAAGCCTATGAAACTCACGTAGGCGTGGTACACCTTGTACTTGGGCTGCGTGACCACCAAGCTGGCCACCACTATGACGACGGCCGGAATCACCCCGGCGTAGAGAAACAACTCGTTGGTGGTTACCCGCTCGTGCTGGGCAAATGGGTGGGAGATGCTGAGGTCGTTCACGTAGAACTGCCGTTGGAACGGCTCGATCTTCCACACCACCCTGATCAACGCCGCCAACACCACCGCCAACGCAACGTCCGAAATCCGCCACTTGATCAACCACGACTTCTTCAGGATCCGAAACGTCGTCCGGTTGAACCGTTCTCCATGGAAATAGCTGAAGAAGGACATGTTGTTATGTTTAATGTATTCCAGGCAGTGTGAAACCAGACAAAACCCTAATCAGGTGGGGGGAGAATGGGCACGTGCAGCGTAACGTGACGCACACATTTAGAAAAGATTACACGTGCCCTTCCACGTGACAACCCCCATCCGGTGTGTCTTTTTTTTATCTCGCGATTTGAAACAAAGATAAGATAGAGAACACCTTGAACGATAATGGGCGAAGACCTAGAGTTCTTCAACATGAACCAATTCAGTAGCGGAAGCCCTGCCGTTCAGATCTCGACGCCAATGTCACTTCCCTTGGGCAGCGGACAGATTCCGCTGCGTTTGGGGGCGAACATGGGCACTCCCTCAGGAGCTGTGGCCGCCGCCCCACACCTCCTCAAGGCGTCCAAGCGGCTGCCCTCGTCGCTGAACGACCTCCTATACGAGCGGGACCGGTTCCGGGAGCGCCACCACAACCTCAATCCGGGCGACGACAGTGAGGATAGCGTGTGTGACGTGTGTGAGGGCGTGGGCAGCAAGACCACCAAGTTGAATATTACAGGCGATGATGTGGTGTCGTCCCACGGCATCCAGAGCCCCAGTGCTGCCCCACACACAATCGACGACAACCTGTCGGAGGAGGAAGTTCGTCGGGGCAGGCGATTTGCCGATGTTTCTCCATTGGACCCCACGTCGCTGTTCTTCCAGCAGCTCCCCCACGAGCACGAGATTCGGAGTATCACTCCGGCCCAGCTCCACCAAGTTTTTGAGTGGTACTTTTCCCAGAGGTTGCCACCGACGTCCGTCATGTTCCCGTGGCTCCACGGCATCAACGAGGAGAACTTTGCCCAGAAGTTGTTCTTCTTGCATCAGAACCACACCACCATCGAGGCCATGTCCGCCAAACCCAAGGGCATCCGTTTCCTCATGTGCATCAACACCACTTCCACCAAGGGTCTGTCGGATGGTGACGACGTGCCGTTGTCTTTGCTTAAGAACACGGTCCGGATCACCGAGGTGTTGCAGACCATCGACGTCACCAAAGCCGAGGTGTTGGAGATCTTGAACGACATCTTTGAAAAGGTGTTTGGAGATAAGAGAAATGAAACATTGATATCCCTATTGACAGAAGACTGCCTTACGACCAACTTGTTCCCCATATTCCTCAACTTGGACCCCAAGAACGGCGTGTCGGTACGAAACTTCCACATCCAAGTGTGCAAGTTGGCCCGGTGCTCGGACTTTGTAGTTTACCCTTTGGAACAGGAAGACGATGCGCTGAAGTACTCGAGGATACTTTGGTTGGCCCAGAGGTACGAGGCGGTGCTCGAGGACGTCGAATGTGAGTACCATGTCTTCACCTTACAAGACTTTACTTGTCCGGTACGAGAATTCACAAAACTCGACTCGAGACAGGTATACGAGACATACAAGAAGAAACAGAAGAAGAGATACTCCTACCAGAAACACGATCCACATGCTGGTGAGCTCTTGTGGGATAACGGCTACCAACTAAAGGAAAAGATCGAAACGTCCAAGATGTCGACGGCCACACAGGTGGCACTTCCCTCCAAGCTCGGAAACGTGTGGTGTGGCAACTCGTGGGACTACCAGATCATGATGGCCTTTCTCAACGACGAAAACTACTCCTATCAGAAGAACATCCTGCTGGTTTCGTTGAAGAACACCTACTGTGATCCCAGCAACTCGGTGGTGACCTGCGAGGGCGACTTGATCAACTCGCTCCCACTTCCCAAGTCCAACTGGAGGTTGTTTATCAACTGCCGTGGGGGTTCCAACTTCCCCAGCTTTGCGGTTTTGTCGGACTTGTTGTTCAAATACTCCATCTCGTCCCGCCAGGCCACGGAGCACGACGAATATAAGGTGTTGGAGTTCCCACCATCAGGTTCAATTGGAATCGGCGACTGCCAGAAGGACAACTTGGTGTCCATCATCAACACATGCAAGTTGATTTACCTCTTTTCGTCCTCCTCGTCCAAGACCTCGCAGTCGACCCTCATCTTCTGCTCCGATGGGTACACAGAACTGTCATTATTGGTCTTGTGTTTCATGATATACGCTTACGACATCAACGTGCAAGAGGCCATATTGAAATTGCATCAGGATAACGGCCGTCCATTCTTTATCTTCAAGAGCGATGTCGCCATATTATACAAGTTGGAGCCATTTTTGAGGAGGTTCAGTCCCGCCCACAAGGGGAACATGGTATGGGGCGAGTGTGAAGTGTTACTGGACTCGGAAATGAACGAGCTATTGTTGGGACCTTCGAGACCCGTCTTCAAGTTGGGCAGCATCATCAACGACGACGACGAGTTTGAACAGGACTCGCCCACCAGCCACCAGTGGATCAAGGACGTGGATGGGTCTCTTCCATCCAAGATATTGCCCTACTTGTATCTCGGATCACTCAGTCATGCCAACTGTCTTCCACTTCTTGAGGATTTGGGAATCAACAAGATCATCTGTGTTGGGGAACAACTCGACTGGCTCAACAACGCCAAATTCAGAAAGGACTGCATCGACAAGATCGAGCCGTTGAACGACGGAGGCATTGAGCTATTCCACCTCCGCAACTCGTCCATCAAAAAGGTGATGAAGGTGAACAACTTGGAGGACGACGGCATCGACGAGTTGGCCCACTCACTCTCGTGCATCCTCGACTTTGTCCACAAGGAGCGTGACTCGGGCAAGATCTTGGTGCACTGCCGTGTCGGAGTGAGCAGGTCGGCCACTGTGGTGATTGCCGAGGTCATGAGGCACCTCAATATCTCGCTTCCCGACGCCTACTTGTATGTGCGTGTCCGCAGACTCAACATTATCATTCAACCGAACTTACAATTTATGTATGAGTTGTTCAAGTGGGACGAACTGGAGAAGCTACGCAAGAACGGCGACCTGAGGGATGTTGCTCTCCGAGAAATTGACTGGTTCATGATGAGCAGAGAGATTATGAAGTTGAACATCCCATTTTTGAGAGGATGGTAATGTATAATTATGTATTATTAGATTATGTTAATGAAAGCCCGTGATAGAGGTTTGTGTAGGTCCACTAGTCTAATCGGCCAAAACCAAATCAGCACAATAACGCTTGTATTAAAGCATCAGCAATAGGTTCACTAGTCTAAGCAAATCTGCTGGTCAACCAAAGCAGCAATAGCACTTGCTTTAGAGCGGCAGCAATAGGTCCACTAAAACTAGAGGATCTGGAACAAATACGGCAAGCAGAACATGATCACCACCTATAGGTCCACTTGTGCTACAGCCGAACACAACAGCTCCACTGGCCAGACCTACATGCTTGTTGCACCATCCATACCTCCTCTGGTACTTCCATCTCCACTCCATCCACCTACACCCATTTTATTAATCACATTCATTTTCTATTTACATATAACACGGCCCATAAACACAGGGTGATGGGATGGCGGTGGGAGGCCAATTTGGGACTGGTCAGCCATGGCCCTTCTGGCTCGTTTGCTGTTGGGCCTTCCTGGGTGCTTCAGCCGTGCTGTTGCATCCGGCGTTTCCAGCTCGGGCCGACGAGGTGGCTTATCACGCCAGTGGCACCTCCTGCCCTGCCACCGACTACCACCGACTACCACCGACTGCCACCGACTCGCCCACCTCCGATTCTCCCACCTCCGACCTCCTCCTGCATGCAGATGACGTATTTTCAAGTGGTTTTGCAGCCAAGGTCAGTTCCAGCTGGGTCCACCAGCAGCCAGCCAGAGACCACCAGCAGCCAGCCAGAGACCACCAGCAGCCAGCCAGAGGTCACCATGGTGCAATCCCACGTAGCGTCTCACCCAGCACCCTCCCAGTACCAAAAATCACAACACACATCCGACTATAGCTAACTCCCCCTCTACCAACAGTGCTCACTCCTACCCCTGAAAGGCGCATGGCGTACGTGTATTTCTTGGGACAAACCCACCGATCCGATCCTTGGTATTCTCAGAACAGCAGCATCAACACCTCAGTAACTCCACCGTTTCTTCTGTCTTCAACAATAGCTTAATAGGCACTAGTTGCTACTACCCACACCCCCGAAAATCGAGCCCTATTGGAGCAAGGAGTACGGTCCTGCCCGTTACCCAGCAAGTATTGCTCTGTCCCCGGATCGCCTTGTCCCTGTATCGCACTGTACCCGAATCGTCCTGTCCCTGTATCGCCAATCATCTCCACACTCTCGTCATGTGAGCTGATTTGCACACTATGAGCCTTGAGTGCTAAGTAGGGAGACCCTCGAATCGAGCTGCAGCACAGCTTGCCTGCGTGTTGCGGACGGAAAAACGGCCGTCCTCCGGTCGTCGTTCCCACCGGTCGACCCTCGTTGCTCATCTGGGCAAGAGTATGCGGTCCATCCTCTCGCCGCGCTCCCGATAAGAGGAATCCACATCTTATCTAGCTCCTGATTCTCCCCCAATCCACCGAGGAGGGTCCTAGGGTTGACATCAGAGTCATTTCCAAGACGCTGGAGACGGAATTAGGAGGTAGGATGGCCCCCTCTTTGTTTGGGACTAATTTGTATTGGCTTCAAGTTGCTGATTCAGCTACGATCAACTAAGGAGCTAACTACACCAATGGCCGAAATTTACCGTAGAAATTGGGGCAACTTCATAGTAAGAGGATTACAAATCACCATGTAAGCTCAATATCAGCCCAAAATACCCAGAAAACCCATTCTGGTTCTGGTTTTAGTGGCCCCCGCCGTCAACGTTGCCACTCCTTGCCTCTTGCCTACCAACGAACTTTTTCTCACCAAAGAAAAATTTTCGAAACGTCACCAAGTTACTCCTTCTAATAGACTAGTTCCACCATCCAGTTGCCTCCCACGAGTGAATACTAGCAATCCACTACTCAAATTAGCATCATATTAGCATTATAGACAGCACTGTTTAGATTGATTTAGCAATGGAGCAAAACAACCCGTTGTTGAACGACCCATCTGTCATCCATAGTCAAGCGCAAAGAGAAAATGATAGACAGTCCAGCTTCTTCAATTCATTGACGCAACTCAAGGGGAGCGACGCCCCGGCCGGCGCCAGTGCCGGTGCCAGCGACAGCCAACCAGGAAACGCCTTGTCTGAGTTGTTGGACTCGGCCATAGCCAAAGCCGCCAAGGAATCCTCCCCAGAGTTGGAACCACACTCCTCCGCCGGAAGCCCATCCCAAAGTATAAGCATGCAATCGTCGTCCAACGTCGTCACCTCCCACAACACCATCAGATACACCATTGATTACTTGTTACAGTTGAGAAACTCGCCCCACGTCGAAGACTTTAAGAATTCCGACAAGTTGCCAGACAAGCTGTTCTGGAGACACCCCAGCACGAGGGGCCTGAAGCCCGCCGGCACCGAATACAACCAGCCCAAGCATAAGAAAAACAGTTCGTACAGAAGACTGCAACAACACCTGCATCACGACTCGGAGTCCTGGGACCGCAAGGGCGCGTCCTTCGACAACAAGGACTTGGACTCGATGTCGGCAGACAAGATCTCGCAGCTTCTTGGCGAAACGGGCGAAGAAGTGATTCCCGAGTGGGACGCCACAGACGCCTCCGCCTCCAACGAGCCCTTGAACCTGATGAACATGGGCCTGACTGTCGAGGACTTTGAAAAGTGGAAGTCCCGCATGAGAATGGAAGAGAGAAAGAAAAACGGAGAACCAGAATTTTTCGAAGAGCCTGCTCTCGTCGACGACAAGTCCGGTAACGCAGTGGACGACTTCTTCTCTTTCGTCAAACCCAAGCATGTGGAAGAGCCTACCGTCGCCAACAGCCCCAAACAGACGGCTCTCCAACCCGAATCCAAGAGCTCCAGATTCTCCAGTTTCTTTGGAACCCCAAAGCAACAGCCATCCCAACCCCAGATCCCTCAGCAGCAGAAACCACAAGCTCAACCACTCCCTCCTCAACTCTCCCAAAACAGCTCGGCTCTGAGTGTGCCTCAGATATCCAGACAAAGTACCGGAAAGGAGGGCCCAGCATTGTCCAGATTCTTCTCCAACGATAAGCAACCATCCCAAAGTCCTCAACCTCAACCAGGACAACTCCCTATGCAGCAACCTCTGCCTCAGCAGCAAAACATCCCTCCCTACTACCAACAGCAATATGCTCAGCAACAATTATACCAACAACGTCTTGCCCAACAACAACAACTCGCTCAACAACACATTGCTCAACAACAGCAACTTGCTCAACAGTTCCAGAAGGACGCAGAGCCTAACCGTAACCCTAATGAAAACTTCTTTATGTCGTTGTTGAAGAAGAGAGAAGACGAAGCTCCACAGCAACAGCAACAGCAACATAACCAACAGGCTCACGGACAAGGTCGTCCTCAAGGCCAACCACAAGGCCAACCACAAGGCCAACACCAAGGCCAACACCAGGGACAACCCCAGGGACAACCCCAGGGACAACCACAAGGCCAACAGGGCCACCCACAAGGTCAACTTGGTCCTGGCCCATCCCAATCACAAGTCCAAGCCCAGAAGAAGCCTGAGCAACACGGTCCCCCACCTCAAGGAAAGCTTCCACCACACATCCAAAAGTTGTTGCCACCTCAGTTCCAGAGCTTGCCACCTCATATCCAGCAGCAACACCTTCAACAAATCCAGCAGCATCTCCAGCACCAAGGGCCACCACCTCCACCGGGAATGGCCAACTCCAACGGTAACAACACCGGCGGTGCTCCTCCTCCATGGATGAAGTTCCAAGGTATGCCACCCCAGATGGCGCCGGGCCAATTCCACCCCGGCCAGTTTCCTCCCCACTTGCAGTTCCCACCCAACGGTCCTCCTCCCAACGGCCCAAATGGTCCCAACGGCGCCAACCCTAGCGGTCCCAACGGCCCTAACGACCGCCCTCCACCAGGTATGTATCCCCCAGGATTTGGTCCTGGCCGTGGCCCTCCTCCACAGATGCAAGTTCCACCCCAACTTGCTAACGGGCAACAGTTCATGAACCCATACATGGGGTTTCCGCCAGGAATGCAGCCTCCTCAAAACCAGGGCCAGCCACAAGAACGTAGATAAGCATAATGAACTCAGGTTGTTCTAGCTGCTACTCTGGCTGGGCTTGACATACTTGATTTAACAATTAGACCCTGACATCCGTCTACTTGAAGTTGAGCGTGAAGGTGGATAGATATAGTGTTTAATATACGAGATACGTACTTTATTGTAGATTGACAACTTCAAGGATTTTTGAATTGCTGCTTATGCTGTTTTTATTTGTGCACTTGCTTCTGCTGTGTTATTCCTATAGTCCTATTGCCTCTGCTATTTCTATACTATTGCCTCTGCAATTCCTATACGCTTATTGCTTCTGCTATTCTTATACACCGATTACTTCTGCTATTCCTATATACCTATGCTTCTGCTATTCCTATATACCTATGCTTCTGCTATTCCTGTACGCTTTCTGCTTCTACTGTGTTATCCCTAAACCTATTGCTTCTGCTATTCCTATACACCCATTGCTTCTGCTGTATTATTTCTACACCCATTGCTTCCATTGCTTCTGCTGTATTATTCCTATACACTTATGCTCTGCTGTTACTATACACCTACTTGCTCCCATCCTCTTCACAAAACATCTGATATCTTCAAACACAAGTTGAGGAGCTGGACATGTTCGTCAGTCCCGTTGTTCAACCTTCTATCTATCTCAAACAAGATCTGGGAGGCCTTGTTCTTGGTCAATGCAGAAAGAGTATCGTTAAGGATGATGCTGTCG
Organism: Kodamaea fukazawae; assembly: GCA_030572255.1. Taxonomy (NCBI): domain Eukaryota; kingdom Fungi; phylum Ascomycota; class Pichiomycetes; order Serinales; family Debaryomycetaceae; genus Kodamaea; species Kodamaea fukazawae. The sequence continues at coordinate 45,591 of JAJLZQ010000026.1, read as the reverse complement.
TGGATCTGGTCAAGCACCTGTTGGGCACTGTAGCCTGAGAGGATGAATGAGTTGATGAGTTGGATGATCTTCTGGTGGTCCTTCAGCTGCATGGTAAGCAAGAGGTGTTCGATGGAGGCGTTGCTGATGACACCGGCAATCTCCAAGATGGAGTCGACGGATATGCCGGACCCGTTGGTCATGTCGTTCAACTTGTTGGCGGACTGCAAGTAGGTGATGGCCTTTCTCAAGTCCCCGGTGGACACCTTCAAGATCTCCTCGAGCACCGGCTGGTTGGGCACCAATTGCACGTTTTCCTCTTGTGCTATGTACTGCAATCTGGTCAATGCGTTTTCGTTGTTCAACAGCTTGAATCTGAACTTGGAGCATCTCAGCGCCAACGGATCGATGATACGGGTGATGTAGTTACAGATGAGACAGAATCTGGTGACTCCAGAGAAGTTTTCCATGGTTCTTCTCAAGGCGGACTGGGCGTCGTTGGTCATGGAATCGGCTTCATCCAAAATAATGATCTTGTAGGGGGGACATGGGTACTTTTCCAAGTCTTCTGGGGTAGGGTTGGAGACGGTCAAACGAGCAAAGTTCTTGATCTTGGTTCTGACAATAGAGATACCTCTTTCGTCGGAGGCATTCAATTCCAACACTCTGGACTTGTATAGATTGGGCCCGTACAACTGCCTAGCAAGAGCCAAGATGGTGGAGGTCTTCCCTGTTCCTGGCGGGCCGTAGAACAACATGTGAGGGAGGTTGGAGGACTCGAGCGTTTTCTTCAACACCTTGACGGCATGATCCTGTGACGACACGTCATCAAGCGACTTGGGACGGTACTTTTCCACCCACGGGGTGTGCTCCAACTTTTCCCGCTCGTACTGGGCGAGCTTGGGGTTCTTCATTATGAGGGAAGTCATGGTGGACGCGTAATGAAAAGTTAACGCGTTGAAGTTGGTGAAGTGCCCGTTTGGTAGCGCGCCCGTTTGGTAGCGTGCCCTTTTGGTAGCGTGCCCTTTTGGTAGCGCCGCTGCTTGCATCACCAGCAACCCGACCCAGCCGTGCCTGGCGGGCCTGTGACAGCGTTCCCAGCGCCCCTGCACATCCCTTGCCAGCTGGTCCCCGCTTATCTATTTCATGTTCTTGCCAGTCATGTGGTTTGTACACGGAATCAGTTGACTATTTCATGGAGGTTGCGCCCGTTGCCATTGCTACTCCAGTCAAACCCTGCTAGTTGGAGTTATGAACCAGGAATTTCGGATAAGCTCGCTTAGATGGGACTGTCTGCTCGTATTGGAGGTTCCGACTGAGCAGTTTGGATGACCCTGCCAGCTACAGCGGAGCAGAAAGTGGTTGGTTGCAACCGTTGCTTTGCCGTGTGGTCATCGCCCGCCAAGCCTGCCAGCAGAAACCGAGGGCCCCCAACGTCCCACCGACGTCAATGTGGGACCAAATGCAAGTGAAACAGTGGGATTCCCGGGATGCTTACTCAAAGCTACATTGCCCCGGCTACATTCTGCATGTCGTATTCGTTTATTCATTTAGTTTTAGGGAGAAGGGAAGATGGTGATTTGGCCGAGCTGACGGGCAGAAGGTTCTTGGTTATTTGGCCGAAATGGTCAACTCACCGGCAGTAGAAGGGTGTTGTGGTTTGGTCAACTCACTGGCAGTAGAAGAGTGTTGTGATCTGGCCCAGTCAACTCACCGGCAGTAGAAGGGTGTTTTGATTTGGTCAACTCACTGACAGTAAAAGTCTTGTGGTGATCTGGCCCAGTCAACTTAAGGGCAGTAGACGATTCCGGTGCCGCCTGGGTTGCAACACTGGGCAGGCCCCAAACACCTCTTTCCAAGCAAGTCCCTTCTGGCGTGGGTGCAGCAAACGTCGCCTCGGCGGTCCAAGTCGCCTCTCTTGGTGTATCTGTACATGTCCATGTCCTCGTGGTAGATCTGGTCGTAGCCACTGAGGCCGTACTTGACCAAGGTGGGAGCGACCCAGTGCAACCCACGGCCCAAGAGCGAGAGTTCGGTGTAGTGGGAGCTTGGTTCCTCGACCGGAGCAGCAGCGGCCAAGCTAAAAAGAGCAGCATAGGTGACAAGTTGGAACTTCATTATCAGAGATGGGTATATGTGTGATATGCAATCTACGAGGGAAGCAGACCGCTATTTATACCCCAAATCCAGCGATATGAGTTGCGATAGGCCGGGATCAGGGTGAAGATACACGGCCGTATGACGTAGATATGCATCCCGAGTAGATAATTGATGAAATTGTACCTGAAATCGGACAGGAATGGCAGGCGGCAATATGGTCATGGGCATGGCGACATGCGATCTGGCATTCCGGCGCACCTAACCGTCTGGCACGAGTTGCCTATATACGGAGCGTGTCTACGTGTGCCAAATACCTCTGCAAGGCGACTAGAGATGGCCTCTTTGCCTGTCCCGAGGACGTTCGGCTGTCTCTCCAACGGTTGCAGACATGTGCGATGGCTGCGAATTTGGCCGCATGCCGACGGCTGCCCACCTTTTTTAGGGCCCACCAACGGCTAGGGCCTTGGGAAACCATATTGGGAAGTGGATAGCTGTCATCTAGGTGGCCACACTCATCCAAGAGGTAGAAGTACGGCTCCTACTTTATGCACCCCCGTCGACCGTTTGCGGCCGCCGCACCGTCTGGGCCGCCAGTTGCTCCACCACCGCTCCACGACCGTTTCTCCCCAACGACCCATACCAGAAAGGGGTCAAAAGAGCTTGGCCACTGGCCACTGGCCACTCTGGCCCCACCCCGGCCACCCTCGACATTTCCGTTTGTACCTCAGCACTCACGTTTATGCACCTCCACCAAACGGCTGCACCAGAGACGTTATTGGCACATAGACAAACCACCTCCACATAGCCCGTATCTTGCCGCCTGCACCGCCATTGTTGGCGCAAGATGGTGGGTTACGACATGGCAGACCCAAACATCCGGTTGTCCAGTCGTCTCCACGTGAAAATGCTGTGCTTGTATTGTCTACCATTGCCCGAGTCGAGTTTCCTGTACATAGCCATGTGGTGATACGACTTCGGGCAAACTGCATTATGTGGGGAGCGGCAAAAGTATAAATGTCGAAAGATCTTGACAATTAAAACACGTAACTACATCTCAGCTACTAGCAGTACTACAACCATGAGCAACCCATCCTTAGTTTTGAACAAGATTGACGACATCAGCTTTGAGACGTTTGAGTCGCCCAAGATCGAAAAGCCCACAGACGTGATTGTGGAGGTGAAGAAGACGGGGATTTGTGGCAGCGACATCCACTACTACGCCCACGGCAGAATCGGCCAATTTGTCTTGACCAAGCCCATGGTGTTGGGACACGAGTCGTCCGGTGTCGTCAGTGCCGTCGGCTCCGGCGTCACCACCTTGAAGGTGGGCGACAAGGTGGCCATCGAGCCCGGCGTGCCCTCCAGACTCAGCGACGAGTACAAGAGTGGCCACTACAACTTGTGCCCCCACATGTGCTTTGCAGCTACACCAAACTCCACCGAGGGCGAACCAAACCCTCCGGGCACCTTGTGCAGATACTACAAGAGTCCCGAGGACTTCTTGGTCAAGTTGCCGGACCACGTGAACTTGGAGTTGGGGGCGCTTGTCGAGCCATTGACCGTCGGCGTGCACGCCTCCAAGCTCGCCAGCATCACGTTTGGCGATAACGTCGTTGTGTACGGCGCTGGGCCCGTTGGCCTTCTTGCTGCCTCCGTCGCCCGTACCTTTGGCGCCCTCAACGTGATGATTGTCGACATCTTTGACAACAAGTTGGAGATGGGTCTCAAGATGGGTGCTGCCACCCACATCTTCAACTCCAAGAAGGGCGGCAAGGACGACTTGCTCAAGGCCTTTGGTGGCCACAAGCCCACAGTGGTCTTGGAGTGTTCCGGAGCAGAACCTTGCATCCAGTCCGCCGTCGATATCTTATCCCCTGGTGGGAGATTGGTCCAGGTCGGAAACGCCGGCGGTTTGGTCAAGTTCCCCATCACCGACTTGGTCACCAAGGAGTTGACCTTGTTTGGTTCTTTTAGATACGGTTACGACGACTACAAGACTGGTGTCAACATCTTGGACAAGAACTACAAGAACGGTAAGGACAAGGCGCTTATCGATTTCGAGATGTTGATCACCCACAGATTCAAGTTTGAGGACGCCATCAAGGCTTATGATTTGGTTAGATCTGGTGGTGCCGTCAAGGCCATGATCGACGGTCCCGAGCCAGTCAAGCCAAGCTTGTAGGGTCAAAGTGCAAGAGGATTCCAGCAGTTAGGGATTGGAAGCAAGGGATTGTCAGGCAGCTAGGAATTGCCAGGCAGTTAGGAATTGCCAGGCAGCCAGGAATTGCCAAGCAGCTAGGAATTGCCAGGCAGTTAGGAATTGCCAGGCAGCCAGGAATTGCCAAGCAGCTAGGAATTGCCAGGCAGTTAGGAATTGCCAGGCAGCCAGGAATTGCCAAGCAGCTAGGAATTGCCAGGCAGTTAGGAATTGCCAGGCAGCCAGGAATTGCCAAGCAGCTAGGAATTGCCAGGCTAGGACCCACAAGCAGCTAGGAATCGTCAAGATATAGAGATGTATAGATAGCGAGCTATTGAAGCAACTCTGGTGATCTGTGTAGGTGTTGAAAGAGTGAGTGCAAGAGAAAACGGACAGCTAGAAGGATAGAGAAACGCCGAAGTAGCTCTCAGTATGGCTGCCCAGTTGAAGTTAGAACAAGTTTATTTACATCAGTCCACGAATCGTTAGCCGGAAAATTACGAACAATAGGGCCCAGAAGTATGAGTAGACAATTCAGATATCACGGGAATGGACTAGATACCACTATGAGTACTCTTAAAAGTCCAGAAATACCCAATGGTCAAAAGTACCACACTTGCAAATCGTTGATCCACTTGATTTAGAATAGGAGGAGACGTTCATTCACTTCACAGCCCTTCACAAACGTCAAATTAGGTGGCCCAAAACGTTCCAGAAGTCCCATACTAACCCCATAAAACGTCCCAATTGTACTTTTAGAAGTCCCAGTACTCCCAGACATCCCACAGGAAGTCTACAGTACCTGCACCAGAACATACCCCACTGAATCTTCCAGAGACGTTCCAAATGACATCTAAGATGTCCCGAATACTTCTAATAATCCCCAATAACCTTCTAAACTTCTCTTCCACACATATCCTCCACAAACCTCCAATCTCTTTTCGAGACCCTCTCCACTGACACTCCTCTACTCCATGGTTGACGGGCTCACATGTCCACCAACACCACCGACAAACCACTAACACTTTATCCGCTTCAGTTTTACTCATCTCCATCTACTTAAAACCACCCTCCTTGTCTTCCTTCTTCTCCCCTATCATCTTTCGTCCTCTCCGTCCTCTCCATTCTCTTGTCTCTCTTTTCCAAATCGCCAATCGAAAACAAATTTTCATGAGCATCAAAAAAGTTTCAACCACCATGTCGATCACCACCAAAGAAGCTTTCTCGAAGCTTCCGCAGAGATTACACAACTTCTTCCTCAAGTACCCACCCAGACCGTTTGCAGAATATGCCAGCAAGCCAAGTACCACTGACGACCCTCAAATGAACCCGTTCTTGCCCAACAAGAACCCGGCCAACGGCAAGTGGCATGGAGCCAAGGTGTCGTTGAGAAACTCGTCCGACCTCTACAAAATGGCCCGCAAGTTCGGCATACAGGACTTGTTGCCTCCTTCTCCAAAGAGATTCTACGAAGAAAAGTACTACGACGACAAGAAGTGGATGAGAGGGGTCTTGACCCACAAGAAGCAGAAGTGGGAGAGAGAGTTGGAAGACAAGTTGAAGACCAGAGAAACCGCCATTGCAACTATGGACGAGACCATCGCCAAGGCCAGACCAAGTTACAAGAAGCAGTTGAAGAAGAGAGAAGACAGACAGAAGACGTGGTTCTGAGTCAGCACCAAGTGGACACCAGAGATGGACACAAGTCGGACTGGCGGCCTCAGGGCCAATCCTTGCAAGATCGAACCGTTCTTTGGTTAAGTGCACACATTACAGGATATTCCTGGCTAGGAATAATGTACATAGATAATACAAATTAGCTCTATTAGATGTAGGTCCATGGACCGACTGCATGGGCAGTTACGTGGAGTCGTTCGTGAAAAGTAGCAAGAATTGCCTGGGCGACTTCAATAGACGTTCAGCTGGGATGGTAGTGTGAACTTGTGTGGTTTAATATGAAGTAAATGTTGAAATAGTCAAAGTGAAGGGTACTCAATGGTTATACTCCATGGTCTTAGTGAAGGGTGTACTCCAGGGTCTGAAGCACTTTTGAGGTCGTTTAATTGACTATGGTAGGTCATACACTGCAATTCATAAAGCTCACATAAAGTCAAATGTGTGAAGTCAAATGTGAAAGTCAAATGTTGTATGTGGTTTTCTGTTCTGAGATGAGACTGGTAGGTGAAGCCAGCTTGAAGAATGCTTGAATAAAGCCAGTTTTAAATAAGAATGCTTCAAGGAGAATGCTGTGCTGGCAACATAGTGCCACCTGCAATACCATCGTGACACCTGATGTACCTTAATAGCACTTGCCGCCATAGTGGCTATCCTTCAAACCTGATACTACCTTGAAACCACTCTACCTCCGTCTCTTTAAAGGAATCTTCTTCTTGACACCAGGACCAGCACCCAGACCCTTGATCTTGGTGGCGCTCTTCAGCAACACCAGTTCAATATTCAAGTCATCGGGTAAGAGGATCTGCCTGATCTGGTTGCCTCTGATGTTTATGTATGTCAACAACTGGGGGTCCTGGTTGGGCTGCACCAACTTGATGTTCTTCAAAGACAAGTTCATCAGGGGCGAGCACAGCAAGACCTGGCCGTTGACGGTGTTGCCGTTCTTCAACTCCACCGTGACAGGTTGGTTGGTGGAGGAGGGGAGGTTCATCAAGAACTTGACAAGCTTCATTTGTGAGGAGTGTTTCAAAACTTTTTTTTTCGACACTTGAAACATTAAAGATAACTTCACCAACCATGTCTTCATTTGCAGAGCAAGTCCGGGACATCCCTCCGGTGACGAGGTTCTTCACGGTGGCGTCCGTGTTGATGTGCCTTGCCATGTCGCTCGACTTTGTGCAATACCCCCAATTGATCAGCTCGCCCGATGTGTACAAGTTCTACTACTGGCGGGTCAAGAACGCCTACGAAGAAGAGACCAAGTCCTTCTTCTTCCGGGAATTGGCCTTCCTGCTCTTCCAGAGCTACAGGGTCATCACCACCATCATCCTCCCTGCCTTTGAACCCAAACTTGGTGCCCTCATGAACATCTACTTTTTCTACAACTTTTCGTACCAGTTGGAGGGCAGACGGGGCAAGTTCAACAACAACTTTCCCGACTACCTCTGGTGCATTTTGGTGACAGGCACCATGATACTGGTTATCTTGATGGCCTTGGACCCACACATCCTGCCTCCGGCCCACCACGAGCTGTTGATGGCGTGCATCACTTACTTGTGGCTGAGAGAAAACAAGTCCGCCACCACAGACTTCATGGGCCTCTTCCCGATCCGTGGCTACTACTTCCCCTTTTTCAACATGGGTGCCAAGTGTATCACTAATGGAGTCCAGGGGCTCATCCACGCCTTCATTGGCATTGTTGCCGGCTATCTCTACCAGTGTATGCAGCTGCGTACGTGGCCCTTGTTCAACTTAAACAGAGCCAGCTTGAGCGGAGTCTTGGAAATCAAGGGAGAACGTGTCGGAACATCTCAGAGTACTGAGCGGGGCAAGCAGACCTGGGCTGCCTTGGCCTCATCCCAGTTTGACCAGGGCTACTTGAGGGCTCCCTTGTGGTTGTATTCCTTGTTAAGGTACCCAATACCTAAGGAGTACTCTATCGGTGGGTCTATTCATGTAACTCCGGCTGCTGCCGCCAGAAAGACCTATGCCACAAGCAGCTCCGTGTTTAGGGGGCAAGGCAGAAGACTTGGTGATTAGGTGGGAAGTGAGATGATGGAAAGAGTGATACAAGTGCCGCAAGATGAACAAATAGAGATAATAAGCTTCAGAGATAGGATGCTGGATTAGATGGTATTAGGTGAGGAATATGAATATCAGAAGAGCATTAGATGCTGATTTTGAAGGAATATGCCTCAGAACAGCACAAGATACTGATTTTCAAGCTGAGGAACATACCTCAGAACTGCACAAGATACTGGAGAAATGAAGCGAGGATACGAGCGTCATAGACATGATGTTGAATTAGATGGTATGAAGCCAGAGGAACGAAAATCAGAAAGAACACAAGTTGCTAGATGGGTGAAGCTAGAGGAAAAGAGCATGATCAAGGTATGAAGCAGAGGTATTTACCATCAGAAAAGGCACAAGTTGTTGAATTTGAGGAAACCATCATCAGAAGAGCACTAGATGAAGCAATTGAAGATGTAGGCGCTGGGTTCGAGGAGCTAGAAGAGGTGTAAGATGCGCTGGATGCACAAGTTGGAAGAGAAGAACTCAGAGAAATAGCTTTCCTCAGTGGACTAATTGAATTAGTCTCCGCTAAAAGCTGCATTAGTTAGTTTAGAACCTCTTTGAGCATTAACTTGTGTAGTATTGTTGCATCAGCAATATCAGTGTAAGATAATGAGGAGGCAGAAGTTGTAGAGGAAAAGCTGCTAGTAGTAGGGAGGTCTTTAAAGAGAGAGAAACGCTAATGCTGCTGACCAAAGAGTACTTCAGCAGTTCCAGTGTTTGAAACATTGCTGGGCTGGAGAAGTCATGGCCAAACAGCAAATGTATGAAGTCATGAAAAAACTCCAAAAGTAAACTAAAGTATCCAATTGTATAAAAGGAGGCATCAGGGAAGTAGGAGTGATGAAGTTAAAGCCATTGTCAAGAACCAGCTGCAAATTGTAGAGGGTGGCTGCAAAGCAAAAGCGATTGCGCTTATTGGAACCCTTGGGTGCAAAATAGCTTCGGAGGTGTAGTGGCAAAAGGTAGAGCCACGTAGAAGCCATAGTTCAACAGCAGAATGCTCAGAACCACCACGAGAACCAAACATTTGACATAATCAGGGTACAATCATGAGAGTTGGAGAAATCCAGCCAAATAACAAAAAATTACATACGACGTCAACTGCTGAACCACCAATTGGTAGCCTGCTACACTAATGGTTAACCAATGGTTGCTCTAGCTGCTCTAGCTGCTCTTGCTGTATTGGCTGCTCTGGCTGCTCTGGCTGCGTTGGCTGCAACAATTCGGTTGCAATGGTGCATGGTAACCAGGTGCTGGGTCCCTAACTGTGTCACAGTAACAATGCCCCGGAAACAATGTTGGAGAATCCCGGCGACACTTGTACTGAGGGGACCAGCCGTCACTCCCCATCACCCGCCAACATCACCCACCAACACCACCAACCACAAGACACCTAAACGTTTGACTTCTCCAGCTACCCACCTCCATCTTTACCCAGCCACACGTAACTCTACCCTGTACCTCTAGAACACTCTAAATAACCCTCATCTGCCTCAATGTACAAGTCAACATCATAGGTATTGCCAGTAGGCTCACTCCACTCCCACCGTGCCCATCGCTCGTGCCTCGTCAGCCGGCCGTTGTGGTAGCGCACGCCCTCGTATGCGGCGATTCTCCGGAATTACAAAGCACTCACCCCAAGACAACAAAGGGATACCAGTAATTAAGCGGCTCTTTTCACAGAAGGATGAGCAGACCACCACAGCCGCTGTCGAACGTGGGGATCTCGTCGCCATTGGCGGGCGTGCCCCTGGAACAGGCGCAACCTGGGCCTCCCGGCGTGGATACCACGGCGGACAGCCAGGACCAGGTTAGCATTCCATCGTCTAAACACCGCAGCGCCACCAGCGTATTGCTAAGTCCCAGTGTCCGGACGCCATCCGGCAAGAGCAAGCTCAAGAAGCTCAAGCTGAAACCGCATCTCAAGCGGACGCTGTCCCACTACGGCCACGGCCACCCACACAAGCTTATCTTCAGTGTCGATGACGACATTGACGAGGACTCCATCACCGCCGATAAGGGCGGCGACTACGAAGTGAGTCGCAACTACATTGAGGGCTACTCAGACGCCCTCAAGGACCTCCAGAAACAGAAGAAGAGTTTGGGTTACTTCCCGGACGTCAGCGAGTACGACCTCCACGAGCGCCTCCACGAGCGGCCCGACGGCACCGACGAGGAGCCCCCATACGAGCCCCCCGTGTCCGCCACTACCGAACCCGAAACCATCAACGAGGAGAACGAGAGCATGTCGATGGGCGACCCGGCCGAAACAGAGCCCCAGAGCGCCGACGACGACGACGCCGCCGCCGACAACAGCCAAGAAGGCTCCGACTCCGAGTCCATCGAATCCACCTCCACCGTCGAGTCATTGAACTTGAGAGAGAGACAGGACGCCATTAACTCCACCCACCCATTCGGTATCAAGATTTGGAAACCCTCCTTGTACAAGAAGAAGAGATCGGTCGCCACGAGAGCCGAGGAGGACATCCACGACTTTGACCCCCGCAAGCCCACCAAAAACATCTCCTGGGGCGTCAAACTTACCAATATCGTGTGGTCCTTGACCTTGGGCCTCTTTTTGTATGTGCTCTGCATGTTTTGCGCCGTCATTGTCTTCATCTTCTCCGGCTTTGCCTTCCACCGCCACCTGAGACCCTACTTCAAGTTGTTGATCAAGCTCGGCAAGTTCTGGTTGCTTCCCTTTGGCAAGTTTGTCTTGTTGAACAAGGACGAAAACTACTTGGACGAAGACGAGTTGGACGGCAGATCCATCTCCGAGTTCCACAGATGGAGATTGCAGGAAGAAGGCAGGTTGTTCTACGCTCCTCCCAGAAGATTCACCGGAAGCAACGAGTCCAGACCCACCTTGAAAGATCAACATGGCCGGTTAATTGCAGAGTCCTACGACGTCTTTGATGACCTGGGCAGACCCAACGCCTCATCCTCCCAACCAACCAACAACGAGATTGACGACTCGGCCGACGCAAACGACGACTCCAACGACACAAAGGTCCGTTTCTTTGGCAGAGGTAACTGGACAAGTGGAAGATTGGGCTTTTATTTGGTGTTTTACGGCATTTTGCAGCCATTCTTCTACTTGGTAGCACTCATCTGTTGGCTTGTTGTTTTCACCATCCCCATGGCCAACATCTCTCTGATTCTCTGTGACCACTTGAGAAGACATCCATTGGCACTTGACTTTGAGTTTGAAAAGGACTTTTACAAGAGAACCGAGTCTGACGGCATTTTGGGCGCTCCCCAAAGCAAAAAGAGAAAGAGCCAGCTGATTCTCATGAGTTCCTACAGATGCTGTGGATTCCACTACTACAAGTACACCATTGACGGGACCAACATCTTCTTCATCAACCTCTTGTGCATAGTCATCTTTGTGATTTTCGACTACTACTTGTTGAAGGAACACTTGGGCTGGGACACATGGTTCACCAACTCGACCTTTTTGTTTGGGGCATGTTTGTTTTCCATCATTCCGTTGGCCTACTTTATCGGCCAGGCCGTGGCCTCCATCTCGGCCCAGTCCTCCATGGGTGTGGGTGCCGTGATCAACGCCTTCTTCTCCACAGTTGTTGAAATCTTCTTGTACTGTGTTGCCTTGAACCAGTCTAAAGGAAAGTTGGTGGAGGGTTCCATGATTGGTTCCATCTTGGGTGGTGTCTTGCTTTTGCCTGGCCTCTCTATGATTGGGGGTGCTTTCAAAAGGAAGACTCAAAGGTATAACCCAAGATCTGCCGGTGTTTCGTCTACAATGTTGTTGTTTGCAATGGTGATCATGTTTGCTCCATCCTTGTTCTACCAAATCTATGGGGCCTACGAAATCAAGTGCAAAGTGTGCAAGATTGAAAAGAGTACAGGCGATGACGGAAGCTCATTTGGAGCTTTAGCAAAACACGGCGTCCAATTTGGTAAGATGCCGGCTCCGTTCAAGGACGACTGCACGAAATGTCGTTTCATCCAACCCTCCTTCTCCTTGGACCCATTGTACTACAAGGTGATCCAGCCATTCTCGTTGGCTGTTGTGTTTGCATTGTTTGCAGCCTACGTGTGTGGGTTGTACTTTACGTTGAGGACCCATGCATCTTTGATCTGGGCCACAAATGCCCATGAAGTGGCTGCACATGGGGGTGCTCCAGACTTTGACAAGGGATTACGCTCTCCCAGTCTCCGTAGTCTTGAACACACACCAAAACTCGTTGCTAGAGGAGAAAGCACCGGCGTTTCCAAGAAGTTTGGAGCGTTACCACCTTCTGCGTCCATAGGCAGCAGCACCGAGATGCGCGGTCGGTCAGTTCCCAAGGGATTGCAGTCGCCCGCTTTGGACGTTGCAAAGCATAGATTGGCTTCTTTGGACAGAAGACTCTCCAGGGACAGAGTCATCGAGCCTCGTCTCAGCAGACGCACGAGCCACATTGCTGGCGAAGTTAAAGACAAGCCCGAGGAGGAAGACGTTGACGGCGCCGGTGGCCACGACGCTCCCAACTGGTCCAGAAACAAGTCCACGGTGATCTTGCTTGGCGCCACGCTCTTGTACGCCATCATTGCCGAAATCTTGGTGGACACGGTGGACGCCGTGTTGGTAGACTTCCCCATGGACCCCAAGTTCTTGGGTTTGACTGTGTTTGCGTTGGTTCCCAACACCACCGAATTCTTGAACGCTATCCTGTTTGCAATCGGAGGTAACGTTGCGTTATCGATGGAAATCGGTAGTGCCTACGCCTTACAGGTTGTGTTGATCCAGATTCCGAGCTTGGTCATCTATACCATCTACCAAGGGTTTGACCAAGTGGAACAGATGTTTGCCTTGGTGTTCCCTAGGTGGGATATCATTGCAACCTTGATTTCGATCTACTTGTTCACGTACATCTACGCTGAAGGTAAGTCCAACTACTTCAAGGGAGTTATCTTGTGTTTGATCTACGCCGTGGTGTTGATTGGCTTCTGGTTCAACGATATGATTGAGGAGTTGGACGATGGGTATGTTGGGGGACCTGTGTGAGGGTTATATATGCATAATAAATAAACTAAAGACATACGAATGTTATGAACAAGATCAAGTGTAGTGAGGCGTGGAGGGTGTATTGTTTGATATAGGTGGCAAGTAGGAGTGTGTTGGTATAAACTCAAACTACTGGGTCGTAGCTCTTGCAGCAAGTGGACCTTTTTTAAATTTTAAAGCGTACAGGTTTGTGGCTGCAAATGTTTGACTGCAAATTATCAACAAACGATACAAATGTAACCTCAGAATTGCAATAAAACATACAAATACCGTACTGAGTCTACATAATATACACTCTCTCGATTCGGTAGCCGTGTCAGTTACCGCTTACAGCCATCTGGCTGGGGCCGGTGTGGGGTCCAGTCGGGGGTATTATGTATGCAGTGAACGCACCACTCTAAGCCCGTCCAGCTGCGTTGCAAGTCCGTTGCAGCGACGTGCTATTGTTGCCGGGCCCAACAACGGCAGATATCCGCTGGCTACAAGTCCCAGTTGGCTTCCTTATTACATTCTCCTGACTTCAGTTTTGAAAAACTCAAAAGCTTCGCCTCCGGCAGCCAGATCCCGAAAGGCCTTGAATTCAAACCACAACCAAACCCGCTCGGCGTTGTTCTCTTTCCATTCCGGATGCAAATGAAATACATGGAAGAACGTTATGGTTTGCATACCCGTTCCCAATATAAACCTGTTCAGTTTCACCATTGCTTTCCTCCAAACCACATGGAAATACGCTTTCCTGGGTTGCTGTAGATAACAAGTCTTGCTCGCCGATGGTTGCTGCGAGACGTACCAGCCCTACCATCCCCTTCATCAAGCTTCCTTAAGGAGCACATAACAATGCTTTTGCACCCTCCGGCCATTGCTTTGTGCTTTCTGGCATCAAAAACGTTCACAATCGCTCACAATCGCTGACTGTGGATGAAGAGGACCGGTTATGTCTGGCCACCAACGGGTGCTGGGCTCCTGCACACAGGGCTCGACTCGGCCCAAAACGAACTTTGTTTTTGCCGATATAGGAAACCCCCACATTAGAAATCCCATATATAAAAGAAGCGTTGCTCCCCTATTTCTAGGCATTTAAACAATTGAAGTTACCCTTTCTTTCAGTACCAACCCCACGCAATGCCAGGATTAGAATACAACAAAATCATTCTTTTGGGAGACTCGCAAACCCAACTTTCCAACAGTCAGATTGATGGCTTCTCCTTCCACCCTGCCGTGCAGAACTTGTACCAGAGAAAGTTGGACGTGATCAACAGAGGATTCAACGGTTACAACTCCAACCACGGGGTCGTGCTCTTGCCAGAAATCTTGAAGGCGGAATTGAACGAGAAGAAGGACAACATCAAGTTGGCCACTGTGTTCTTGGGTACCAACGACGCCTTGACTATCAACGACGACAAGAACATTCTCCAAGCTAACCCAATTGAAAAGTTTGCTGCCAACATCGACAAGATCATCAAGCTCTTGTTGGAAAGCAACATCAAGCCGGTCATCATCGGGCCTGCCATCCACGACGGTGTTTTGTCGCAAAACTTTTTGAAGCAAACCCCAAGAGCATCCGACGGTCCAGCCTCCAGCTCCGTCGAGACCCGTAAATACGCCGATGTTGCCAAGGAAGTTGCCGACAAGCACGGCGTTGCCTTTGTCGACTTGTGGAACGCCTTCAGAGACCACGGAAAGTGGACCACCGAGCAAGTCCTCAAGTCCGTTCCTGGCCCAGACCACATTCCCTTCAACGAATTGTTGGTTGACGGTATCCACTTTACCGGTCAAGGTTACAAAATCATGTTTGCCGAAGTCGAGAAGGCCATCAAGACCCACTACCCAGACCTCCACGCAGACAACATCAAGACCCACTGTGTTGATTTCACTGAATTGAAGTTCCCAGACTACGCTGACATCTTCTACCCAGGTGATTTGAAGTAGTCAGTTACAACTTAGAATGAGGATTTATGAATAATAAAGCGTAACATGTTGAATTGTAGTAGCACTAGAAGGTGGAAATGGGGTTGGTAGCCGTGGCTGCAAAGTTATTGGCTGCAAGTGGCAGTTGCAATTGAGAGTATAAAAAATTCCTACACATCTCCATTATTGATTACATTAGCTAGTTAGCTGAGTTCACTAAAGCAGCTAAGCTTACCCAATCATCAACGATCGAATTGGACTGCTTTACTTGACCGCCACAAACATCTCTGTCTGTGGACTTTTGAGTGCGGCTGCAAATAAGATCTAGCACACAAACACCAACATAGTGAAGATCGCCCTACAAAGGTGAGCCAACCTTAGGCGAGCAAATAGATGATTCTCAGCGTCTTCCCCTCTACGTTCTCTACTTGCAAGTACTCCAAACTACCTAGTTTTGGCCAAACATAACAACTCTGGGTATTCTACAAATATCACAATAACAATCTAATCTTCTATACCTTAGTTTCAGACTTTTCACTACTGGACTCAATACCATCGCTACCCTCTTCAAGTTCTTCCTGTTTCTTCTTTTGAAGGTCCTTCTTATCAAAGTAATAAGTTACGGCCGTCATGATCAACCCCAAAGCACTAAGACAGGCAGTGAAGGTAAACCCAGGGAAGTACTTGGGCTTCTTATTGGTGTTCCAGACAACAATAGGAAGCCAGGCGGCGGTAACGTAAGCCAAAGTGTTGGTGATGACAATCACAAAGTTTCTCTTCATATCGTTGTGGTACAACAATCTGTTGAGCCAAGAATAAATAAATGGTTGGCCCCAAGCGGTGGGCACACCGTTTAAGAAGTAAGCAAACCAATGCCAGCCTCTATTGACCTCCCAGTACGCCAAAGACGAACAACCGATGATGAGACACACAAAGAAGGCAGCAACAAACCAGACGTTCTTCTTCCCTCCCAAGAAATCGTTGACGTAGGCGAATATGATGGTGATGACAATACCACACGCAGCCAAGATGGATGGGTAGGTGTTATACACACTTGAAGGCTCCTTCAAACTGATCTTCATCCAAGTGGTAAAAGTTGGCTGGGAGTTGGCAATACAAGAGTTGTTGTAACACAAGAACAAGATAGGGAAAACGTAGATGTGCCAGGTGTTGAAGAAGGTCTTGATCTTCTTCCAGGTGTAAGGAGTTCTGGTGTTCAACTCTGCACCGATTCTTCTTCTTCTTTCCAAACCAATCAACTTGTCTTCCTGGCTGAAGTACCAGGCGTCAGTTGTCGACGGCGTGTTGGGGTCAACAAACATGGTGTAAATACCGATTGGCAAACTGATGACGGCATCGAAAACAAACATCCACTTGAAAGGAGGCAAGGACGAGTGTTTGAATCTCTTAAGAATACCCTGTTGCAAGGGACCGGAAATAATACCACTCAAGCCACCCGAGATTGCAAAAAAGGCACTTCTCTTGGAGATTTCCGAAGCACTGTAGTTGGACCCAACAAGCCATTCTAAACCGGGGAAGTACCCACTTTCCACGAAACCAAGAACAAATCTAAGACCGTAAAGACCACGGATGTTGTCACGGCCACAGGTAATCATCAAAACAGTCAAAATCGCCCACAAGACCTCCAAGCCTCCCAAGTAGAATCTGGCAGACAACCTGTGCAAAATCAAGTTGGAGGGGATCTGGCCCAAAATGTAGCCGACAGTGAACAAGGTCCCCAAGTAGTTGTACTGGTTGTTGTTCATGGTGTAGTATTCATCCATACCGTTCACATAAGCGGTTGCAATGTTAGACTGGTTCAAGTTCTTGATGAAGTACCCCAAGCACGAGGAGGTCAACAAGAAGAAGTCCAACTTGATCAAGTACTTCTGCTCCTTGGGGTGCTTGTCTGCGCCGTCCCAGAGGAAGAGCTTTGTCTTGAACCACCACGAAGTTTCTCTGTAGTGGATCTCCTCTGGGGTCAAGTTGAGGGTCAAGTCGATGTAGGGCTCGTCGGACGAGATGGACACCGTTTCCACCACATAGTCTGATTTTTCACCTAGCGGGGCACCCAGCGCAGCGGCCAGGGCAGCGGCCGCCAGCGCAGCACTGCGCTCGGCCTGCTTGGGGGGCAACACCTCGGCCGCCAAGAACTTCTTCTTAAGGTGAGAAGCAAACGTCATGTCAAGATCAAATCAAATCAACCAACAACTGTTGCAGAAGCAAACTTTTGGCTAGCGTGCATCTCTTATATACGCCCGCCGACGGCTGCTTGATTTATAAGCTGTGGAGTCTAATTAAAAGTCTCCTGATTGCGTGTGAGCTATAAATTTGCCCCGATAATGGAGCCCAGGTCCACCACCCAGTTCGAGGGGGTTGCTCTGAGCATTTCCACCTCCCCTGGAACATGAATTCTTTTGTGTGGCTGCAAATTGCGACAATCCGCTATTGGCCGTCTGCCAAAAGTTCCCAATCCGGAAACCCCTACCACAGTCCCGAAGCTGTGGTGTCCGGGCAGATTAGATAAACTTTATAAATTAGGGCCGGAGAATCTTGATCTGGAGTCAAAAACAGCTTGACTTCTGTCACCGGTGGGTGTCGGGTGTGCACTGGTCGGCCGTGCTGTAGAAGGGCGGCTCTGGCGGCGTGGTAGGGCTGAAGCGCCCTCCGCTGTCAGCCACGCCAGCTGCCAAAAAAGACAAGCAGCTGCACAAAGACCCTGCCGGTGCCCCGGCCATGCTTGTGCTACTTGATCGCCTGATGTTTGGACGTCTCATGCAAGGTGTACTTCCAATTAACGTTTAGGGTTTGGCAATCAGAGCCATCTGTGGCCCTCTTTTGGCAGGTAATTTCCGTTCCGCTGTGGTGATAAAGAGCCTTGGTCCGAATCGGTCCTGTATGCGGGCCGATGACTAACCTGTCCCAAAAAAAAAAAAGACACACATCAAAGACGACACCACGAATGAAACAGTACACGCTAGTAATCAAGCTTGGCACGTCTTCACTTGTGGACGAGGAGACCCGTGAGCCACGGATCGCCAACATGTCCCACATTGTGGAGACCATCGTGAAACTCCGGCGCCAGGGCCACCGCATCGTGGTTGTGTCTTCTGGGGCTATTGCATTTGGGATGAAGCGTGTTGGGTTGACTGAGAAGCCCGACAAGTTGGCTGCAGTGCAGGCGTTGGCGTCGATTGGTCAGGGGAGACTCATTGGTTTGTTTGACGACATGTTCAGGCAGTTGAATCAGCCTATAGCACAGATCTTGATCACCAGGAACGACATCATGGACTTCACACAGTACCGTAACGCCACCAACACGTTGAACCAGTTGTTGGAGATGGGCGTGATCCCCATTGTCAACGAGAACGACACGTTATCTGTGGCAGAAATCAAGTTTGGTGACAACGACACTTTGAGTGCCATCACGGCCGGGATGATCCACGCCGACTTCCTCTTCTTGATGACAGACGTGGCGTGTTTGTATACAGACAACCCCAGAAGCAACCCAGATGCCAAGCCCATCTTGATTGTCGACAAGATCGACGAGTTGAACGTCAAAACCAACAGCGAAAACGGCGGGGCAGGCTCCAAAGTAGGCACCGGCGGCATGACCACCAAGCTCATTGCGGCCGAGTTGGCCACAAACGTCGGTGTCACCACCATCATCACGCTCTCCAGCAGACCCCACTTGATCTTGGACATTGTCTTGAACATCCAGCGGTCCGACGGGCTCTCCAAGGAGGAGCTGGTGCAGTTCTTGAACACAGAGGTGGCCAACGGCAATGTCCCGTTGCACACTCGTTTCCTAGGCTTGCCTCGTGATGCCCAAATCAAGTCCGACAGACGCTTCTGGCTCTTGCACGGGTTGAAGACCAAGGGTTCTCTCATTATTGACCAGGGCTGTTACAACGCATTGACCAGAAAGAACAGAGCAGGTTTGTTACCTGCCGGTATTATCGCCGTCGTGGGCTCTTTCCACGAGAGTGAATGTGTCTCCATTAAAGTGGTTCCATCCAGGGACTCCTCCATCGACGCTGCCATTGAAGTTGGCCAGTGTAGAGTCAACTACAGCTCTGTGGAAATCAACATGATCAAGGGCTTGAAGTCCAGTGAAATAGAGCAAGTTTTGGGTTTTGCTGATAGTGAGTACGTCGCTCACAGAGATAACCTTGCTTTTCCACCTTCCTTATTACAGCAAAGGCAAAATGAGTAGGAGAAGTAGTAAAGCAGGCATTTCAGTGTGGCAATTTGGTTTGGACTATCACAATCTAGGAGAGTGGTGGTGATTTGAAGTACTTGAATGTTGGGAGTAGCTAGTGGAGTTCTAACAGCGGTTTTCTTTG
Source organism: Kodamaea fukazawae (assembly GCA_030572255.1). Taxonomy (NCBI): domain Eukaryota; kingdom Fungi; phylum Ascomycota; class Pichiomycetes; order Serinales; family Debaryomycetaceae; genus Kodamaea; species Kodamaea fukazawae. The sequence continues at coordinate 26,297 of JAJLZQ010000026.1, read as the reverse complement.
GCACTACCCATATCAGGCAGGTCCTCAACTCAAGTTGTTTCTGAACTTATACTAGAGAGTGACAACGTATTTCCAATACCAAAGTGATTTTCCCAACACTATCCTGAATGGAACGTCAATCGAGATAGGAGCTCCAGTCGATCGGCAGAGTGGAACTCAAAAGCCTACCAGACTGGAAGTCCTAACGTTTTTCTTATCGCTGAACCCTGGGTAGCATATGCCACCATGCGTTACCAATCCAAGACACTCCCATACCAATGTTTTTAACTGGTTTCTGGGGTAACACCCACTCAACTACTTCTCACACCGATGGCCCTCTTGCTAGTCCTCCCCTTTTGTCCTCCCCTGCCTTTTGCCTTTGCCTGCCTCCCATCCTCTCTGCCTTGTATATAACGATACCTGCATATAAAAATAGATTTTACAACAAACACCAGACTATGACCGTAGTCCTCCAAGACAAGGACGGCCCGTCGAGCTACAAGTTCGATCTTCTACTATCGGACGTTGCATCCTGCTTGAATCCGGGCGAGGGTATCCGTTGTCTCACTTCATACCAGTCCAATCTCTACATAGGTACTTCGTCTGGACGGATACTTCACTACTATCGATTGGAGGATGATTCATTGGACTACACCTTGATTTCCCGGTTGGAGATCTCGCCCGACCCAATCGTTAAGTTCCTTGTGTTGGAAGCAATTGAGCGGATTCTTGTTCTTGCCGGTACTACCAGCACGGTCTACACTTTGCCGGAGCTCTCACCGTGCCACTTTGGGGAATTAAAAGATATCCATGATTTGTCCATCCTAACGCCCTCCAAGAAGCTGAATGAATCAAAGAAACAGGATAAGAAGCGCATTGATGCCAAGAGACAAGATTCCAAGTCAAACAACGAGAAAATCGTGGTGTTCACATCGTCTGCCATCAGGATCGTTCAGATCAACTTGGACAGCAGTAAGCTTTTGAAGGAGGTCAAGTACAAGAACGCGTTGAAGGGGGTTTCTACGGCGTCCAACGAGCCCAACTCCAACTACAGTAGCATGGTTTTGGTGAGCAACAGCAGCAACTACGATCTCGTCGATTTGAAGCTCACTCGAAAGATCCCGTTGTTTGAGTACAACCCTGGCAACGATATACAGCCGCATATCATTCCTTATTTTGCATTGGACAAGGAGGAGGAGGAGTACATACTCATGATCAATTCGGTGGACACCACTTCCATCGCCATGTTTGTCAATTCTGTGGGTGACGTAACCAGAGGAACATTGACCTGGATAGAACAGGGCTATCCCACTGGGGGGATCGTGATCAGCTGGCCCTACGTGATTGGTTTGTTTTCTGGAAAGGGTTTAACTGAACGTTTGATCATTAGTTCGTTAAACAACTTGGATGTGTGTTTTGAGAAGGCGGTGCTTGATGTTGTTGAGCCAAAGCCGAGAAACATCGAGCAGGAAGACTTAAAACACGAGGATGGAGTAAAAGAGAATGAGTCACAGCATGAAAGTAATGAAAAGGACCAGAAAGAAGAGATCAAGGGAGATAAAAACAAAGAAGATGAATCAGTGGACCCTTCAGAGAGTGCCTCTGGCGACACACCCAAAAAGGACGAAGAGAAAGACATTATAGAACCACAGGAAGGTTCAAATGAAGCGTCTGCTCTGGTTTCAGAAGGAGCTCTTTCCGATGAGAACACTGAGTCCACCCAACAACCTGTTGAGGAGACCAAGTCTGAAGCAACACAAGATGTCGAATCAGAACAATCTGATTCTCAGCTGGGAAATGCACCTGAAGCACCGGCTGACTCTCTGTCCGACGTTGACTCGAAAGTAAATGCACAATTCTTGATCTCCAAGGTCAACGACATATCGTTCAAGAACAAGAACCTTGACGATTCATTAACACTTGTCAACGGTAAGACTGGTCTTGGAATTCCTTCAGAAAGTTCTATAGAAAACAACAAGACCAATGTTATATTGTTCAACGCCGAAAAGGTGTGGATATTTTACAAGGAGAACCCATTCATTTCGTTAATGTCATCAGTCGAGGAAGCTATAGAAACAGAGCTGCTTGCAACCGTCATGGATGACTTAAAAAAGGCATTGGACAAGTTCAAGGAGAATGAGATTCACGAGTACATTTTGCATTTGGTAGCTTTGGGGTCGTTGCTAGTGGGTGAAACAGAACAAAGCATCCAGTACCTTCTCCGTTTCAAAAGAGGTAGGTTGGTGGTGAGTCCAACCTTGGTAAGACAAGTGCTATTGGGAGAAGATTGGAAGTCTGAAGATGTCTTTGTGTTCAAGGGGATACGACGTCTTTTGGACAAAATCCAGCCTGACAAAGAGGTACTCACAAAGTATTTGGACCAAATCTATGGCAACGTTATTGGTTCCGACAAACCTGAATACTCAGTCATTAGAAAGACCTACTACGAGCATTTGTTAGATGACAGTCTGGCTGTTGTTGACTTTATAGATGGCAAGGATAAGAACAACTGGAAAGCGCTTGACAAGGAGAACCACGAATTATTGGACATAATACAAGAAAAGAAGCTCCATGGACCGCTTTTGAAACTTTATACCAAGTTCCTCAACGATACTTCGATTATCAACAAGTACAACGAGCTTGGATTCGAACTTGTTAAGGCAGAGTCTGCCCTGGTAGAAGAAGCAGGCTTCACGAGTGAGCAGGTTCTCAAGACGATCCTTAAGCATTTGGTTGCGTTGGATGAAACGTCCTACACCAAGAACTTGATGGAGATACTCGAACTTAACCCAGAAATTGGGTTTGAGTTCTTACGGAACAACAAAAACAACAAGTACAAGCTTGTAAATATGAAGATAATGAGGGAGGTATCCAGCTCTGAAGCAAGCTTTGCGCTATTGAAAATAGAATACTTAGAGAACTTCTTTCTCGAGACGCTTCTGGAGCCTTCGTTGGACGAGTTGTTGGAAGATTTGATCAACACATTAACGTCTGACACTTTCAAACAGGAAGATGTTGTGAACTTTGAGATTCTCCGGTCCACCTACACTATCGAGAACTCTTTGGCCGAGCCAACTTGGCCCAAGACAACATGGCCAGAGTACCTCCGCTTGAGTCTTGCAAGGCTAGACTACAAAGACTTGGTCACCACTTATCTTAAAGTGTTTGAATTGGTCCAATACTACCAGGACAACTTTGGAGAGTCCTACAGGTTGGTTTCCAAGCTCTTGGAGAACCCGTTGTTTGAGTACTTCAAGGTTTTCAACGGAAACTTAACCCAGAAAGAAACGATTGCTCTATTGCTTGAGTTTGGGGACTACACGGCTGCCGAAGTGCTAGCATTCCGTGGCCAGATTCCACTTCCAAAGACCAAGGAGTACAACTTGGAGAGGAAAGCCAGCAAGGTCCAGGCCGACCAAGCACGCGAACCACTTCTCCAGATCTTTGGCTTCTACCTCGAGAGACCAGAGGTGGAGTCCATCAACGCTATCCGCCATTTTCTCGACACCTTTGGCAAGGAAGTCTTCACCGCGTTGGAGATCATCTCCCTCTTGCCAGACTCACTACCCATTATCTATTTTAAGGAATACTTGATAGACTCATTGGTGGACGTCGACTCCCAGTCGAGGTCTGCCACTTTGCATAAGTTCATCAGCAAGGCTGATAACAACTTTACAAAACGGTTGTATAAGGATTTGGTTAAGTAGACCAGGATGCTCTTAATGAGAGTGGTGTTGCTTTTGCTACCAAGCACCGCAACCAGCCACTGGAACCTACAACCAGTCTAGTACTATGTACATTAAGAATCTATGGTATCTATACTTTATAGACTCTTTCTTTTGTAGTCTGTCTATCAGATTCTATCTTATGTTAGACTTCTTTCTTGATAGATTCTATCTTTTGTTAGACTTCTTTCTTAATAGACTCTAACATTGCTGATAGATTCTATTTCTTGATAGACTCTGCATTTCAACTGCTCTACAAAAACCCACCAATCTTCAATAAATAATCGATAACCATTCCCAACCAGAAGATGAAACCTGTACGAGTGTTGTCCACAAAGAATGCCCAGCAACTCTTTGGGTCGTCGTAGTTGACAGCACCGAGTTTCTTGTACAATCTTTGGAGAGCGTAGGCACCGGTGATGTAGAAGCCAGGCCCCATGGAGTTCAAGAAGCCGGCCAAGAAGTAGAAGCCACCTTGGGCCACCACCAACTTTTGGACAATAGGAAGTGTTCTGTCACCCCAGGCCAATGCAGAGGATTTGATTCCGGCCTTGACGTCAAACTGCTTGTCCTGGTGTGCGTACACGGTATCGTAGACCACGCCCCAGATCCAGTTGGAGGCCACCAATGGCGCAATCACGGCCCAGTTCAAGGTGGCCCCGACAGCTGGGTAACCCACCAAGATCCCCCAACAGAAGCAAAGGGAGAACCAGAACTGTGGATAGTAGGTAAATCTCTTGAACAATGGATACACCGAGATGACGGGCAAAGAGGCTGCAGCAACCCAGAAACACTCCCAGGGCAAAGCCAACAAGACAGCAAGTCCTGCAAGACCCTGGGCACCAGTGAAGGCGATTGCGCTAGGAACAGACACCCTGCCGCTCGCAATTGGTCTCTCTGTTGTCCGGGCCACCTTGGCGTCCAAGTTTCTGTCCAAAAGGTCATTGACGGTGCAGCCGGCGCCTCTCATGATCAAGGCACCGACGGAGAACAAGGCCACGGCGTAGACGGTGGTGGTGACAGGGGCCGAAATCGAATACGCAGCCATGGTGATACCCCAGAAGGACGGAATCAAAAGCAAAAGCGTGCCCACAGGCTTCTCCAACCTCATCAACTCCGCATACGGGATCCATTTTTCAGGCAACTTCTTCAACCACTTCAAGCCGTCCAATCTGGCCACCCGAGCAGCCTCGAGTTCCTCGGCAGTGAACACGTTGCCGTGTCTGGTGACGTGTGTAATGGTCTCCAGGGGTGGGGCTGGTGCTTGTTGGGGTGGTGCCTGTGCCGGAGTTGCCTGCTTGTCGTGCACCTTGGCGGTGCTCTGGTCAATCAAGACCGGCTGTTCCTTGAAGGTGCTTCTGAGAGCAGTGGAGAAGGTCAATGGCCTCACATGGGGCCTGAGTGTGCTGGAAATCAACCGAAGGCCCGGTCTTCCCAATCTAAGAGAAGTAAGCATTGCTAGTGGTTTTTTTTTTGGTCTGGAGATCAAACTACGCGCTTGACCCGATTGGTTGTTGGAGGGCCTGCCCAACGGCGGCAACTTGTAGGGTCTTCGGACTGTGTTGTGGTGCCTTTCACGGGTTTGCCTCGCCTTCAAAGATGCCATACTCGGCCTCGTTGGAGGTTGCGGACTCTCGCATCACCTTGTGGCCCCGGATCAATTGCTGGAGGTGCTCCAACTCGTCCGTCTTGGGGAGGAACGATTCCTTGAAATTGAACTCCTGACGGCACATTGGACACAAGCCCTTGGACGAGTCCTGCTCTAGCCACTTGAAAATGCAGTGGAGGTGGAAGTTGTGTGTGCAGGCGTCTCCTAGCACGATGGGGCAGTCGTCTCCAGGGTATTTGCAGTTGGGACAAGTACCGTCAAAAGACACCCTGCAAATCCCACAAAGATCGTCCAGATACCCATTCTGGATCTTGAGGGTGTTGCTGGAGTTGGGATCAAGCTCTTCCGGATGGATATTCCAGTGCCATGTGGAGAAACCGTGCCATTCTTTGATGGTCACTTTCATGGATGTGTGTGTAATTGATTTTCGTAAGAGACGCGAACGGCTAACAAGGTGAGTTTAGGTGAGTTTACAAGGTGTGTTGCAAGGTGATTTTACAGTGTATTCATTCATAGTAGCTCCACCAAAGGGCAGTCTGATATAGCTCAGAGGAGACACCAGTATGGTAGAGCAGTTTTTCATATTTAGTCATAATTTAGTAGAGCACAGCGAGGTGGCACAGCGATAATAGCGGATGTGTGGTCGATTTGGCAACCGTGGGTGTGGTATATCATGAGGAAGGTCTGGGGAGGGTAGTCAAAAGGGTAAATTTACAAGGTTTGTGGTTGGTGATATTGTCACAGATGGCAGTTGTAGCGGTGGGAGGTCCCTGAAGAGTTCTGATGGAGGTGATAACAACCATATAGGGGCAGCTCCACGCTCCCACAACGTGGCAACAATTAGGAATTGTCCTCTAGGTGACCTCCAGGTAATGACTAAATTGACATATGTTTCTCCAGGTGTGTCACCATTGCCAAATCTCCCGATTATATGGTCGTTCGGATAGTCCAGCGGCCACAAATAGCAATTGACCACAAAGTACCGATTAACAGATATCCCACTAGAAAGCCAACCAACCTCAAATAACAAGTTCATTGAACAATAAGAGCTACCTGGTGTAGCAAAATTACTAGATATCACACTATATGGGTCGTTAGATCCCAATTGCGTGGACACCGGTACCATTGCCAGCTAATCCGCTAGAGCGCTACCACCTCTAAGCATTGGTCTTTCTGTAGACCAATCCCCGGAAAATGTCAAAAGAGTTGCCGTCAGGTTGAACGTTGAAGGTCTTGCCGTCGTCATCTCTAACCACAAGCAACCCATACTCTGGTGTGATTCCCTCAACTACACAAGACTTGTTCTTGTACCCATCGATATCCACAGACACCTTCTGTCTGGTGTGGAACCATTTGCTGTAATATTGGTTCAAGAACGGCTTGATACCCGCTCTTTCAAAGGTCGGATAATATTGGTCGATGATTTGCATGAACTTGGCCAACAAAAGCTCGTGTCTATACGGAGGCAAGGCCTCGAGACCCTTTTGCTTTCTCAACTCGTTCATTCTGGCCAAGATCTTGTTAAGAGTGGTTGTTGGCGACTCGCTGAAGACATTGACACCACCTCCCCACACCAAGTGGAAGCCGCCGTTGAAGTACTGTGAGTTGACAATGGCACCAGACACCTTGGCGTACATCTCCTCGTCGTTGGCCATTAAGTTGGAGTTGTCCAAGTTCTTGTCTTCCAAAGAGTGGTAGTGTTCGGCCTTGAGGATGTACAAGTCATTGGGCCACTTGATCTTGATGGGCAAATCGCCATACCCAACGCCATATCCACCAATATCTGGAGAACCATATGACAAGATACTCTCAATGAGCACAAGCGAACAGAAATACTGCAAGGTAACCAAGTTGGAGGTGGTGGCAGAGAGCCCGGTATCCATGTTGAACACAATTGACAGCGCCATCACACCCTTGGGGTTGACCCACACGTTTCCTCCTCTGCCTCGTCCTGCTATCTGGGTGGTTGCTGTGAGTGTGAAGCCGGTGGGCAACGAGCTGAGAAGATTGGTGTTTTTGTCCATCAACGTGCTGGTGGAGCTCACCACTTCACTGTAACCCAAGATGGAACCAAATCTTGACTCTTTCCCTTTGGTCAACTGAGCCAAAGAATCGAAGTAGAGCTTCATGTCAAAGTGTGGGGTGGTCTTGAAGTCCGGCAAGTTTCCCTGTTCCATGAACTTGAAGTGCTTGGGAATTGAGTCGATGTCTTCCATGTGGGTTTCGCCTTCCTGGGCCATCGAAAGGTCCGGCGTCGACTCGTCGTGGAACACCAACGTGTCGTTGGTGTCCTCGAGAATGTAGCCGTCAATCAACTCGTTGTTGGTCTTGATGGAGTTGGCCAAGTTGATCACCTTGCTTGGGTCCAAGTGGGAGGAGACAAAGATGGGAGTAAGCTTGGGGATCGAGAGGTGGGGCTCGTCGTTCACCTTCAACCCGAGTTTCCTCAACGCAAGCTTGAACAACAACTGCTTATCTTCGTACCCTTCGGCCAACTTTTCAATCAAAGCGTTGTGCTTGATGTCGTCTTCGTTCTGGGGATCTGCCGTCTTCTTCAACAACGAAGGAACAAACTCAGGGTGGACCCCACTGAGCACAACATCTCCTTTGCCCACTTTACGGTACACTATGGCGGCCCTGTCGGTGTCCTCAGGTATATCCACTTCTGTTGGTTCGGCGTAGCGTGCCAAAATCTCGATTTCTGGGTAATTGGCAGCATTCACAAACACTCCACCTCCATTATAGTAGGTGACCACTTGGTTGCTGTTGGAGAACTGGTACTTGGACTTGTCCAACAAGTCGGTCAAGTTGTGGTCCAAACTCAACGAAACAGCTCTGGCTCCTCCCTGAGTACCATAAACAAAGCCCTTGTACGCACAGCCTCTGCAGACACCCGGGAAGAAGTCCAATTCACGAGACCCACTGATCTCCAACTCAGGGTTTCCCACCTCAAACTCACATCTCTTCAGCCCATAGTACCCCCCAGCACATATTCCAAGGTACTTACCACCTTTTCTGACAAACTGAAGTATCTTTCTGTTGCCTTCTCCATTCAATTCCTGACAAAACGGAAGGTCGGCACCTCCCGGCATCACCAACATGGAAGTCTTAGCCATCCATGGCTCTTTCACAATGGTCTGTTCGGAAATTGGAATAACCGCATAGTAAGGAGACAAGTACAACCGGAGAGACTCCAAGCAGTGCTTGACACTCTCAGCTGTGGTGCCTTTGCCTGAGTACACTAGCACGTTCATTGGAGATATTCAAAGGGTCTAGTTTGGCTTTGGAAAGTTTTGAAAAAAAAAAAATCCACGCATCAATAGTGAAAGCTGGAGAAAGAACCAATTCAAAGAGCCATGTCGATTGAAGAAGTGTCAGAATCTATCACGTTGGATCCCACACCTGGGTTTGTGATTAAAACACGGGTTTTGGAGAGTCGAAAGAACCTCGAATCTACAAAGATCTTCATCAACGTTTGTCATGATCCCCAGGTCCCCAAGCCCAAGATTGACTTTGACCCGTCGGTGGTGTTTCCGTTGATCATAGACAACCAATGGGAAATCCCCATTATCGTGTCGCGAGAAAGGGAGACAACGGACAAAAAGGGCGTCAGGTCTCTAGTTTACGACTGCTGCATCAACGCTGTGTGTTTTCAGTGGTGCCAGCTTAACAAGGACTTGAAGTCCATACTCATTGAGTGGAGCATTGAGGCCATCGAGTTGATGTATTCGTTCACCCTAGACAGAGAACACTCGATACCCAAGATGCTCTCTAAGGGGGAGTTGGAAAAGACGGTGATTCCACGCAACGAGCTAGACGAGTCGGGGTTCCAGAAGAAGTTGCACGAATTGAAGCAAAACGAAGTGATGGGTTTGGTGCAGGAATTGGACCCACTTGGCGGTGAAAACGACGACGACGAGTACCAGGGCAGTCTCCCACCCATCATGAACATCAAAGGCACGTCAGGCAACGCGTCCAGTGGCGGCAAGCCGATGATCCAAGAGCTCGATGGCCCCAGACCCAATCGAGCTTCACCGCCACAAATACAGAAACAAGCGCAAAAGAAAGAATCCTCTCCGCCATCGACTCAAGCTACCCAGCTAGCCTTCGAGTTGAACTTCCAGCAGGTGGATTCCAAGCTCTTGGTCAAGATCAAGTTCCCCCAGCTTGAGTCATCGCAGCACCTCAACCTATCGTACGCTAACTCCGCTTTGTGTGTGTATAACTCCGACCCGTCGTACTATTTTTCGAGATCCGCTAAGGACAAATTAGAGATCCCACTACCAAACCACCAGGCAAGCTCCAACTTCACCTGTGAGTTTGTCAAATCTGAGCATACGCTCTACGTCTTGCTCTGATAGGGCCGGCTGCATCTGCATTACCCCTCCCAGTCCCCCGACGCCTTATCTAGGAGGCATCGGTTGATGATCCGGCTTGTGTGCCCTGTGTTCACGTGACGATAGGCTTCGGAAGCTGGCCCACTTGCGCTCTCTGCGATGGGTTTTTTTTGCGCCCCAGCTGCCCAAACGGGAAATGCGCTTTGATTCTCGATTAGCCTGATTGGGAGTATCCGCCATTCGGTATCGGTTATAAATAAGGACGAAACCCCTGTTGAAAAATCATCAGAACACCACCACGACTGCTATGAGTACCGAAGAAACAGTATTGCTAGCCAATGAACAAGGGTACGACACCATCGACAAGCAGGTCCAGGATGTCGGCGAGTTGGACGCCAAGGAAGAGTTCATGTACATAGCCAAGACTTCGTTTCCTTTAGTCATCTCGTTTCTCTTGCAGTACGTCTTATCTGTGACGTCCATCTACGCATGTGGGAAGTTGGGTGCTGTGGAGTTGGCCGCAGGGTCGTTGGCCATTTGCACCTTCAACATCACCGGGATGGCCGTTTACCAGGGGATGGCCTCGAGTTTGGACGCCCTCTGCTCTCAGGCATACGGCTTGCAGAGGTACGGCTTGGTCGGGTTATACTTCCAAAGGTGTTCGGCCATTATTCTTGCCGTCACTGTTGTTGTGTTGCTTCCAATGTGGTGGTTCTCGGGCTTCTTGTTGAGTTTCATCATCGAAGACAAGGCCGTGGTGCACTTGACCGAGGTGTACTTGAGATACAACATTTTGGGAACTCCGGCCTTGTTCTTGTTTGAGACCGGAAAGAGATACTTGCAAGCACAGCAGATCTTCAATGCCTCCACCTACATTTTGATTCTCGTTATCCCATTGAACTACGTTTTCAACTGGTTGCTTGTGTGGAACGAGAGCACTGGAATGGGCTACATTGGGGCCCCACTTGCCATTAGTCTTAGTTACTGGCTCTCGACGCTCTTGATGTGGGCGTACGCTGCCTTTATTGACGGGTACCAGTGCTGGGAAGGCATCAGCATGGAGGCCTTCAGAAGCTGGAGACCGGTGTTGAAGTTGGCCGTTCCCGGGATCGTCATGGTGGAAGCCGAGTACTTGGCTTTTGAAGTCTTGACCATTCTTGCTGCTGCATTCGGCACTGAGTCGTTGGCTGCACAGGCCATTGCAGCCAACATCGGGACCTTGGCGTTCCAGTTACCGTTTGCCATTTCTGTGGCCATCGGGACCAGAATCGGCTACTTCATTGGTATGGGCAACATCGAGGGCGCCAAGATGATCACTAGAATCTCGGTTTTGTTTGCCATCTTCATGGCACTCTTCAACTTCTCGCAGGTGTACTTTGGCAGAACGGCCTTGGCGTACCTCTTCACGGACGACGAGAAGGTTGTTGAGATCAGTGAGGTGATCTTGAAGTACGTTGCGTTGAACCAGTTGTTCGACGCCTGCAACGTCATTGCAGCCGGCTTGTTGCGTGGGCAAGGGAGACAGAGAATCGGGTCCTACTTGAACTTGGTGGCCTACTATGTCATTGCCTTGCCTCTCGCCTACGTTTTATCTTTCCACTTGAACTTCGGCTTGGAGGGTCTTTGGAGCGGTCTTTCCACTGGTGTCTTCTTTTTGGCATGCAGTGAGATCACAGCCGTGTACGTCAGTGACTGGCAGAGCATTTTCTTAAAGAGTTTGAACACTCATGGAACTCATGGACATTAGGTTATAGATAGAGCCGAGCTACGCGAGGCATAGTATATGAACTGGGATAGACTGGATGTAGGGGTGGGCGATAAAGTGACGAGAGGGCATTACGAATTGGCGTGAACGGCACAACGAATAGGCGTGAAAGGCATGACGAATAGCACGAACGAAAGCGTGAGCGAATTGGCATGAACGAACAGGCATGAGCGAATTGGCACGCACTAATTGCCATAAACGAATGGCACGAACGAATAGCATGAACGTATTGGCATGCACAAACCTAAGTTACAACATGATGAACAAACTGAACACTTTGGTGATGTAATACGCAACAGATGTTCGGAGCATGTGATGACATCTAAATAAGGTTTAGCAATTGCCATTGATAAGAGATAAGCTCGGCAAGGAGGAGGGGCAAGAAGGAGCAGGACCATAACGGGCATTATACATACAACAGCACAACCATATATAGTAACCGTAAGCGTTCTTGAGTCCCCAATCTGGGAGCTGCTTGAGTCTCAATTCCGCTATTTTGCAGCTCATCGAGACGGCGAAAAGTTTGGGCACACTTTGCAGCCAACAAACAAGGTAAAACAACGAAGGTATTAAAGTACCCATTAGCGTGAATATAGAGATATATCAGAGGACTATCCAGATACACCCACTCCTGAGAGGTTTTTTTGCTACTGGACACTCCTCTGTCTGGCTGTTCCACTGTCGGTGTCTTCGCAGCCATCTCTTCCCACCTACAATCCACCACACACCACATAATACCTGTAGTTTTCCACTAAACTCTACTCTTTTTTAGCTCCATAACTATCAGACCAGCCTTAATATACAATAGCTACCATCAATGCATACCTTGCTTTTCTCTGCCTCTAGTGTTGTGCTTGCAAAGTTGGAGCCTCGCATTGACTTTGGCTGTGATAACTTTTCCGTAGCTTTTCTTTCTCATCTCAAATCAAACCGCCATGGGTAAGAGAAGGTTCGACAAGAAGAACGCCACGACGTTCAACGTGGTGCACAGAGCCCACGACGATGCACTCTACTACGACAACGAGGCCACTTCCCACGTTTTGGTTCCTAAAGCTTCCAAGTACAACAAGGACAAGGTGAACATCTTCTCTGCTGCTGACCTCGAGGGATCGGACGTGGTCAAGGACGTCAGAAACAACGAAGGGATGGCAGCACAGTATGGGATCTACTACGACGACTCCAAGTACGACTACATGCAGCATTTGAGGCCGATAGGTGACTCCAACGAGGGTGTTTTCATTGCCAAGGAGGACAAGCCCAAGCCCAAGAAGAGCCTCAACATCGAGGAGATCTTCCAGGACCAGCTTCCGTCCAAGGAGAAGAGAAAGGTGGAGTCGGACGCCTTGGAGAACATCCCGGCAACCTTGCGGGGGTTCCAGCCGGACATGGACCCCAGACTCCGTGAAGTTTTGGAGGCCTTGGACGATGAGGAGTACTTAGAGGAAGGGTACGAGATCGAAGACCTCGAAGGAGAAGACATGTTTGAAGACTTGCTTAACGGTGGGGAAGCTGACGAGGAAGACGATTACGAAGACGACGAAGACTACGATGAATGGGATCTCGATAACTACAAGGACGAGTACGACGCCAAGTACGACTCGGACCACTACGAGGAGCCTGACCAGCTCTACAACGAAGGTGAGGCACCTGAAGGCTTCGAGGCCGCCAAGATCAGCACCGACTGGCACAACGACTTCAAGCGTTTCCAAAAGGAAAACAAGAACAAGACCAACGAATGGGACTCCGACGACGAGTTCGACGAAGACGGCAAGTTGGTGGAGGACGAGGAAGAAGAGGAGGAGGGAGACCAGCTCGCAGACTTGCCCAGCATTGCCACCAAGGCCAAGAAGTCCAAGACCAAGATGAGAAAGAAGAAGGGTGCCTTGACAGACACCACCTCCTTCTCCATGACCTCCTCCGCATTGTTCCGTACCGACGGGTTGACCTTGTTGGACGACCGTTACGAGCAGTTGCAGCGTAAGTTTGAGGACGACGACGAGGAAAAGCACGAGACCTTCGATATGTCCAAGGAAAGAACAGATTTTGAGGGCATGTTGGATGACTTCTTGGACAACTACGAGTTGGAAGGCGGTGGAAGACGTTTGGTCAGAAAGGACGACGAGAAGACTAAGATCCAAGAGGCTGCCGACGCCGTCTCCAAGTCCAAGCTTGCCGCAAAGAGAAGAAGAGAGAAGACCGAAAACAAGGAAAAGGATCCGTTTGGAAAGTTGGGTTCCACCTTTGGGAATTTGAGAATATAGAGTTGGAAACGGGATGTTGTGGGGTTCTGAGAGAATTGTTAGTGAAGGAGCTACTTTTGCTTTGATTTGGAGCACGACTTACATGGAATGTTGTTTTTCGAGGGAACCTGTCTAGTTTTAGACGTTATTGGTGTTGTTTCGAGAGCTGTTATTATAATATGTGCTGTTTTCCCAGTGAAAGTGTGATTAGAGGGTTACTTCAAGTTAAATGTCGTGTGTGTAGTCTTCCAAGTGAAGTTACAACATCTAGAATGGGTACTTCTAGAATAGGTAGTTCTAAAATGGGCACTTCTAGCATCGGTGGTTCTAAAATGGGTGGTTCTAGAATGGGCGGTTTTAGAATGGGTGCTGCTTTCCAGATAAAACGTGGATTGGGTGTTACTTTTAATAAAAACAAATGCCCCTGGATGCACTGAGTGTCTCTAGATACCACTCAGTTTGCTGTTTACTCCTGGAAAGCCTAGAAAGGTCGGAGCTGCTTTCACGTCCTGCTTGTTTTCCCCAACTATTGCGCCAAAATTACCATTTATGTTACTCTCACCTTAGCATTTGATGGGGAGCTTGGTTGAAATGGACAACAGTCGGTTAAGTCTGTCAAACCCCACCCAATGGGCCTTCTACTCTCCCTAACTGAACCATCTACTCCAACAGTTATCTGATAGCGCCGTGCCAGCTTCCACCGCCAGTAAACCCACCAAAACCTGACAGAAAACAGTCAACACACTTCAAGCCGGCATTTTCCCTCTATACATAGACAAATAAACACTACGACAGACACCCAGTCATAAAGAACACCTAGCAAGTATAAGGTTAAAGTTGGATACAACCATCATGTCATGGTTACGTAAGCCATGACCAATCTGTGAACAAAAAAAAACTTCCATCTCAAATTAAGAGGTGTCTTTAAATTGTATTGTCCGCCCCTTCCCCCGTCCCGCCAAGCAGATCAGGAGAGAGAGACGATTGAATAGCCTAGATTGGGAAAGCAAGTTAGTATAGACGAGAGAGCCAAGCTGCCGATCGAACATTAGGGCATCACAGAAATTCCAAAAGCACAATCTATTTAATATTGGCGCCGCTATATCCTACAGCCGCCATAGTTTTGTTTTAACCACAAAGAGTCAAGATTAATCAACAACGGCTTCCTTATTTGCTCTTCTTTTCGGTAGTATTTTGCTTCATTTCGATTTGCTACGTTAATAGACATAATACTGAAACAATGTCCCATCAGCACCACACTGTTCTGTCGATTTCTCGTGTGTATCCTGATGCACTTGCGAGCAAGCCGCAAAGTTACTGGGACTACGACGACTTGAACATCAAGTGGAACACCCAGGACAACTACGAGATTATAAAGAAGTTGGGCAGAGGCAAGTACTCCGAGGTTTTCTTGGGGATGGACTTGGCCAAGCAGGAGAAGGTTGTCATCAAGGTGTTGAAGCCTGTGAAAAGGAAGAAGATCAAGAGAGAGATTTCCATCTTGAAGAACTTGAGGAACGGGCCCAACATCATTGCCTTGCTCGACTTTGTGCGCGAGCCGCAGCTGAAGACGCCCTCGTTGATCTTTGAGTACGTCGACAACATTGACTTTAGAACCTTATATCCCCAGTTCACCGACTACGACATCCGCTACTACATGTACGAGTTGTTGAAGGCGTTGGACTACTGCCACTCGATGGGGATCATGCATAGAGACGTCAAGCCTCACAACATTGTCATACACCACGACAAGAAGCTCTTGAGGTTGATTGACTGGGGCTTGGCCGAGTACTACCACCCGGGCACCGAGTACAACGTGAGGGTTGCGTCCCGTTACTTCAAGGGCCCCGAGTTGTTGGTGGACTTCCGCTTGTACGACTACTCGTTGGACTTGTGGTCCTTTGGCTGTATCTTGGCCTCCTTGGTGTTCATGAAGGAACCCTTTTTCCACGGCAAGTCCAACACCGACCAGTTGGTCCAGATTGTCCGCGTCTTGGGCACCCAGAGCTTGAACGAGTACCTCAACAAGTACGAGTTGACCTTGAGCGACGAGTACGAGGACTTGGGCTACTACAACAGAAGACCCTGGGAGAGATTCATCAACGACCACAACAGACGCCTCGTGTCCGACGAGTTCCTCGACTTTATCGACAAGTTGTTGAGATACGACCACCAAGAGAGATTGACCGCCAAGGAAGCAATGGCACATCCTTACTTTGACCCAATAAGACCAAAGTAGTGGTTCTAGAGCGACCAAGGAAGCAGTGGCCCGTACTTACTTTGACCCTATAAGACCAAAGTAGTGGTGCCAGAGAGGCCATCCAGGTATCCCTAGAGCGTTGTTGCCACAAGAGAGCTCATCCAAGAGGTGTCCATTGCTTCGTCAACCCTATAAGACAAAGTAGTCTTGCTACCAAGATACTCCAATGCAATTTTTTCTGCCCTGGTGTTTTACTATTTTAATTACTCATTACTGTACAATAATATTAGATATGGATTCATTGTAAGATGGTCAATGTAGGTTCAGTGAGGTTGTTAGTAATGCTACTTGTGTGTTTGTATGAAATATCAACTATTTGGTTGGTAAACTACTTCCCACTGTCTATCCCCTCCTTATCGATTTTTGCAGTAATTTTAGAAAAAGTAAACAATTCTCTTCCTACTCTTACAGCTGGAAACCACAAGAAGATATCAGATAATACTAGGAATATGAGTTGAAAAACATCCCACTTGTCTCCATTTATAACGAGTACACATCAATCTTGGCAATTAATTAGATTAAGTGAGGTGTTTTCTACAATTGGCTCTTGTGTGATTGGAGTCTATTGTCGTGTGATCTGTTGTGAGAGTGGTTGATCTTCAAAAATCCCCACAAAGACCCGTTCAAAGTGCATTAGGGTTTGTTTTTGTTGCTCTGAGTATACTCCTGAAGTCACTCTTTAGTGTATTTGGTCCACCAATAGCGTATTTCGGATTGGGTGACTATCCACCATTTTCCACTATGCTGCATTTTTGTTCCGTATAGAAGGCTCTGGAAAAATGAAAAATCGCGAACGTTTTCTCCAACTACATTCACCATCCATTAACTAACATGTCCAAGGTCTATTTCGATATTACTGCTAACGGTATTGCCAAGGGAAGAGTTGTTTTTGAGCTCTTCAACGATGTTGTTCCAAAAACCGCCGAAAACTTCAGAGCTTTGTGCACTGGGGAAAAGGGCAAGTCTGAAGTGTCTGGGGTTCCACTCCACTTCAAGGGCTCCATCTTCCACCGTGTGATCAAAGATTTCATGTGCCAAGGTGGTGACTTCACCCACGGAAGTGGAATTGGAGGCGAATCCATCTACGGCCAGAAGTTTGAGGACGAAAACTTCCAGTTGGTGCACGACAAGCCATTCTTGTTGTCGATGGCCAACTCGGGCCCCAACACCAACGGGTCGCAGTTCTTCATCACCACGGTGCCCACCCCCCACTTGAACGGCAAGCACGTTGTGTTTGGCCGTGTGATAGAGGGCAAGTCCATTGTCAGACAGTTGGAGAGATGCGAGAAGGGCGAGAGCGACAAGCCCGTCGAGGACTGGATCATCGCCGACTGTGGCGAGCTCCCAGCCGACTACACCCCGGCCGCCAAGGCCGCCGACGGAGACGTCTACGAGGAGGTGCTCGGCGACAACGACAACATTGACGTCGACAAGCCCGAGTCCGTTTTTGCAGCCGTCACCACCATCAAGGACGTCGGCACCAAGTACTTGAAGGAGAACAACGCCGCCGAGGCCTACAACAAGTACAACAAGGCGTACGGGTTCTTGCAGGACTACTTCCCCAACGACTTGTCTGCCGAGGACTTGGCCACGTTGAACAGCTTGAAGGTGGCCACCTCGTTGAACGCCTCGCTTGCAGCCACCAAGCTGTCCAACGCAAAGGCCGCCATCAAGGCCGCCAAGGACGCCTTGCTGGTTGAAACCATCGACGACAAGTCCAAGGCCAAGGCCTACTACCGTTTGGGAATGGGCTACTTGCAGGCCAAGAACGAGGAGGACGCTGAAAAGTCGCTTGAACAGGCTTTGGCTCTCCAGCCCAACGACAGCGGCATCTTGCAGAACCTCCGCCAGGTCAAGGCCGCAGCAAAGGCCCGCCGTGACAAGCAAAAGAAGGCCATGTCCAAGTTCTTTTCGTAGAAATGGCCCCCAGGACCCTCCCACAGCGTAAATAGCTCTGTAGTTTCTACATAGACAGTCCAACATGCCCTCCGCTACCGCCCGTACTCACGTTTACTCGTGGAGCTTCGTAAATCCCAGCCTGCACGCGAATACTTTTGGCCACTGGAAAAAATCACTGAAAAAAAAAACGCAATCCTTGATTAACAAGGGCATACCCTAAACAATCAACCTACATCCACCGAGACCCATCTTTACCAAGTCCAATCAATCCCTTTCAGAACGTACAACTACACAGAGAGTTTGCACAGAAAGTTCCGAGAGCTGAGATTTATTTCCGTGTACAAATTAGAAAGGCGCCATACTCGAGAAATTTCCATCCGCCAGTGTTTGTCCAACCATCCACTGACCTCTCCAAATTTCCAAGAGATCTAGATTACTTACGAGAACACCTTTGTACCCCTAGGATAGGTTTAGAGTAGCACTCATTTACTTGATTGCCAAAGTCCCGATTGTGTTTTATTCAAAACCTACTAACCAGTCTTAGTCCCATTCCCATTTTTTTCCATTCCCACCCCTGTATTATAAATCCAAAAAAAAATTTAAATTCAAATCATGAGTCGTCAATTTCCATATTCCAGTGCTCCACTTAGATCTGTCAAGGAAGTAAGTATTTTGATTTTGTAGTTAGCTTTCTTTTTTTGTTTTTTTTAAGCAGATCAAGAATGTGAAATATTTCAGAATGTCATATTAACCATTTTTCCAGGTTCAATTTGGTTTGTTATCTCCAGAAGAAACAAGAGCCATTTCGGTGGCCAAAATTGAATATCCTGAGACCATGGATCAAACAACAAAGAAGCCCAGAGAAGGTGGGTTGAACGATCCAAGATTAGGGTCCATCGATCGTAACTTCAAGTGTCAAACCTGTGGTGAAGATATGGCCGAATGTCCAGGTCACTTTGGGCACATTGAATTAGCAAAGCCTGTTTTCCACATTGGTTTCATTGCCAAAATTAAAAAGGTTTGTGAGTGTGTCTGTATGCACTGTGGTAAGATATTATTAGACGAGACCAACCAAGGTATGGGTCAAGCCTTAAAGATCAGAGATCCTAAAAAGAGATTTAATGCAGTCTGGTCCTTGTGTAAGACCAAGATGGTTTGTGAAGCCGACCCTGCTGAAGAAGACCAAGACCCCAACGCCCCTCCAACCTCCAAAAGAGGTGGTTGTGGTCACACTCAACCAACCATCCGTAGAGATGGGTTGAAGTTGTGGGGAACCTGGAAGAGTAATAAAAACCTCGATGAAAACGATCAGCCAGAACGTCGTGTTTTGACTCCATCCGAAATCTTGAATGTTTTCAAACACATCAGCCCAGAAGACTGTCACAGATTAGGTTTCAACCAAGACTACGCCAGACCAGAGTGGATGTTGATCACAGTTTTGCCTGTGCCTCCTCCACCAGTCAGACCTTCCATCGCCTTTAACGACACTGCTAGAGGTGAAGATGATTTGACCTTTAAGTTAGCAGATGTCTTGAAGGCAAACATTAATGTCCAAAAATTAGAAATGGATGGTTCTCCACAGCACGTTATCAGTGAATTCGAAGCATTGTTGCAGTTCCACGTTGCAACTTATATGGATAACGATATTGCTGGTCAACCCCAAGCACTTCAAAAGACTGGTCGTCCAATCAAGTCCATTAGAGCAAGATTGAAGGGTAAGGAAGGTAGATTGAGAGGTAACCTTATGGGTAAGCGTGTGGATTTCTCCGCACGTACGGTTATTTCTGGTGATCCTAACCTTGACTTGGACCAAGTCGGTGTCCCAATTTCGATTGCTAGAACTTTGACCTACCCTGAAGTCGTCACCCCTTACAACATCCACCGTTTGACAGAATACGTGCGTAACGGTCCAAACGAACATCCAGGTGCCAAGTACGTCATTAGAGATACCGGTGACCGTATCGATTTAAGATATAATAAAAGAGCAGGTGACATTGCTTTGCAATACGGTTGGAAGGTTGAACGTCATTTAATGGACAATGACCCTGTTTTGTTCAACCGTCAACCTTCTTTACATAAAATGTCTATGATGGCGCACAGAGTCAAAGTCATGCCATACTCTACCTTCAGAATGAACTTGTCTGTTACTTCGCCTTACAATGCGGATTTCGATGGTGACGAAATGAACTTGCATGTTCCTCAATCTCCAGAAACAAGAGCAGAATTGTCGCAAATCTGTGCGGTTCCTTTGCAAATTGTTTCCCCACAATCTAATAAGCCAGTCATGGGTATTGTGCAAGATACCTTGTGTGGTATTCGTAAAATGACCTTGCGTGATATCTTTATTGAATATGACCAAGTCATGAACATATGTTACTGGTTACCTGATTGGGATGGAGTTATTCCTCCTCCTGCTATTGTCAAGCCAAAGCCTTTGTGGACCGGTAAGCAAATCATGTCTCTTGCAATTCCAAAGGGTATTCATTTGCAGAGATTTGACGATGGAAAGGACTTGTTGAGTCCAAAGGATACCGGTATGCTTATTGTGGATGGTGAAATCATGTTTGGTGTTGTCAACAAGGCAACTGTGGGTGCAACCTCTGGTGGTTTGATCCACACCGTCATGAGAGAAAAGGGTCCTTATGTGTGTGCCAAATTATTCAGTTCCATCCAAAAGGTGGTGAATTACTGGTTGTTACACAACGGTTTCTCTATTGGTATTGGTGATACCATTGCAGATGCCGAAACCATGAAGAACATTACCACCACAATTCAAGAAGCAAAGGAAAAGGTCCAAGAAATTATTATAGATGCACAACAAAATAGATTGGAGCCAGAACCAGGTATGACACTCAGAGAATCTTTTGAACACAATGTTTCACGTATATTGAATCAAGCTCGTGATACCGCTGGTCGTTCCGCCGAGATGAACTTGAAAGATTTAAATAACGTGAAGCAAATGGTGGTTTCTGGTTCTAAGGGTTCCTTTATTAACATTTCCCAAATGTCTGCTTGTGTCGGTCAACAAATTGTCGAAGGTAAGAGAATTCCTTTCGGTTTTGGTGACCGTACTTTACCACATTTTACCAAGGATGACTACTCTCCAGAGTCCAAGGGTTTCGTTGAAAACTCTTACTTGAGAGGGTTGACTCCACAAGAGTTCTTTTTCCACGCGATGGCCGGTAGAGAAGGTCTTATCGATACCGCTGTTAAGACTGCCGAAACCGGTTATATTCAACGTCGTTTGGTTAAGGCTTTGGAAGATGTCATGGTTCATTATGATGGTACTGCTAGAAACTCCTTGGGTGACATTGTTCAATTCGTTTATGGTGAAGACGGTATTGACGGTACTCAAGTTGAAAAGCAATCTGTTGACACGATTCCAGGTTCAGATGACAGCTTTGTTAAGCGTTACCGTATCGATCTTTTGGATCCAACCAGATCCATCCTGGAAGTCTTGTTGGAATCTGGTAAGGAGATCAAGGGTGACGTCAAGTTGCAAAAGATCTTGGATGAAGAATGGAACCAATTATTGGATGACCGTAAGTACTTGAGAGAAGTCGTCTTCCCTAACGGTGACTCTTCATGGCCATTGCCAGTCAACTTGCGTCGTATTATTCAAAACGCCCAACAAATTTTCCACAGTGGTCGTCAAAAGGCTTCTGACTTGCGTTTGGAAGAAGTTGTTAGAAGCGTTCAAGAACTTTGTACCAAGTTGTTGGTTCTTCGTGGTGACACTCCTTTGGTTAAGGAAGCACAAGCTAACGCTACTTTGTTGTTCCAATGTTTGTTGCGTTCTAGATTAGCTGCTCGTCGTGTCATTGAAGAATTCAAGTTGAACAGATCTTCGTTTGAATGGGTCATTGGTGAAATTGACTCCCAATTCCAAAAGTCTATTGTGCATCCTGGTGAAATGGTTGGTGTCATTGCTGCCCAATCTATCGGTGAACCAGCCACTCAAATGACTTTGAATACTTTCCATTATGCGGGTGTGTCTTCCAAGAACGTTACTTTGGGTGTTCCTCGTCTTAAGGAAATTCTTAACGTTGCCAAGAACATCAAGACTCCAGCTCTTAAGGTGTTCTTGAACCCAGAGATCAACCAAGACATTGAGAAGGCTAAGGTTGTTCAATCTGCAATTGAACACACCTCCTTGAAGAACGTCACTGCTTCCACTGAAATCTTCTATGATCCAGATCCAAGAACCACTGTTATTGATGAAGATTATGACACCGTTGAAGCATACTTTGCCATTCCTGATGAAAAGGTTGAAGAATCTATTGAAAAGCAATCTCCATGGCTTCTTCGTTTGGAATTGGACCGTGCCAAGATGTTGGATAAGCAATTGACCATGGCCCAAGTTGCAGAGAAGATTTCTCAGAACTTTGGTGAAGATTTGTTTGTTATCTGGTCTGATGATACTGCTGAAAAGTTGATTATTCGTTGTCGTGTTGTCCGTGATCCAAAGTCTTTGGATGAAGAGGCCGATGCTGAAGAAGATCAAATCTTGAAGCGTATTGAAGCCCACATGCTTGAATCCATTTCTTTGCGTGGTGTCACTGGTATTACCAGAGTGTTTATGATGCAAGACAAGGTCAGTTCTCCAGACGAAAGTGGTGAATACCAACAAGGAAAGGAATGGGTTTTGGAAACCGATGGTGTTAACTTGGCTGATGTCATGGCTGTTGCCGGTGTCGATGCCAGCCGTACTTACTCCAACAACTTTATTGAAATTCTTTCTGTCTTGGGTATTGAGGCCACACGTTCTGCCTTGTACAAGGAAATTCTTAACGTCATTGCGTTCGATGGTTCTTATGTCAACTATCGTCACATGGCTTTGTTGGTTGATGTGATGACTTGTCGTGGTCACCTTATGGCTATTACTCGTCACGGTATTAACAGAGCAGACACGGGTGCTTTGATGCGTTGTTCTTTCGAAGAAACGGTTGAAATCTTGCTTGAAGCTGGTTCTGCAGCCGAGTTGGACGACTGTCGTGGTATCTCCGAAAACGTTATGTTGGGTCAATTAGCCCCATTAGGTACTGGTGCCTTTGATGTTATGGTTGATGACAAGATGTTGCAAGCTGCACCATCCAACATTGCCATGGGTAATGTTCAACATGCCGACGACGGAGGAGCCACTCCATACAGAGAATATGACATGGAAGATGACAACATTCAATTCGAAGAAGGTGCTGGATTCTCGCCAATCCATACTGCTCCTGTTTCGGACGGTGCTGGTGGTCTCACCTCCTACGGTGGCCAACCAACTTCTCCAGCACCAACTTCTCCATACTCGTATGGTGTTACATCTCCAGCATACGGTGGTGCAAGTCCTGGCTACGGTGGAGGATCTTACTCTCCAACCTCGCCATCTTACTCCCCAACATCTCCATCCTACTCGCCAACTTCGCCAAGTTATTCTCCAACTTCGCCAAGTTACTCACCAACCTCGCCAAGTTACTCGCCAACTTCGCCATCCTACTCGCCAACATCTCCAAGCTACTCGCCAACTTCGCCATCCTACTCGCCAACTTCGCCAAGTTACTCACCAACTTCACCATCTTATTCCCCAACTTCGCCAAGTTACTCACCAACATCCCCATCCTACTCACCAACTTCGCCAAGCTACTCACCAACTTCGCCAAGTTATTCCCCAACATCCCCATCCTACTCACCAACTTCGCCAAGCTACTCACCAACTTCGCCAAGTTATTCCCCAACATCCCCATCCTACTCACCAACTTCGCCAAGCTACTCACCAACTTCGCCAAGTTATTCCCCAACATCCCCATCCTACTCACCAACTTCGCCAAGCTACTCACCAACTTCGCCAAGTTATTCCCCAACATCTCCAAGTTACTCCCCAACTTCGCCATCTTACTCGCCAACTTCGCCATCCTACTCACCAACATCCCCATCTTACTCACCTACCTCTCCATCTTACTCACCAACCTCCCCTTCATACTCACCAACATCTCCAAGTTATTCCCCAACTTCGCCATCCTATTCTCCAGGTTCTCCAGAGTACTCACCAAACTCTCCTAAGAAGGAAGAAGAAAAGGACAACTAGAGATCTCTCTCATAATGTGTTTGTACAAGCACTTTTTATTTTAAACGATCTTGTATTTTTAATGTCAATAATTCAAAAATAAATATTTATCTATATGACAATTGTAAGAGTCTGCAATTGGCTCGAGACAAGATCGAAGACAAGTTCGAGGAAGTATGCTATGGTGGTACCGAGAGATGTGTTAGGTGAGTCCAAGGATACATTAAGTGTCCAGGAGTCGAGCTTATATGGCGATAGGGTTTGAAGACTGGAGTCAGCTTTCATGTTGCAACCATTGATTGACAGAGTTGAAATTAGAGCTCAAAGGATTCAAGCTTAATCGGCAAGAAGAAAATTTGAAACCAGTAAACACTACCATTTTCGTGCCTCATTAACACACCAGCCCAATCCTGTAGCCTGTAGTCATTGCCCACAACAAGTACACTAGGGTCGGAGTTTCCAACAATTCATTGTCAATTCATTGTCCTTCGAGGCCAGTCAAGTAACTATATGCAGGTCATAATATTTGCAGCGTATGCTATTGTCAACTTTAGTTTCATCTATACTTGGTTTATGAACCATAAAAGAGAGCCTGAGTCTTCAGCTACTCCGAATATATACTTGACATTACCTGGATATTACAAGATCGAGTTGGTTGTCGCCATAGCGCTGCTGCAACCCTCACTCGGAGCGGAATGGCTGCAAATTCAAATTTCGACAATTTTCTGAGCGCTTGTGCCGCCAACATGTATCAACGTATAGAAATCTGCTAAACCACCTCCAGCTATCTAAATGTACGCAAACTACATTAAATTGTCCTATTGAACTATTTTCCGTTTAGGTGTGCTCCAAGAAAGTAGGCTAAATTTCCAAAACGTAGCACACACTAAAGCTTGGTACCCTCAATCTGTAATCCTATATTCAAACCTATCCTTCCATTTGTGAAGCAGAAAACTGCAAACAAGAGATGAAGACGTGGCAGTTGTGTCTGTAATCAAAGCCTACTACTAAGACAATTTGTATTCTCCACAACCTGTATCACAACCTGCAACTCTTTGTCAACTTGTAATTCCTGTTTGTGAACTTGCAAATTCCACTTGTAAACTGCCGCGCTTTGGCTGCAAATGGAGGGAGCTGGGCCAAAATCTTTTTATACAACTACTTCTTTGCTACTCAGGATATACTTTAGCAACGCCAGCAGCCTAGGACTGTGGAAGAGAAGACCAAGTCAATAATGCGCAGTTGACTTGGGATTAGCTTTTGCAGAAGGTTTTCATTTGGGATCCGGAACCAGATGGAGACTTGTTTCTGGAAGGTGGCGGTTGACGAACGTTGGGGATTGACGAATTCCAGCTGGCGCTTGCACGTATATGAATGAGCAGAATGGAGTTGTTGAAGCAGGCATTTATTGTGAAGGCTGGGGACAGATGAGTGCTTGCTTTGAGTGGGATCTGGGGGATATTAGAGGGGTTTGGCGAAGTGGATAGTGGAGTTACGGCGAAGAAGTGAGCGGGTTCTGGGGGATTCTGGATGAACATTCATTCTCAGGCACGGGGCAGATGAGCGTTCAACCTAATTAAATAGAGGAGATTGGCGAGGAGTTAGTGGTGTTACGGCGAAGATGTTATGGGTTCTGGGGGATTCTGGGTGAACATTCATTCTCTGGCACGGGGCAGATGGGCGTTCAACCTAATTAAATAGTGGAGATTGCGAGGAGTTAGTGGAGTTTCGGCGAGCTTGTGATGGGTTCTGGGGGATTTCAGTGGAGATGGGCGAGAAGTAAGCGGAGTTTCGGCGAAGTTGTTCGTGGGTTCTGGGGGATTTTAGGCGGATATTCATCGTCATGGCACGGGGCACATGAATCTCCACCTTTACTTTTTAGTGGAGTTTGGCGAGTAGTTAGTGGAGTTTCGGCGATGTTGTGTGGGATCTGGGGGATATCAGTGGAGTTTGGCGAGAGTTAGTGGAGTTTCGGCGAGGTTGTCAGTGGGTTCTGGGGGATTACCGAGTGGATATTTGTGACGCCATGGGGCAGGCAGGTTTCCACTCACAATTTACTGGTGGAGTACGGCGAGGAGTTAGTGGTGTTTCGGTGAAGTTGTCGTGGGTTCTGGGGAATTACCGAGCGGGTACTCGCGACGCCATGGGGCTGACGGGTGTCCACTCACAATTTACTAGTGGTGTACGGCGAGGAGTTAGTGGTGTTTCGGCGAGGTTGTCAGTGGGTTCTGGGGGATTACCGAGTGGATATTTGTGACGCCATGGGGCAGGCAGGTTTCCACTCACAATTTACTGGTGGAGTACGGCGAGGAGTTAGTGGTGTTTCGGTGAAGTTGTCGTGGGTTCTGGGGAATTACCGAGCGGGTACTCGCGACGCCATGGGGCTGACGGGTGTCCACTCACAATTTACTAGTGGTGTACGGCGAGGAGT
>JAJLZQ010000025.1:0-217259 GCA_030572255.1 Kodamaea fukazawae | reverse complement strand
CAGCATTCTGTCTCCTCAGTTCCCTTGTGTCGTCTTTTGTCTGGCTCCCTGAGACTTGCCAAGATATGGAGACGGAGATTGGGAAAAGAGCCGCGCTATCAAGAGGTCTAAGCCCCAGCATCTCTGCTTAGCGAGTGGCTGCAAACCGTCCACTTACGAAAGCCCGGCAGCAGGAGGCCAGGCAGGCAGGGCTGACGTGGAACACCTTCGCCCAGTCTTGCCAGGCATAGCCTAAAACGTGATGCTCTTTTCTTGTGCTTGGGATTTACCCAGTCATTGAAACATTATTTGGGCTAGGCGGGATTAGTGTTATTGCTTTTTTTTTGTGTGAAGGTTGCGAAAGAGCACAGCCTTCATTCAATATATATAATCTTTTAACTCTTCCCGATAGTCATAACAAAAGCTCATTCTGAAGATACAGTAGAGCTACACAAGAGACGACCCGAATGAGTAAACTAGTTGAACCTACACGAACGGGAGGGGACGAGGTGAGTGTCAACCTGGCCACGCCCTTGACGGAAGAAGAAATCAGAGAGGTGGACGCCGCCTCGATTTCACATGTGGCAGCGCCTCCCAAGAGGGCCTCGTCACGGATCCTCTCTTCGCTTTCCACCAAGACGGTGCACAAGTTCTCGATCCCACAGTCCGAGTTGAACGAGTTCCACGACCCCAAGTCGTTGGCTCCGTTGGCCGCAATTGGCTGGGGCAGGCTCTTGAACTTGCTCCAGGTGCAGATCCCATACGGGCTCGATGGCAGCGACATTGAGGACCGGAAACGCGAGTTTGGCGCCAACAGGCTCCCCGACAAGCAGTCCAAGTCCTTCTTGAGACTCTGTTTTGAGGCCATGAAGGACAAGGTGTTGATTTTGTTGTCGGTTGCAGCCATCGTGTCGCTTGCGCTCGGCTTGTACGAGACCTTTGGCCAGTCCACCTTCTACGACGACGAACACAAGCCACTCCCCAAGGTCGACTGGGTCGAGGGGGTGGCCATCTTGGTGGCCATTGCCATCGTGGTGCTCGTGGGTGCCGCCAACGACTACCAGAAGGAGAGGCAGTTTGCCAAGTTGAACAAGAAGAAGGAGGACCACGACGTGATTGTCATCCGTAACGGCGAACAAAAGTACATTTCCGTCTACGAGTTGGTGGTGGGTGACATTCTCAGGTTGCAAACTGGTGACATTGTGCCTGTCGACTGTATTTTGTACCAGGGTGAGGTGGAAAGTGACGAGCTGTCCATCACCGGTGAGTCCGACTCCATCAGAAAGGTGGGCGTCAACATCGCCTTGGAGGCCTACGAATTGCAAAAGGTCGACTTGGTCAAGGACCCCTACTTGATCTCCGGCTCCAAGATCCTCTCCGGCTTGGGTAACGCCATTGTTGTGGCCGTCGGTGAGTCCTCGGTCCACGGCCGTACCATGTTGCTGTTGAGCGGAGACGCCGAAGACACCCCACTCACCGTCCGTTTGAACGGGTTGGCCGAAGGTATCTCCAAGTACGGCTTTTTGGCCGCCCTCCTCCTTTTCATCATCTTGTTAATTAGATTCGGCGTCAATATCGCCCCACACGGAAGATTTGCTGATTTCGAGCCAGCAGAAAAGGGTAAGAAGTTTGTCGATATCTTGATCACCGCCATCACCATTGTTGTTGTTGCCATCCCAGAGGGGTTGCCATTGGCCGTCACCCTTGCCTTGGCCTTTGCCACCACCCGTATGGCCAAAAACGGTAACTTGGTCAGAGTCCTCAAGTCGTGTGAAACCATGGGTGGTGCCACCGTCGTCTGTTCCGACAAGACTGGTACCCTTACCGAAAACAAGATGCGTGTCACCAGAGCCTTCTACGGTTTGGGTGAAGACGACGTTTTGGAACTTGACTTGAAAACCCCAAACCCAATCGACCCTATTCCATTATTTAACATCAAGGAAAACATTGTCATCAACTCCACTGCCTTCAAGAACACCGACTACGATGAAGCAAAGGTCAACCAATTGAAACAACGTCCAAAGGGCCACGGTTTCTTTGGTTCCTTCTTCAAGAAACAATCAAAGTCCGCTGGTGATGACAGAAAGGAAGCCCAGGCCGAACCCTACAACGGTAACAAGACTGAAAACGCCTTGTTGATTCTTGGTGAATACCTTGGGATTTTCGACAAGTCCATCGAAACCCAAAGAAAGGAAGCCAACGTGATTCAAGTGATTCCCTTTGAAAGTGAAAGAAAATGGTCCGGTGTTGTTGTTCTTTTGGAAGACGAAACTTATAGATTCTACGCCAAGGGTGCTGCGGAAATTGTTTTCAAATACTGTGGGTTTCAGTATGATAGTGCTGGTCAACTCGTGAAACTCAACAGAAAGACCCGTGATCTTTGCTTGAACAAGGTTGATGAATACACCAACGACTCCTTGAGAGCCATTGCCCTTGCCCACTTTGACTTCCAGCTGTGGCCTCCTGTTGAATTGGAACCTGGCAAGACCGAGGTCGACCCAGACGTGTTGATGAGCTACACTTTCACCGACGCCCCTACCGTTGAGTCCAAGAACATGGTTCTTGACATCATGGTTGGTATTCAGGACCCTTTGAAGGAAGGTGTTGCTGAGGCCGTCAAGCAATGTAACCGTGCTGGTGTTCAGGTCAAGATGTTGACTGGTGATAACTTGATCACCGCCAAGGCCATCTCCCGTGACTGTGGGATTTTGACTCCACAAGACTTGACAAACAAGGATGCTTACATGGAAGGTCCAGCCTTCAGAAAGTTGACTGACGACGAACGTAAGAGAATCGCTCCAAACCTCAAGGTCTTGGCCCGTTCCCTGCCTGAAGACAAGAGAATCTTGGTGCAAACCTTGAGAGAGTTGCAAGAAGTCGTTGCAGTCACCGGTGACGGGACCAACGACGCCCCAGCCTTGAAGTTGGCCGACGTTGGTTTCTCCATGGGGATCTCGGGTACTGAAGTTGCTCGTGAGGCCTCCGACATTATCTTGATGACCGACGACTTTACCGACATTGTCGAAGCCATCAAGTGGGGTAGAACGGTTGCAACTTCCATCAAGAAGTTTATCCAGTTCCAGTTGACCGTCAACATCACTGCTTGTGTCTTGACCTTTGTTTCTGCTATTGCATCTTCCAACAACATGTCTGTTTTGACAGCAGTGCAGTTGTTGTGGGTCAACTTGATTATGGATACCTTGGCCGCCTTGGCCTTGGCTACAGACAAGCCGGACGAGGCCTTCTTGAACAGAAAGCCTGCTGGCCGTCACGCTCCATTGATTTCAACCTCCATGTGGAAGATGATCTTGGGTCAATCCACTCTCCAGCTTATCGTCACCTTTGTTTTGCATTTCGCCGGGTCTTACATTTTCTACGGAGGCAGAGACACCACCAACCACGAAAACAAGATGTTGGATGCTATGACCTTCAACACTTTTGTCTGGCTTCAGTTCTGGAAACTTTTCGTCACCAGAAAGTTGGATGAAGCTGATGGTGTCAGAACCGTCAGAGAACGTTTCACCATGGACAACTTGAACTTCTTCCAACACTTGGCCAGAAACTGGTACTTCATCACCATTGCTGCTATCATTGGAGGCTGCCAGATCTTGATTATGTTTGTGGGTGGTACCGCCTTTTCTATTGCCAGACAAACCGGAGGCATGTGGGGTACCGCACTCATCTGTGGTTTCTTGAGTATCCCATGGGGCTTCATCATCCGTTTGATTCCCGACCACTGGGTGGAAGGCCTTTTCCCCACCCGTGCCTTCATGACTTTTATTTATTACGTGGGTTTCGACTGGTTGTCGGCCTCAAACAGGGAAAAGAGAAGAAATAGAAAGGCTGAAAGAGATTTGGAGAAGAATGAAAAGAGCGAAGAAAAAGAGGATATAACATTTTAGTTTAAATTTTTGTGATTTAACAGTAGATTAGCATAATAATATAAAGATAATATGAACTTGTAGGTGGGCTAGCACAGTAGATTAGCAATAATATAAAGATAATATGAACTTGTAGGTGGGCTAGCACAGTAGATTAGCAATAATATAAAGATAATATGAACTTGTAGGTGGGCTAGCACAGTAGATTAGCAATAATATAAAGATAATATGAACTTGTAGGTGGGCTAGCACAGTAGATTAGCAATAATATAAAGATAATATGAACTTGTAGGTGGGCTAGCACAGTAGATTAGCAATAATATAAAGATAATATGAACTTGTAGGTGGGCTAGCACAGTAGATTAGCAATAGTATAATGATAATATCAACTTGTAGGGTGGGCTAGCTCAGGGAATACAATAATAGTGTAGGTGTCTTGGCCAACTGGGTATGTTGGCGCAGCAAATGGGTGTTTTGGCCCAGCATTTCTTTAGCGCATCTTGCCTATAGTCCATTTTGCATTGCCAACTTTATCGTCAGCCATGCTGTGGCTCAGCCTTGGCCTGGTATCTGAAATTGCAACCCTTGGGTGTCATTGTTGCATGGCTGCAAATCGCGGCAAACCATTCAAGACCAATCAATCAACAGCACACAAACCTTGTCGCCAAACTGCGCCCACACTACCTACACTAATCCCATGTTGACTACTGTTCCCTCCCACACTCCACCTCTCCACCACTTCAGGCTGGCTCCGGCTTCCCGTCGCTTCTAGAACGCTCTGGAACTCCACGTGACCCTCGTCATCTGACTCCATCTCATTTGTATAATTGCCAAAAAAATCCTTTCACTTGAATCACAACCATGTCCACTCAATTCGACGCTGACAACGCAGACAACTTAGAAGACATCGAGAAGCAATTCGCCGTCAAGGCCGTCATGCAAGCCGAGACCTACTGGTCTTTGCTTGAAAAAATCCCAGGCTCCAAGTTGAAGCTCACTCCTCAAGATAACGAGATCTACGAGCACTTTTTGACCGAGTTCCCAGAGTACAAGGACCCAGCCAAACTCGGTAACCTTGACGAAGCCGAAATCAAGTCCCCAGAAGGTAAGAAGAAGTGGAGAACTTTCTGTGACACCTACAAGGAAATGGACGACTACAACTTTGGGACCCTCGTCAGACCAAAGTCCAACGAAGAATACAGTCAAGAAAACACCATTTTCGTTGTCAGAATCCAATTCTACGCTTTTGAGATTGCTAGAAACAGAGCTGGCTTGAACGACTGGGTTGCGGGTAAGTAAATAGATAAACGAATGTTTTAGATGGATGGTTGTAGAGAGTGCAGCCGAGTGGGGTACCCACAAATGTGCTGGAAGTGGTTTTAGCAAGGGCTAGGTAAAGTCAACAGCCTAAGCCGCCGCTTATTGGCTCCTCAATGCCTCTATTTTGCATCTCTTTCTGGTAATTTTCACCATTCTTCCTCTATCTTCGTCTGTGATCTAGCTCCACACCTCCTTCATTCCTTTTACTTACTCCACTTGCACTGCAAACGTTGGAAAGCACTAATGCTGCATCCCTTACGTACTTCTACAAGGCTGGAACCCCTCTCATTTATCCTTCTTCCTCCTCGTACCCTCCCCTGGCCCCATCTTCCATCCACGTCTAGAAGTTATAGTCACGTGAGGTTATAAAAGTGAACAACAATTTTGCGATCTTTCAAATAAACAAGTAATGAACTCTAACCGAACGGGCTCCAGGCCGCTGGCGAATGGGACGCTGAACGGGCAACAAGGCAACCACAACTTGCCCAACCCCAACTTGGGTCTGAGTCTGAATCTGCATTTGCAATGGCAACAACAGTTGAATCAAAGTCTAAACCCCAATGGGGGATCGCAGAACCAGGAGAGGTATTCCCCCAGGACCCACTACACTTTGCCGGGTGTGATCAATTATTTGACCTCTGAGTTCACCGAGTTGGAGAGATTCAGGATCTTGACCAATTTGGAGAAATCGGAAATGAAGTACAAGATCATCCAATTGCAAGGTGAGGTCAACTCCCTCAAGGTGATTTGCGACAAGCAGAAGAAGGTGATTGACGATTTGCGTGTTGAAAACGCCAAATTGAGCGGACTGGGCGGTGCTTCGACGTTGCCCGGTGCCCTGGGTGCTACCCCAGGCGCTTCGGCCAGATCGCCACCTCTCGATATCCCGGACGTGGACCTCAGTGTGATCAAAAAGTCCAGAAAACAGTTGACAAAGTCAATGAAGGAGATTGTCAACCTTCTCAAGGTTCCGCACGTTAAGTCGGCAGACTACATGGGGTTACCTAACCCCGAAGACGCGTACTACTCCAACGAAATGGACGATCTCCTTGACATTGAGGAGGACCACGCCTCAGAAGACGTTGGCGTGCCGGCTGCTCGCCGCACAAACAGTTTTGACGAAGGGTTTGATTTCCACAATCATAACCAATTTGGCAACTCCAACAACATAGTCAACTATAACTCAGATCCATCCTCCGTCACAGCACAGTACTTTGGCAAGGACGACTCCGAGGCTGCCGTCATGCGGGAATTGGCCTCAAAAGAGACCCCTAGAAACCTCTTATCGAGCCAGTACCTCGATCCTGAAGAAGTCGAAGAAAGTGAAAAGATTTCAAGGTCCACCCATCAGGACGACGACTTGGTGAGTGATGCGGAAACAGAGGTGTTGGACTATGAGCCTCCCACGCTCAACAAGAAACCCGTCTTGGAAGTCAACGACACTCCACTCGAACTCAAGAGCCCCAGTCCGGACGCTAGCCCCGAACCTAGCCCCGAACCACTCAACAAACAGCATGATCAGGACCTCCCACCTCCGGAAGACTTCCCTGCAACAAAGTTAGAAGTCAAGAACCCCGACGACTCGGAAGAGTTTGATCTCCCCATCACTGGCCAGCAGCCGCAAAGAAGAAGAAAGTCGGTGGTGTTTGAGCAATCTGTGATTGACAAGCACGACAAAGAGCTCTTGGAGGCCGAAATACGAGAAAAGGAAAAGTTTGATAGAGAAATCTCCTTTGACTCCAGTAATATTGTGTTGAAGGTGTCCAAGGACAACAAGTTGGTCAAGGTGGAACACCAGGAAGAAGGCAGCTCCAAGTCCAAGGAGTTCACGCTCGTTAACGTTAACCCCGACAAGATTGTCAAGATCTCACCATTGCCTCACACAAGTGCAGACTACCTCATTGTCAATGAAGATGCCACCATATACATACTAAACGAAGGAGGGGAGCAGCAAGTGGGAGGCCCTAAGCTGACGAAGTCCCAGGTCACCAGCGTCAACTTGGCGGCCCTCGATTCGGACACCGGCAAGTACATGGTGGAGTTGAACACCCTTCCCGAAGCCTTCCACCTGATCATCTACACATTAAACCGCACCGAACTGGGGGTCTTTGACTTGGAAGAGGTTGGCACATTTAGAGAAAAGTTTTTCAGCGAGTTTCTTAACGATGAAAAGGACTCGGTTGAGTTCCTGGGCTGGGAAGCTAGAACAGATCTTCCTCTGAAGAAGTCAGCATCTCCAAAGAAGAGAAAGAACTCTTCGTCCTCCAACCATCTTCCACCTCCAATCTTCATGGACGTGTTGTATAAGGTGGGAGATAAGGTTGTTGGAGTCGATATCAAGACCAAGGAAACTCGTCTTATAGAGTAAATGAGAAGAAGGTGCACGTATGGCGTCCCCAGAATGCGTGTATAGCCTACTTATGGTGCACACTATCTGAGGTATCGACACCTAAAGGAATGATCTGTTTATGAATGCCTGTTTATGAAATGCCTGCAAAACTGCTATATTATGGGATTGTTTGTTTCATTTGTGTTGACCTGTGTAACGGCACTGCTCATGGTAAGCGGCATGTGGAAGAGTACCATGCACCAGCCCGGTTGAGGCTACCAGCACTGTATGGAGTGCCCGGCCATGACTCCTAGCACTCTATGGAAGTCCCATTTTGTGGATCAGCACCATTTGCTCATCACCATTTGCTCATCACCATTTGTACTGCCCTGCTAAAGAACCATCTTATGAAATGCTGCAAAACACACTGCAACCATGTCTTCCTGCTGGTTCTTATCTGGAACTCCTCGATCGGCTCCTTTCTGGTTCTGAAGTAATGAGGTGCTGTTATCCAATACCAACAACGTGCTGGCCCCCTCAGCTCACCTCTTACTTGATCTCCACTTGAGTATCCTGGAACACGTTGTAAATCCGAAAGCTGCAAACCCTTATCGGAACTGCGCTACCAAAACTATATATAGCAAAATTTTCATGCGATGAGAAAAATTTAGTGTAACCCACATGTCTTCATTTGACGACTTTATCAAGAACCAACAAAAGGCCAACAAGCCTAAGGGTTACGTCTACAGACCTGCTGCTACCGACGGTAGCCAACAGGCCGCCGGGTCTGCAGGCCAGGCAAACGCCCAATTTCAATATAATAACCAGTACTTCACGCCAGGCAACCGAGCCTACGACGCAGCCAACCCAGCCAACAACCAAGCATACCAGGGTTACAACCAAGGTTACAACCAAGGATACCAAGGCTACAACCAGGGATACCAAAACGCCAGCTACAACCAGCCAGATAGCTTTCTCCCAGACTCCCTTTTGCAACAGAGACGAGGACAATCGCAGATCAACACGCCAATTGACTCTGTGCCAACGAGCGGAACCAGCACCCCTAACCCAGGGGCCTCCACCACGTCGCTCACCTCTTTAAACACTGCATTAAGTAAGTTGGACCTCTCCAACATACCTATTCATGAACATTTGACTGCCATTGAGCAGGCCCCCAAGATTGGCCAGGTCCGTGAGCAGGTTGAGAAGATCATTGAGATTTTCAACCAGCAGAAGGACATCAAGGTGATTGAGGAATGGAAGTTGTTTGAGGTGATCAAGTCGCTCTGCAAGCCTAAGAACTCGCCTTTGGTCAGAGAAGGTGCCATGTTGATCATCCAGCAATTGGCCATTGCCGTCAGCAACCAAGCTCCAAACGAATCCTACTTGCTTCAATTCTTCCCTCCATGTTTTGATATGTACGCCGACAAAGACAAGAACGTCATCAAGGCAGCTAGAACCGCTGCAGACCACATTTACGGGGCCTTCCCTGTCCAAGCACTCGGATCTGTTGTTCTCGAAGAGTTGTTGGCCTACTTGGCCTCTGGGGCCAAGTGGCAATGTAAGCTTGGTGCAGTCAAGCTCTTTGACAACCTCATTGACGACGCTCCCAACGACTTGCTCGAATTGAAGTTCCTCACCACCGTTCCTGTGTTGACCGACTTGAGTACCGACTTCAAGCCTGAGTTGGCCAAGGAAGGTCTTTTCACTTTAAAGAAGTTTGTCAAGGTTTTGGACAACTTGGACTTGCAAAACAAGTTTGACTTGATTGTCGAGACCTTGGCCAACCCAACCAAGGTGCCTGAGTGTATCAAGTCCTTTGCCAGTGTCACCTTTGTTGCCGAAGTCACCGAGTCCGAATTGGCCATTTTGGTTCCCATCTTGGACAAGTCCTTCAAGATGAGTTCTTCCTCCAACGACCAGTTGAGACAAACCGTTGCCGTCACCGAAAACTTGACCAGATTGGTCAACAACAGAAGAGAAATCCAACACTACATTCCAATCTTGATGCCTGGTGTCGAGAAGGTTGTGAATAACGCCTCCTTGCCAGAAGTTAGAGAATTGGCTGAAAAGGCATTGAAGGTTTTGAAGGATGCAGACCAAGAGTCCGACAAGTTCAACGGTAAGATTACCTTGGCCCAAGCGTACGAATACTTTGCCGACGAGGTGGCTCCAAGAAAGAGCTACTTGGGTCAAATCTTGCAAGCTGACGCCAACGTCAACGACTGGAAGCACTTGGACGAATACTTGTCCAAGGCATTCCCAGCCGAGTTTGTCGAGGCCACCATTGCCAACTTGAAGTCCTTGTTCAACTTGCAAGACGAACAGGTTGAAGACGACGAAGAAGGTGCCATTGAGATTGTCAATGCTGACTTTTCTTTGGCCTACGGTACCCGTATGTTGTTGAACAAGACCAAGTTGAGATTGGTCAAGGGTCACAGATACGGTTTGTGTGGTAGAAACGGTGCTGGTAAGTCTACCTTGATGAGAGCCATCGCCAAGGGTCAATTGGAAGGGTTCCCATCTCCAGAAGAAGTGAGAACCTGTTTCGTCGAGCACAAGTTGCAAGGTGAAGAAGGAGACATGGACTTGGTTGGCTTCATTGCCTCTGATGAAGAGGTCAAGGGTGACAACGAAGAAATCAAGAACGCTTTGCTCAAGGTCGGTTTCCCTCCAGAAAGATTGCAGCAAAATGTTGGTTCCCTTTCTGGTGGTTGGAAGATGAAGTTAGAATTGGCCAGAGCCATGTTGTTGAACGCCGATGTTCTTCTTTTGGATGAACCTACCAATCACTTGGACGTTGCCAACGTCAAATGGTTGGAAGAGTACCTTATCGAAAACACCGACATCACCTCTTTGATTGTTTCCCACGACTCTGGGTTCTTGGACAATGTCTGTACCGACATCATTCACTACGAAAACAAGAAGTTGGCCTACTACAAGGGTAACTTGTCTAGATTTGTGGAGCAGAAGCCAGAGGCCAAGTCGTACTACACCTTGACTGACTCCATTGTCAAGATGCACTTCCCATCCCCAGGTCTTCTTGCTGGTATCAAGTCCAACACCCGTGCCGTTGCCCGTATGAACAACGTCACCTTTGCCTATCCAGGAGCAGACAAGCCACAGATGCTGAATGTGTCTTGTTCCCTCTCCCTTTCTTCCCGTGTCGCCATCTTGGGTCCTAACGGTGCTGGTAAGTCCACCTTGATCAAGTTGTTGACTGGGGAATTGATTCCAAACGAAGGTGTTGTTGAAAAGCATCCAAACTTGAGAATCGGTTACATTGCCCAACACGCGTTGCAGCACGTTGAACAGCATAAGGAAAAGACCGCCAACCAGTACTTGCAATGGCGTTACAAGTTTGGGGACGATCGTGAAGTTTTGCTTAAGGAATCCCGTAAATTGACTCCAGAAGAGGCCAAGCAGATGGAAACCACCATCGACATTGGTGACGGTAGAGGTCCACGTCAAATCGAAGCTCTTGTCGGTAGACAAAAGTTGAAGAAGTCGTTCCAGTACGAAGTCAAGTGGAAGTTGTGGTTGCCTAGGTACAACAACTGGATCCCAAGAGAGACTCTTGTGGAGCACGGTTTCGACAAGTTGGTTCAAAAGTTTGACGATCACGAAGCTTCCAGAGAAGGTTTGGGTTACCGTGAGTTGACCCCATCGATCATTAGAAAGCATTTCGAAACCGTTGGTCTTGACGGTGACATTGCCGACCACACTCCTATGGGCTCCTTGTCCGGTGGTCAGTTGGTCAAGGTTGTGATTGCCGGTGCCATGTGGAACAACCCCCACTTGTTGGTTCTTGACGAACCTACCAACTATTTGGACAGAGACTCGCTCGGAGGGTTGGCCATGGCCATCAGAGAGTGGAACGGTGGTGTGGTGATGATTTCCCACAACAACGAATTCGTGGGTGCCTTGTGTCCGGAGCAATGGCACGTTGAAAACGGTTCTCTTGTCAGACAAGGTAAGGTTGCCGTTGACGGTGGTAGATTCGAGGACGGTGGTGCCGAGTTGAAGGACGTTGACGAGGCCCCAGTCAGACCCGACGACGACCTGTCTCCGGCCAACATCAAGGTTAGAGTCAGAAGAAAGAAGATGACCAGAAACGAGAAGAAGGCCCAAGCAGAAAGAAGAAGATTGCGTCACATTGAGTGGTTGAGTTCTCCAAAGGGCACTCCAAAGCCTGTCGACACTGACGACGAAGAGGAATAATTTATTAGATAGAATGAATGGATAGATATTTGTGGAGGAGTGTAGATCGAATGAAGGTTAGATGTTGAGGATGAGTAAAGGATTAGTAGCGAGAGTGAAGGAGTTGTGTAGGAGGAGTAAAGAGTGGAGGACAGTACAGGAGTGTCGCTTGTGACGGGAGGAGTGCACTCTTGTGACGGGAGGAGCGTACTGGTGACTGAAGGGTATCGACAATTAAAATTGCACTTCTGAGGGGACCATTGCAAACTCTGGAGACCTAAAAGCATTGCCTCGTTCCAAATACTACGCCCTTATCACTTATTACCCTCTAAGTTCATCAGAACATTGCTGTTTGGGCGCAGTCTGTCATTGCACCCACTGGTGAATCGAAGCAACGGCACACAGCCCTAAAAAGTCATGTAAATCACAAATCCAAGTGCCAACAACAATTATGGCAAGATTATCAAGTGAATGATGCCACCGTAGTAGCCATATTGGTTCTGTTGGTCGATATCTTGTATTCACTCTAAAAACCATACTCTACCCAATTTGGCCAAAAATTGCAAAACTTCTAAGAAAATCTGCAACCACGAATAGGTGAACCAACCACCCCACTGAATTCTCAATTGATCTACCCGAAATATTATCCAAAAAGGATACCAGGTTAACTAAACCATACCAACCAACACCAATCTACATCTTTCAGCTTTTTATCTTACTCTTAGGAGTCCTGAAAACTCATTGATCTGTGGCTAGTACTCATTCGCAACCACTACTCAACCAGAAGACGGCCCAACTACCCCAAAAACCACCAAAAAAGACACATAACCACCCAACGCAACACCCAGCACACCAACACACCCTAATAACAAGTCTCTACTGGTATGCTACCATTCCACCTTCTACCCCCCAGTCCCCATACTTCTGGCCCAACTGTCCCAGATTGTCGCATGTCGCACCTTCAACAACCAAAAATCGGAAGGCAAAAATTATATCTTGACAAACATACACCATGGCTGATAGATACTCCTTCTCCTTAACGACCTTTTCACCAAGGTAAGTAGCCAAGCAGTGAATAAGAACATTGGAACACAGTACTAACGGGAAATAGCGGTAAATTGGTTCAAATTGAATATGCGTTGAATGTTGTCAAACAAGGTGTTACGACGATTGGGATTAAGGCCGCCAACGGGATCGTGCTTGCCACCGAGCGTAAAGCCAATTCGTCGCTCATCAAGAGCGAAACCAACACCAAGGTGGAGTTGATCACGCCCAACATTGGGATGACATACTCGGGGATGGGGCCCGACTTCCGTGTGCTTGTGGACAAGGCACGTAAGCTCGCACACACAAACTACAAGAGAATATATAACGAATACCCTCCAGTCAAGATAATGGTGCAAGAGATCGCCAAAGTGATGCAAGAGTCGACCCAGAGTGGGGGGATCAGACCCTTTGGTGTGTCCTTGCTTGTGGGGGGCTACGACGAGCACAGCGAAAAGTTCCAGTTGTACCAGGTGGATCCCTCAGGCAGTTACTTCCCATGGAAGGCCACCGCCATCGGCAAGACCGCCAGCTCCGCCAGAACCTTTTTGGAAAAGAGATGGAACGAGGACTTGGAGTTGGAGGACGCCATCCACGTTGCATTGTTGGCATTGAAGGAGTCCGTGGACGGCGAGTTGAACGGCGACAACTTGGACATTGCCATTGTCAGCGAGCCCCAGGATCATTTGTTGGGCTTTAAGGGCACTTCCATAGAAGGCCCCAGATTTAGAAAGTTGTCTGCCGAGGAGATTAACGATAGATTGGATGCTTTGTGAGTGGCTGGCCCGTGCCAGAGTCTAGAGTAGGAATGACAAAAGAAAAGAATTAAGTGTAGACTTGTTGGAGAGTAAGTGTTTGAGCGTGGGTTGATCAGTGTAGGTTGTTTAAGTGTGGGATGTTTGAGTGTAGGTTGTTTGATTGATCTAGGCTGGGCTTGGAGACATGCCCAAGGTAAGCGTGGAGAGCTCTGGCATATGGGTCCACGAGATTCTCACCAAAATCCTCCACAAGGATTCCCAGGCATTAGAACTTACCACCAGAACTTGTCACCAATATCATGTACCTTCACCTGGGCCTTCTCTGGCCCTCCCAGGTGCTCCTTCTACTGCCCTTTGCCTACTTCCACCTTGGGTGATAATCACGCGACGCATCAACACGTGACTACGCCATTTCTACTCATCGCATTTTTTCAATCTTTATTATACAACCTACAACCATGGCCAAGAAGAAGCAGCAGCAGAAGGTGACTTCTACGTCCAAGACCAAGAAGAGATCCTCCCGTAAGATCTTAGATGCTTACCAGATTGCTGAGAGAGAAGAAAATGGGTATGACGACGAAGACGACCGCCGCCCAGCCTCAGACAACGAGTTAGATGTGCAAGACGGGATTTTAGACGCCAGAAGGTTCTTGAACAAGGACAATGACGGCGGGTACGAATCTCTCGAGGACGAGGAAATCGACTCTGACGAGGCATTGGGCTCCGACGACGATTTTGACGTTCTTAACTCCAAGTTCTCCCAGACCATCAGAGACAAGCGGAAGCGTGACAAGGAAAGAGAAAAGAAGAGAAGAAGGGGCCAACAAGACTCTGATGACGAATCGCTGGAAGACGACGACGAAGGCTACCACTCGGTCGATGAAAACAAGTTTGTTTCATTGTCGGAAGCATGGGACATGGATGATAAAGATTTGCAGCAAACTACCAAATCGGGATCCAAGGACGTGGTGTTGAATGACGACTGGGAGTCCGAAGAATCTCAAGAAGAGTCATCCGAAGATGACGAAGATGACGAAGAAGACGAAGACGACGACGAAGACGACGAAAACGCCTCCTCTTCCGACGAATCAGATATCTTTGAAAACCAGTCTGGCGATGAGATCGATTTGGCCAACACTGTGTCTCATCTCAAGTCACAAATCAAGAAACCTATCCAAAAAAAACAGCTCATTACTGAAACAGTAGACGAAAACGAATACGGGGTGCCCTTGGGCGACAAGTTATCGCTTGCCGAGATGATGTCTGCTGTGGACGAGTCCGTGTCCAAAGACGCCATCCTCATTGACGAAGACAGCAAGGCCGTTGCCGTGCCCTTACCAAAGCGTATCCAACAAAGATTCGACAGAAAAGCAGCATACTCCTTGGCCAAGGATGAGGTGGCCAAGTGGCAGGACGCCGTCAACGCCTTGCGTGAGGCCGACAACGTGAGCTTCCCATTGATTGAGCCCGAAAAACCAGACACCAGCACCAATGCATTCAAGCTGAAGCTCGACCACTCCACAGACTTGGAAAAGCGTATCAACGAAGTTTTGACCAAGTCCGCTTTGGTTGACGACCAGAAGGAAGCCACCTTTGAGGAGATTGCTGTCGCCAAGTTGTCTCCAGAAGACATGAGAAAGAGAACTCAAGAGTTGAGAATGATGAGAGAATTGATGTTCAGAGACGACCAGCGTGCCAAGCGTATCAAGAAGATCAAGTCCAAGACATACCGTAAGATCCACAAGAAGGAACGTTTGAGAAACGCAGAGCTTGTGGAGGAAGACGACAGTGAAGACGAAGAAGATCACGACGCCAATCGTGCACAAGAAAGAATGTCTCTCAAGCACAAGACACAATCCTCGTGGGCCAAGTCCATGATTAAGAGTGGTTTGTCCAAGGATGCCAACAACAGAGCCGAATTGGAGGAAATGTTGAGACAAGGTGAGCGTCTTAGAGCCAAACAGCTTGGTTTCAAGGATGGAGAGCAAAGTGACGATAATGTTTCCGATTTGGAAAACGAATATGCAAAGGATGACGAAGAAGAAGACGAATCAAAGAGAAATAACTTGGGTAAGGGTGTGTTGGCCATGGGTTTCATGAGAAAGGCCGAAGAAAAGAGAAGACAAGAAAACAAGAAGGAGTTGGAAA
Source organism: Kodamaea fukazawae (assembly GCA_030572255.1). Lineage (NCBI taxonomy): Eukaryota > Fungi > Ascomycota > Pichiomycetes > Serinales > Debaryomycetaceae > Kodamaea > Kodamaea fukazawae. The sequence continues at coordinate 201,600 of JAJLZQ010000025.1, read as the reverse complement.
ACTTGAGGAAGTTGGAGGCTGACGAGCTTGACGAATTCAAGAAGGAAAACAACTCGGTCAATGTGACTCTCAACCAGGGGAGAAGAGTGTATGCTCCTAGTGCTGCTGCATCCAAGCAAGAAATGGACGAGGTTGACCAAGACATCATGGACCAGCTTGGTGACGATGAGCTGAGCAACTTGGTGAACAGATTGAGCAGTAAGATCGACAAGATGGAAAAGGTTGAAGTCAGAGAAGAGGAACTGGACGAATCAAGCAACTCAAGTTCAGACGATTCAGACGACTCGGACTCGGATGCCGAGGCCGCCAACCCTTGGATCACCACCTCAACTTCAAAGCAGTCATCCAAGAAAATCAGCAACATCGACAAGACATCCTCCAAGTTCACCAAGGCCGCTGCTAAGATTGCAAAAAAGAGAAGCGTTAGTGAAAGAGACGACGGCATCATTGACATGGATCAAACCTTGAAGATTGCCCGCCACAACAACTCTTCTGACGAAGAAGACGACGACGACGACCAAGACATGATGTTCAAGCAAAAGGACTTGATCAAGCAGGCATTTGCTGGTGACGACGTCGTCAAGGAGTTCAAAGCAGAAAAGCGTCTGGTCATGGACGACGAAGACCATAAGGAAGAAGACATAACCTTGGCTGGTTGGGGTTCCTGGGGAGGCGAAGGTGTCGAATCCAAGCCTAAAAAGAGGTTTGTCCGTAAGATCGAAGGTGTTGTTGCCAAGGACAAGAGAAAGGACAAGGACCTCAAGAATGTCATCATCAACGAAAGAGTCAACAAGAGAAGCTTGAAGTACCAATCATCAGCCGTTCCATTCCCATTCGAGTCCAGAGAACAGTACGAGAGATCCTTGCGTATGCCTTTGGGTCAAGAATGGACCTCCAGAACTACTCACACCGACATGATTGCTCCTAGAGTCAACATCAAGCAAGGTGTGGTCATTGATCCTATGAAGGCTCCATTCAAGTGAGGCTTGGACTATACCTCCACCACTACCATGCTCCTTGACGTGAAGCAATAAGTGCATATAACCTTGTATACTAGATAAAAAGTGATTAGAGAGAATGTAGGAAAGTCACGAGTGAAAAATGGACTGGCGACATCCGAGTGCCCAACGGGTCATTTGTATGTCTCATGTGTGTGTGCTATATCTAAGTGTGTGCTATATCTAAGTGTGTGCTATATCTAAGTGTGTGCTATATCTAAGTGTGTGCTATATCTAAGTGTGTGCTATATCTAAGTGTGTGCTATATCTAAGTGTGTGCTATATCTAAGTGTGTTTTCTGCTTATTTGAAGGCATGAGCCTTGTCGCAGCCGTGTTGAATTACACGTTCATGTCGAATTACATCATTGCTGCAAATGCGTTAAATATCATATCAGCTCAGCCGTGCCGGATTCTCTGTAGCGGGCGAGTGTGATATTACATCTTAGGTCGCCACATCACTTTCCTTTTCTTATCAATTGCATCTCTGGTGTGTAATGCTCCATTCAACTCGGCTCTACCGTGCAATCACTCAGTCATCTCGAATTTGCTTATAACATCTGCCTAATTTTCTTTGTCTAATAGCATTTATTCATCTCTTGCTTTATTGTTATTCACCTCTTCTTCTTCCATCTTTTCACCTCTTGCCTTATTACATTATTATCTCTTGTTTGTCTAATTACATGTATCTAATCATCTTCTAATTACAATTTAACTATTCAAGTAAAATACCGTTTCTATCGGCCCAGGCCTTCCCACTGAGGAAAACACCTTCAGGGTCCAATTGCTTTCTAATTTTGTTGAATTGGACCAATCTGTCGCCAAACCAGTTTCTCATGAGAGGCTGGAAACCGGCCATGGAGTAGAAGGGCTTAGCGCCGTACTTGGATTGGAGCTTCAAGTCCAGGTCTGTCACCTGTTCACCTTCGACACCAATGAAGTTCTTGGCCCAGTGGGGCTTTCCACCGGCTTCGAACATGATGTTCTCAAAGATCTGGTACCACTCTCTAGTTTCAACGTTGGTTCCAAAAGGTCTGTACATGGTAGCGTTAACAAACAAGGTGAGCTGGTCGTTGGTGACGGCGTCCTCGGAGTACTCCGTGTCTGGGGAGTTGTCTAAGTAAGGACGCAAGTTGTTACCTGGAATTGGACCCGAACTCAACTTGTTTCTGGTGGATAACCATGCCTGGTTAGGGTACAAGGAAGGGTTTCCTTCGTCATCGACAAACGGCTTTTCCGAGTAGGTGACGTTGGAACATCTGATTTCAACAGGAGCATGGGAGTAGAATCTGTGGGAGGCAGCACCCTCTTCAATGACGTCACGCAACTTGGTCAAAACGTCGATACCGTTCTTCAATGGAGCGGACCATTCGTTGACAAACTGAGAGAACAAACAATCGAGGTTCAAGCCTTCGACCGAGTTTTGCACGGCAATGTCCCCGTTACCCAAGGTTTCGGTAATTCCGTATTGCTGGCCAAACACGAAACGTTCAATGGAAGGTGTGAGACGAGGGAAGATGTGGACGGCGACCCAAAGCAAGGACTCGTAGAAGAGTCTGCCAAAACGGGTGGCATACCAACTGTCTCTAGGAGCACTCAATGGCTCATCCGACTTGGAAGCACGCCAAAGAATACACTTGCCGGTGTATGGGTACCACCAGATACGGATGAACTCCTTGTCGAGCCAGAGAGTGTCCCACTCACGAAGCAAGGTGGAAAAGTCGACAATCTCCTGAACAGACTTGATGGTGTACTTTGGACAGGTTCTAAGGGTGACATGGGTGATAATCCCAATCTTTCCCAAGGACAACAATGCAGCCTTGAAGATCTCTGGCTTTTCGATGGAGGAGCATGTGATCAAGTCGCCCTTCAGGTCGACGAGCTTGATCTGCACCACCTGCTGGGACACCAAACCATGGTACTGAGTGGACCCGTGGGTGCCTGTGGAGATCAATCCGGCAACTGACTGGTCACTGATGGAGCCCAAGTTCTGGATGGCCAAGTCGTGCTTCTTCAAGTACTCGTTCAACTCAAAGATCCTGCAGCCAGCCTCAACGGTCAAGTCCACAAACTTGACCTCCTTGGAGGCGCCATCCTGGGTAGGACCATGTAATTCCTCCTGAGACAACACACCATTGAACTTGTCCAAGTTGCACAACCATTCGGAGGTCATGGTCAAGTCGCTGGGCGAGTGGCCCGAGCCCACAGTCATGATGGTTTTACCGTGGAGATGGGCCTGCTTGACCAACTCCTTGATCTCGTCCAAGGTGCGTGGCTGAAAGATGGCCTGTGGCTGGCAGTAGAAGGTGCCTGCCCAGGTCCTGTGGAAGAGCTGGGAGGTCTTGAAGGGTTGCAACAGTTCGGGAATCGACATGCTTTTGCCACTGTTAGCAGTATTCAAAAATATATATAGAGAAAAAAAGCGGTCCGATCAGCTCCGCGTGGACTTGGGCAGTGGTCCCATTATCCGATGTGGCGGAAACAAGGAGGATCTACCAGGGAAAATTACGGGCCAGACACGCCATTGTCATGGGGAATGGCATACAAAGGGCTGCCCCGGGTGTGGAGCTGGGAATACGGGACCCGTGCCCGTCTGTCGTGGATTACAAATACGCAACGGTCCCACCGTAGAAGCCCCTGGCCAGCTGGAACACAATTTATCCAATCGGGCAGGCTTACGTCAGCGGGCCATGGGTTGACGCAAAGAGTAACAAGACGGACGATTCTTTGTTCTCGTATAACTCGTTTAGCATCGAGATCGAAAAAGGCGAAGACGTCGAGGGCAGTGGTGGGGACAGGTGACTTGGAAGAAGCAGCGACATGTAGCGGGTGGAGGAGAACAAAGGCTAGAGACCCGACCTTGCTCGTAGACCCCACTGGCCTTGCCGGGCTCGTTGCTTGCTCGTGAACGCGTCCTGGTATTGAAAAATTTACAGCCATTTTCGATGTGTCGAGGATATAAAAAAGAGATTGAGCCCACACACCAAATTTAAAAAAGCTATACGACCATTTTATTATGAGCAGACCACAGAACATCGGGATCAAGGGGATTGAAGTGTACATCCCTACACAAGCTGTCAACCAGACCGACTTGGAAAAGTTCGACAACATTCCTGCCGGCAAGTACACGATCGGGTTGGGCCAGACCAACATGTCCTTTGTCAACGACAGAGAAGACATCTACTCCATGTCCTTGACCGTCTTGTCGAGATTGATTGCCAACTACAAGATCGACACCAACCAGATCGGCAGATTGGAGGTCGGAACCGAGACCTTGTTGGACAAGTCCAAGTCCGTCAAGTCTGTGTTGATGCAGTTGTTTGGCGACAACAGCGATGTCGAGGGGATCGACACGGTCAACGCGTGCTACGGGGGCACCAACGCCATCTTGAACTCCATCAACTGGATCGAGTCGAGCGCCTGGGACGGCCGCGACGCCATTGTCGTTGCCGGGGACATTGCTATCTACGACAAGGGTGCCGCCAGACCCACCGGAGGTGCTGGTACCATTGCGCTCTTGATCGGGCCAGACGCCCCAATTGTGTTTGAGAGCACCAGAGGCTCCTTCATGGAGCACGCCTACGACTTCTACAAGCCAGACTTCACCTCGGAATACCCTGTTGTCGACGGCCACTTCTCCTTGTCGTGTTACGTCAGAGCCGTCGACCAGTGCTACAAGGCCTACTCCAAGAAGGTCACCAAGGACGCCGCCAAGACCGCAGGTGTCTTGGACCACTTTGACTACAACGTCTTCCACGTGCCAACCTGCAAGTTGGTCACAAAGTCCTACGCCAGATTATTATACAACGACTTCAAGGCCAACCCAGAAAAGTTTGCCGACTCCATCGACGCCGAAACCTCGGCCCGTTTGCAGCAATTGACCTACGAACAGTCCTTGGTCGACAAGGAGGTCGAAAAGTTGTTTGTCGGCTTGACCAAGCAGGCATGCAAAGACAGAGTCCAACCTTCCTTGCAAGTCCCAACCAACACCGGTAACATGTACACTGCCTCCGCCTGGGTTGCCTTGTCATCTCTCTTCTACTTTGTCGGCTCCGAAAAGTTGCAAAACAAGAGAGTCGGTTTGTTCTCCTACGGGTCCGGTTTGGCCTCCACCTTGTTGTCCCTCAAGGTCCAAGGTGACATTTCTCACATCACCAAGGTCTTGAACTTTGACCACCAATTGGGTGCCGGTAGATCCATCAAGACCCCAGAAGAGTACTTGCAAGCCATCTCCTTGAGAGAAGCCGCCCACTTGAAGAAGGACTTCAAGCCAACTGGCCCAACTGACCACTTGTCCAAGGGTACCTACTACTTGGTTGAGATTGACGACAAGTTCAGAAGAGTTTATGCCCAAAAGGATTAAATAGAATTGTAATTTGTATACCTAAATTATTGCTTTGAAGAGGAGGAGTGATTGTATTTGTGTGTACCTGTAGTGGATTCGTGGGTTGCTAGTGGGTTGCTAGTGGATTCGTGGATTCGTGGATTCTTAGTGGATTCAAATTATGTGTATAGTGCATCCTAGAGTGTAACTCTATAGTGTATTCGTGGATTTCTATTTTGTATCTCTACAGTGTATAGTGCATCCTAGAGTGTAACTGTATAGTGTATTCCTAGGTGGATTCCGATATTGTATCTCTATATTGTATAGTGCATTCCTGGGTTCGCTCTACAATGTATGCACATCCCTATAGTGTATGGCACATCTCTAAACTGCCTCCCTATAGCACACACATGCCTATAGTGTATAGTGCTTTCCTATACATCTCTAATGTACATCCGAATAGTACATCCCAATAGTACATTTCTATAGTACATTTCTATAGTAAGTCGCTACAGTGTATAGTACATCCATATGGTATCCTATAGTGCATCCATATGGTATCCTATAGTGCATTCTATAGGGCATCCATATGATAACCTATAGTACATCCATATGATATCCTACAGTACATCCTTATAGTACATCCCTATAGTACATTTCTAATCACTATAGTGTATAGTGCATTCATATGGTATCCTGTAGTACCTATAAGTGTACAGTACATCCATATGCATCCTATAGTACATCCAGTACCTATAAGTGTATAGTACACCCATATGGTACCCTAAACCCCTATAGTACATCCCTATAGTGTCTCGTACATCCCTATAGTAATTTCACACTATAGTCATATTGTATAGTACCTTGGCGCCCCTCCATTACTGCAAAATGCGGTGACACCTGTCAAAGTTGACCGCACTTGCGCTCTACACGGTCGCTCCCTAAGGAGCCCCACAATTAGCAGACAAGCATTGACGGGATGCTCCACCATATGTCTGAGACCCGTTTCACCATCATCCCATCATTGCTTCATCTCTCCTACTGGATGTTCCATGTGTGTTGCAACAGGCCACTCACGACATCTCCCCCACCGCTTGGTTGCAGCAGGCCCAAAGGGGAGCGCAATTGCGCCTTGCACATCAGACACCACAACAACACACATTGTAGAGCTCTCTCGACCCCAGGGAACTCCCCCAGCACCTCGCTCCACGACCCACTGCCCTACCACCTCTCCAGATCAAGCACAGGTAATGGGCATGTCGCTCCGATGATTCTTCCCAAAGCGGCATTGTGTTTAACGACGTATCCCTAATGTTGTGAAAATGCCCCGATTGGGAACAATTTTGCATTTACACGCACTATCGAAAAACAACGAGGCCATTACTACGAGGGCTACCAAATCGAAATCAAAACAACGGGCAACAAAAAAATTTGAGCGGTTAACTTTTTTAGGAGACACAAATTTTAAATATATATATTGCAATCTAGGGTAAACAACCAGTTTTCTAGATTATCATAGTATATACGACAGACCATTGCAATGAGAGAAGTTATTAGTGTTAACGGTACGTTTGATTGATTGCTGGCGACACGTCTCTTTTGTTTGTTACCAGCGAGAGGCGTGATTTTATAGGAGGGATTACTAACGAACGAACAGTTGGTCAAGCCGGTTGTCAAATCGGTAACGCCTGTTGGGAATTGTACTCGCAAGAGCACGGAATCAGACCAGATGGGTACTTGCAAGAAGGATTGGACAGACCCAAGGGGGGCGAAGAAGGCTTTTCGACCTTTTTCAGTGAAACCGGGTCGGGCAAGTACGTTCCTCGTGCTCTCTACGTTGACTTGGAGCCTAATGTGATTGACGAGGTCAAGACCGGTGCCTACAAGGACTTGTTCCACCCGGAGCAATTGATTGCCGGTAAGGAGGACGCTGCCAACAACTACGCCAGAGGCCACTACACGGTGGGCAGAGAGATCTTGGACGACGTTTTGGACAGAGTCAGAAGAATGAGTGACCAGTGTGACGGTTTGCAAGGGTTCCTCTTCACCCACTCGCTTGGTGGTGGTACCGGTTCCGGGTTGGGGTCGCTCCTCTTGGAGCAATTGTCCATCGACTACGGTAAGAAGACCAAGTTGGAGTTTGCCGTCTACCCAGCTCCCCAGGTGTCCACCTCTGTTGTCGAGCCATACAACACTGTCTTGACCACCCACACCACCTTGGAGCACGCCGACTGTACCTTTATGGTGGACAACGAGGCCATCTACGACATGTGCCGCCGTAACTTGGAGATCACCAGACCCAACTTTGACTCGTTGAACAGCTTGATTGCGCAGGTTGTCTCGTCCGTGACCGCCTCGTTGAGATTCGACGGGTCGCTTAACGTTGACTTGAACGAGTTCCAGACCAACTTGGTGCCATACCCAAGAATCCACTTCCCATTGGTCTCGTACGCACCAGTCTTCTCCAAGGCCAGAGCCAACCACGAGTCCAACTCTGTGTCCGAGATCACCGCCTCTTGTTTCGAGCCAGGCAACCAGATGGTCAAGTGTGACCCTAGAGCAGGTAAGTACATGGCCACCTGTTTGTTGTACCGTGGTGACGTTGTCACCAGAGACGTGCAAAACTCTGTCGCTCAAGCCAAGGCCAAGAAGACGGTCCAATTGGTTGACTGGTGTCCTACCGGCTTCAAGATTGGTATCTGCTACCAACCCCCAACCGCCATCCGCGGCTCCGAGTTGGCTGCTGCCAACAGAGCCGTCTGTATGTTGTCCAACACCACCGCCATTGCCGAGGCCTGGAGAAGAATCGACAGAAAGTTCGACTTGATGTACTCCAAGAGAGCTTTCGTCCACTGGTATGTCGGCGAAGGTATGGAAGAAGGTGAGTTCACCGAAGCCAGAGAAGACTTGGCTGCTTTGGAAAGAGATTACATTGAAGTCGGTACCGACTCTTTCCCAGAAGAAGAAGAAGAATATTAGAACCTTCATCTGTCCATACTTCTCGTCATATCTAATTCTAGGGAGGCTCTGTGCGTACGAGCCTATATTGATACCAAGTGTTTTCTTTTTATACTATTACTAATATAGCTTTTAATACCCTTTAACCGGACCGTGTAGACCCCCAACCAGCAAGACCCTGGCCGTGGCAATCGCTCCACTTTACCCACTAGTCACTTCCTAGTGCCGACCCGCCTGTTCCTAGCCGAACCCACTCGTTCCGGCCACTTCCCCCTTTGTTTTCGCCTGCCATCCCCAGCCGTAAACTCCTCACCGTGCCATTTATTGCAGTGAGGTGAAAAAAAAATTACCAGGTACTTTTCCAAACAGCACAGTATGGAAGACAAGAGAGAATTATTGAAGCAACCGTTGCATGGGATCTACATCCCATGTGGGCTCATCATCTTTGGGACCTTGATCTTCGGGTACGAGTACTTGCCATATACCTTGGCATTCATTGCTGTTGTGTGCTCGTTGCAGTTCTACCAGGCGTACCAGCGCCGGTCGTCGTTGCACCCGGTCAAGTGGAGAGACTTGGAGTTGATTGATAAAACACTCATCAACAGAAACACCCTGATCTTCCGGTTCAAGTTGAACACGGACGAGGAGGTTTTGGACACTCCGCCCGGCCACAACGTGGCCTGCTGCTTTGAAATCGACGGCAAGGACGAAATCAGATACTACTCGCCCATCTCCAACAAGTTTGACGCTGGCTTCTTTGACATTTTGGTCAAGCACTACCCCAACGGGCTTGTTTCACGCAAGTTGGCCCAATTGAGAGAAGGTCAGACGGTCAAGTTCAGAGGTACCTTTGGCAAGTTGAAGTACGAGACCAACATGGCCAAGAAGCTCGGCTTGGTGGCTGGCGGTTCGGGAATCACGCCCATTTTGCAGGTGATCACCGAAATCATCACCAACCCGGAGGACACCACCCAGATCTCCTTGCTTTTTGCCAACGAGACCGAGGCAGACATCTTGTTGAAGACCGAGATTGACGAGATTGCCGCAAAGTATCCGGGCTTCACCGTCCAGTACACCGTCACCGAACCCTCCGCCTCCTGGAAGGGCAGCAAGGGCTACATTTCCAAGGAAATGATGCAGCAGTACTTGCCAGAAGCCTCCTCCGAAAACAGGTTGTTTGTCTGTGGGCCTCCCCAGATGAAGAAGCTTGTTGTGGGGCTCTCGGACGAGTTGGGCTGGGAAAAGGACAATGTTTTTTGCTTCTAGGCAGCGCCAAGTTGGGGGCGGTCCGGCTGGCTCCACCACGCTAGCTCCACCATACCTGCCCCACGCTGGCCCCCAAGTACGTAGCTAAAGATCTGGTGGGTGGAATACCGAAAACGGAGCGTCTGTGCAACATCTCCTCTGTACAAACTACATGACGTGTCCTCTGACACACACAAACAAACACCCATCCACAATCACTTCCAAGCACACAATATCTCTGTGAAATCGACTTGCATATACAGCAAAACTCCCTATTCCTTTACATCATATTTATAGATTATATTCAATAGACAAATGAGAAGCATTTTGTGGAGTCGGCTCCATCGAACGGCGCAGGCGTACATGTCCCCCATTGCGAGCACCAACCTGGGATCTGTCGTCTCCATCAAGCATAGGCACAGATGGCTAAGTCCAGGTCTTGGTACTCGACTGAAATTCTCTTAATTCCGCCCTGGGGGGGATGAGCGAAGCAGTCATGCACGATGGCCACGTCGTAAAACAGCTATGTGGTTTGTTGGCCAAAACGAGAAGTATATAAGAGCTGAAAATCCATCCCCCACTCCCCACCTTTACGGCTAAAAAAAACTGCAGTCCACACCTAAAGTTCCTTTGCAATCCACACGTAAAGGCCTTTACATCTACCCACACCACCACCCCAGCATCCCGACCATCCTTCATTGCGTGTTTCCATGAGATATTTGACAGTCCTTCTTTGTTTGTTGCTGATTGTCGTGGCATCTCGAGACTTTGTCTTGAACAAGAAATTCAACGCCGCATGTATCCGAGTAGACTCTGTCAACAACGATACACGTCTTGCATTGGACTTCCACCATGACGACAAGGAGGAGTTCTACGACAACGAGATTCCTGTTATCGTGTTTGACTACTTGGAAATGATCAAGTTCAAGAACTTGCCCAACTTGGACACCTTCATGAACTACACCTTTGCCAACAAGAACGCCAACTCCACCATTGTGGTGCAAGACTCACAAATCAACTTCAACTTGGAAGTTGGCGGCGACTTTTTGGAATCGCCTCCCACCAACTACTTGACCACCACCGTGGTTGTCAACTCTGCCTTGTCCGACGTTGAAGACGGCGACTCCACCACTGTGGTCAACTACGACGTCAAGCACCCCGGCACTTACTGTGTCTACCTTCCAAGATACATTGACCAGGACAAGAAGGGCCGTAGTACCGTCAGACCCAAGAAGTTCATTGCCAATGTGTCTGTTCTTGACGAGCCCTCCGAGCCTATCTTTGCCATCAGATACAACTTCCACGCCAAGTACGCTGGTTTGGTTGGTGCTTCCTTCTTGGTCATCTACTTTGTCTCCTACTTTCTCCCAATCTTGAACACTCCATTTACAGAAACCGTCTCCAAGTTTCTCTTTGTCAAGGCCTTCACTCTCGGAGTCTTGGCTGTTTTGGAAAACGGCGCCGCCAAGTACGGCGTGCCAGAAACCATCCTGGACGGCTTGAGGTGGTTCTCCAACCTCGAGCCCGTTGTTTTCGAGCTTTTCCAAAACTACATCATCCAAGACTTGTACTTGGGTAGGTGGGGCTCCAATGGCGCTTTCCAGATGCCAATGCTGGCCCAGATTGTCAGAATCTTGTACAACGTCTTGTTTGTCACTGCTCAAATCAGTTTTAAGATTGAAACCTTCACCAGTGCCTTGACCGTCAACAAGTCCGGCTTTGAAGCCCTTTACAAGTCCGTCTTGTTGCACCCAGGCTACCAGAAGGATATCGTCTACCCACAAGTGCAGCTGCGTATCAACTTTGGGGCAACTCTCTTGCTTGGTCTGCTGGCTCTCACCACCATCTTGTCCGTTTACGTCATCTACCGTGCCATCCGCCAAGTTGTCCAGGGGTCCCCAAACAAGAGAAAGTTGGCTGCTTGCTTGTTGGTCCACATGTTCTTTTATCTGTACCTTTTGAAGCAAGTGTTTGCTAGACAACTCAATGTCCCAGTCAGATTCGATGGCTTCCCAGACATGGCCGAATGCTTGAGACGCTACGGCGGAATCTATTATGACAACTTGTTCAATTTGAACTACTCGTTGATTGGAGGCGAGATGTTTGTCGTTTGGTTCCTTTGGACCTTTGTTCCATCCGTCAAGGTTTTGACTGAGGAACAAGAAAAGAAGAAGAAGAGGGCTGAAAAGAAGGAAGAAAAGAGAACGGAAAAGAAGTTGGCCAAGAAGGAACCAAAGGAAAAGAGTGTTGCCGAACCAGAAACCAAAAAAACCGAATAAACTCGGTGGTTGCAATCGTGCATTGCATGGACAAGCATCAAGTTTTCCCGTGTACTCGCCATTTTTCCCTGTACTCTATACTTCTTAGCACTAGTGTATAATATGTAATATAAGGTTAAATGAGTTTTAAGGAGCGATGTCTATTTGCCTGTTGCAGGCCCATCTTGGTTGGCTGCAACATCTCCACCTCTTCGCACTATAAGCGAAAGCTGGGGTAGATGGCGAGGAGCACCAATTATATAAACAAAACGAGAAGCCAAATGAGAGGCCAAATGAGAGGGCCGTACGCCAAGAAAGCACCTCCTTGCGTAAAGGCCGCTCTTTTTTAAGTTTTGCAGCACCCTTTAAGGACTTGGGGCATTTTTTGGGCAATTTAGCCTTGGGGACGCCCTTGAACAAGGGTTTTGGATGCAATTCTCAACGTGCCCTATAGTTTATTTGCAGCTACCCCCACAACGTTTGCCCTACTGACCCTACAACTAAGTGCTGTTGTACTCACACAAGCGGCTGATGCGATTGCAATACCGTTTTTGCCCAAAGAGTTGGCCCACCTTTTACGGCTGAGCATCGATCTCCACCCGATCATTGCTCGTGAACTTCACACTCACTAACGCTAGGCCCAGGAAGAGAACAATCAGGCACCCGCCCAGTAGTTTGTGCTGCTGGGGGACGACGCACAATACCGGCATACCGGCGACCAGGGTGAAGATAGGCGTTGGAGGTCATCATGATCGAGCTAAATGCACTCATGCATGGACATCTCGTAACCATGTTTCTTATCTCCTCGCAAATCCTTGCACTTCCGTGGGTTTGGCTACAATTTTCAAGCCTACGGCATCCCGCTGTCTTTCCCGACGGACAACTACCACCCTCCTCTAGTGTGTAGTGCTGTGGTCTCAGGTGTGTAGCACAGGTGGCACACGCTCAGCGGCCCCCGTCTTCCTGTAGTGTGGCCGTTTCAAGTGAAAAACTCAATCAGTCGCGTAGGCCAGTCCTGCATCCGAAGTCCTTCTGCTTCCCCCCCTTGAATCCTAAAACCCTCGTAAACTCGGAGCAGTGGTCCGCAACCACCGACGATCGCCCATTATCCACACCCCTCTCGCTCAGCGGCATGGCTACCAGGTCAGAAGCCTGACCTTACTCGAGAAGTGGCAGGGAAAGGTGCTCTGCTGTCCTTTGACTTTGTGGCCATCAGTGCATTTTTCGTAAATGCTGGCACAAACAAACTTCCCGTTTAGGAAACCCACTTTGATCTGTCATTGACGAATTTAAGGTACAAGGTGGCTGGCTTAACCAACACCAAGTCTTATCTCGCTGATGCGTCTCCACAAATCATCCTCCGTCGTAGGGTCACCAATTAAACTTGGAGGAGTCACCTCAAAGGTGAGCCCACGCCATAGGTGGACAGCCAGAGTGGGCAGTGTGTGGGGGGACCAAGCACAGCCCTAGTCCTGTCTCGGGATCGATCTTTCACTCTACACACAAAAAAAAATACTAAAAATAGAATGTTTTAAACCATAGCCCGAAGATGGCACGTTAATTTATATGCCCTACCAGATGCTACATGAAGATGGTTTTAAGCTGGAATATATCTAGTATACAAATTCTCAGAATCCAAAACAAATTAATACACGAGGGTTTTTGTGGGACACCAAAAAATTTATATAACCTTTTTTTTTCTCCAGCAGACTAGACTGATCAACAAGGGCATACTCCTTCCAAGGCAGAGAGAAATAGGGTAGAGATGTCATACAACAACCCGCACGGACACTTGCTCCCCCACGAGGGCCAAGACGACGGCGAGTCGATCAACGAGTACTTGAACCCCACGCAATCGCATCACCAAAACTACTACGAGGACAACAGCTCCATCAACTTTCAGCAGCCCGAAGCGGCCCACAGCAGAACCCAGGCTGCCCAGCACCCCAGCAACCACAGCAACAGCGCCTACGAGAACTACTCGGGCTACTACAACCAGCAATCGTTGGAAAGACCGTCCAACGTGTTCAACACGTCTCGGATCCAGCCCCCCAACTTAAACCCGATCCACCAGAACCACAACGACTTTCCCTTTGACGACTCCAACTCCTACCAGCCTAGTGGACAGGCATCGATGAACTACGAGTTGAGCAACTTGAATGCATACCACGGCCAGACCAACCCCCACTTTCAGCTGTCCTTTGTCCCCAACATCTATGAGGAAGAGGACATGGACGAACACGAGTTTGACAAACAAATCGAATACAGCCAATTCGAGGGAGATCACTACGATTTGCACACCGTGACTCTCTTGGACCCACCTCCACAACCCGAGTCGACTGTTTCTTCTGTTAGACGCCCTCCACCACCTCCTCCCTCGATCCAAGACCCCCTCATCGACTTGAACCCTCCTCCATCTTCTCCCTTCACCGACCACCAGGGCGACGATGACTTGGCTCCAGAGATGCTCCCCCAAAGAGAGGAGTTTGAGGAACCTCCCGAAGAGGAACCTGTTCGTGAAAAGCCGGAAATCAGGATTTCTGCAGGGTTGAACGGTCACTTGGTGTTAGATTGTCCAGTGGCATCGGAATTACTTTCCAAGTTCCCAGACTATGATCCTACCGCCAAAGACGGTGGGTTGTCGAGAGAATTTGCCTACATGAGATACACTGCTGTCACCTGTGGTCCCTCCAACTTCTATCGTGACGGTTACATCTTGAGACCCGTCCATTACCCAATGCCTAGACAAACAGAGTTGATGATTGTCATCACCATGTATAACGAAGACGATATTCTTCTTGCCCGTACCTTGAAGGGTGTTTTCAAGAACATCAAGCATTTGGAGTCACGTACCAGATCCAACGTCTGGGGTAAGGACTCGTGGAAAAAGGTTGTTGTTTGTATTGTCAGTGATGGTCGCTCCAAAATTAACGAGAGAGCCCAAGCTCTTTTGGCTGCCCTCGGGGTTTACCAAGACGGTCTCGCCAAATCCAGAGTCGATGACAAAAAGGTCCAAGCCCATATCTACGAGTACACCACCAGAGTCGGTATTTCTTCTGTTGAAGACACCGTCAAGTTAACTACCGAGAAGATTGTTCCAGTCCAATTGCTCTTCTGTTTGAAGGAAGCAAACGCCAAGAAAATTAACTCCCACAGATGGTGTTTCCAAGCATTGGGTCAAGTTTTGGACCCTCGTATCGTTGTTCTTTTGGACGCAGGTACCCAGCCAAGTGGTAAGTCCCTCTACCACTTGTGGAAAGAATTTGATAGAGACAACCGTGTGGCTGGTGCATGTGGTGAGATTAAGGCTTCCTTGAAGAAGTCTCAAATCTTGACAAACCCAATAGTCTACGCCCAAAACTTTGAATATAAAATCTCCAACATTTTGGATAAGCCAACAGAGTCCGTCTTTGGTTTCATTTCTGTCTTGCCTGGTGCATTTTCTGCCTACAGATATGTGGCCTTGCAGAATGACGTGAACGGGATCGGACCCTTGGAAAAGTACTTCAAGGGTGAATTCTTGCATAGTTCGGGTCATGTTGATCCAAATGACGACGAATTCCAATACAAATCTCAAATGCAACAAGACGCGGGCATCTTCACTTCCAATATGTATCTTGCCGAAGATAGAATTTTGTGTTACGAGTTGGTTGCAAAGAAGGGTTGCTCATGGCTTTTAAGATACTGTAGAGCAGCCCACGCAGAGACTGATGTTCCCGACAGATTGGCTGAATTCATTTTACAAAGAAGAAGATGGTTGAACGGTTCATTTTTCGCAGCCATCTATTCGTTGGTCCATTTCCCCAAGGTTTGGTGGTCTTCCCATTCTTTTATTAGAAAGTTCTGTCTTCATATCGAGTTTATCTACCAATTTTTGAACTTGATTGTGTCTTGGTTCTCCATTGGTTCTTACTTCTTGGTGTTTAGAATTTTGACCACTTCTTTGGCTGACAAGGCCTTGGGTTTCGCTCCTGGTAATGTTTTGTCCGTCATCTTCTTATGGCTCTATTTGGCTTCCATTGTTACCACTTTTGTCTTGTCGTTTGGTAACAAGCCAAAGGGGACAGAACGATTCTATATCGTCATTGTTGTTTTCTTTGCGATATTGATGGCCTATATGATTTTCGCAGCCATTTTCATGGCTGTCCACTCCATTCAAGAGATCTACAGAAGTCACACCGAAATAACAGTCAAGTTATTCTTCCAGAATGCGGAGTTTAGAGACTTGGTTGTGGCTACTTCCTCGACCTATGCATTATACTTCTTGGCTTCCTTCATCTACTTTGAGCCATGGCACATGTTCACTTCCTTTGCACAATACATTTTGTTGTCTCCTTCCTACATCAATGTTTTGAACATCTATGCTTTCTGTAACATTGATGATATTTCGTGGGGTACCAAGGGTGATACTGGGGCTAAGGACTTGGGTGTTGCCAAGGTTAGAGAAGATGGTACTTTCGATGTTAACATTCCAATTTCCAAGGAAGAAGTCAATCAATCGTACTTGGATCAATTAGAAAAAATTAAGAAGCCTGCTCCTGACGATGATGGAGGATTCTCTGGCACCAATGAAGATTATTTTGCTTTTATCAGATCCATGACAGTCTTGGTGTGGATGTTCTCCAACTTTGTCATCATTGCGTTGGTTTTGGAAACCGGTGGTTTCAACCAATTCGATAGTGCCGCCGATTTGGGTAGTTCCAAGGAAAGAAGGTCTGAAATTTACTTGACAGTCATTTTGTGGATGGTTGCCTTCATGGCCCTCTTCAGATTCTTGGGTTGTGTGTTCTATTTGTTTGGAAGACTCGGTAACCACATGAGAAGTTCTGACTCTAAAAAAGTTCAATAAGTAAATATTAATGAGAATAAAAGGAATAGAAATGAGTAGTTGTGTAAAAGGAAACCGAGAGACTAGCATTTTACGCTACAGCCAATATGAAAGTTGTTTTATTAAAGTGCACTTATACAAGAATCTAATCAAGTAATCGAAGAAATGGGGCTCTAGGCCGCAGAAAATGAATTCAAGCAAGAAGACTTGAGTTTTATTTAGTTAGGTATGTTCTCCTAACTTAGAATGTCATTAGGTTATGTCATCCCAAGCCATCTATTCGGGGAGGAGACTTGGAGATAGAACACAGGGAGAACAACATGGAACCTGCCGTAGGGAATTGAGTTTTCCCAATTCCTCGACCTGGAGGTTCGAAAACCACCAGGCCGAAGGTTCTCCCGTGTATTCTGGTTGAGCAACTTAGTCGTTCGGGAGCATGCTTTCTGTGGGCCTTTTCACTGGCAAACACAGAGGAGGTGGCTGAAGTTCCAAGCAAAGCTAGCGGTCCCGTCGTGCTGACAGCTATGAGCTCACCATTTGAGGAGCTCGTCAGTCTTTTTAGGTTCGGGGAGTTGAAGTAACCTGCTATTAAGTAATCAAACTGTCCCTCAAACTTGGTGTCTTTTGGTACCTTGAAGTTTGCAGCCAGGGCTGCCCCAAAAATACCAATCATACTATGTCTGAATATTAAAAGTGCCTACAGCCGTGTACAATATATAGTATTTGGTAATGACTCAGGTACAGTTCCATAGGCTTCTGTAGACACGGTGGAGGGTACTTATCTGGTGGTGGTCCACGAACCTTCTAGAAGGTTTGCAGCCAGACAAGGATCGCTTGATTAGGAAGTTCGATTCGCGAAACATACTAGTAGAAAAGTAGGTGTTTGAGGCGAAAACTCGAGGGGAAGTTGGTGGAAGTGAGTCATATAGGTGTCAGAGAGCATGCTTTAGGCTGGATAGGCTAATTGAAAAATTTGCATTACCGGCAAAAGTATGCAACAAATGTATGCAACAACAGTGAGATCGGGAACTGTGGCTGCAAGACCCATGAATCGACAAACTACAATGTTGTGGCTACATGCTTAGGGCCTAAGGCAGTGCCCAGTACCATGAACGTGGAAAGTTCAATTTCTTGCAACTATCTAAGAGCTTTGCAAAGCTTGGTGCAAATCCTCAATCAAGTCCTGAGGATCTTCAACACCAATACTTATACGCAAGACGGTAGGAGGAATCTTGGAGTCGCTGAGAGCTCTCCATTCAATCAAACTTTCAACGCCTCCAAGGGAAGTAGCATGATGAAAGTATTTGAGCTTGGAAGGTAAGCTTTTAGCCAATTGTTCCAGCTTCAAAGTGATAGTAAAGACTGGAGCATGGCCCTTAGGAAGTTGCTTTTGCACAAACTCTTCTGTTTGCAAGGAGCCATGTGTAACTTCCTCCAACACTGGAAGCTTATCCTTGTTTTTAACCAAATACTCTACAATTTTCTTTGCCGATTCCGATTGCTTCAGCACACGCAATTCAAGGGTACGGACACTTCTGATCAACAAGGACGACTCCAAAGAGCCAATGTTAGTACCCAAATACCCTCTATCATGCACCAACTTCTGCTTCAACTCTGGGGTCTTGACGATAATGAGGCCAGCCAACAAGTCACTGTGACCACCAAAGTACTTTGTAGCAGAATGCAACACTATGTCCGCACCGTGCTTGAAAGGGTCTTGCAAAGGAGGAGGGGCAAAGGTGGAATCGACAAGGAGAAGTGCGCCACGGTCGTGGGCCTTTTTGGCGTAGAACTCAATGTCGTAGACGGTTCCGCTAGGATTCAAGGGAGTTTCCAAAATCAAGAGGTCGCCAGGACCCAATTGGTCGTACTCGTCTCTGTCGACCTTCTTGGCACCTCCGATTCTAGAGAAAATGCCAACAACCAGGTGACAGCCATGGTACCCGTCCGTGAAGGCGATCACCTTGGGGTTGAAGGTGGTCAAGGCGCCGAAAATGGCAGAAAGCCCGGAGTTGTAGACGACAACATGGCCCCCAGTCAATGAGGCTACCACTTTTTCTGCATACACCGAGTTGGCGTGGGCGACTCGGGAGTACACCAACTGATCAAAGTCCCACTCGTCTTTGATGTCAACCAACTTGATCAACTTCTCGGGGTCGTCATCGTACTTGAATGTGGTGGAAACGTGAATAGGAGGCACAACGTCCGAGACCTGCGAGATGTCATCGGCTGCATGGATGGCTTTGGTGGAGAATCCAGGCATTGTAAAAGGGATAAAGTTTCAGATTCAGATCAAATCAAATATCTTTTAAATACTGTAAAGAGCGGTGGCGCTAACACCGTTATCGCACGTGTATGACTCACTAGGCGACTCTATATAAAACCGTTATGGATACACAGTGCCACATCTTTTGCATATACTCTCCTCTCAAAACGGTGGGCCCCACTCAACCAATTCGCCTGTTTCTTCGGAATTAGTGCTCCGGCCTCTGAGCCTCTTCGGAGGGTGTATTGTGACGGGGTCTGCTTGATTGCGAGGCAGCACCACAGTGCCACAAGAAGAGGATGGATCCGACACCAAAAGCAGGTTGACAGGCGATAAAAAAATAAAATAAAAAAGAAACGAGTGATTCGAATATCGACACGATCTAAGATGTTGGAAAACACATCAACGGCGCCGTGCGGCGATGCCAATTACACCCGCAGTTCAACCAAGAGCACCAAGGCCGTTGCTGCCCCCTTGATAGGCTCTTTCTGGAGATAACAGTTTTGTCCCGAATTGCACCGACGGAAGAGGACATTTTTCCCGGCTTTTGTGTTTCTGGTGCTCATCTCGACGCTTATCAATAGGAACGGCCCCGAAACGCCTCTTCACAAAGAATTCTAGCTACAAGTTCATCGGAGCCGATAGATTTTGGAAAAAAATTTATATTAACCACATCATCATGTCCAAGACTGAATTCTTAAAGGAACTCCCAAAGTGTGAACACCATGTCCACTTAGAAGGTACTCTTGAGCCTGCTCTTTTGTTCAAGCTCGCCGAACGTAACAAGATCGAGCTTCCAGAATGGTTCCCCAAGACCGTTGAAGCTTGTAACGACAGATACAATAAGTTTGCCGATTTGCAGGATTTCTTGGACCACTACTACATTGGTATGTCTGTGTTGATCCACCAAGACGACTTCTACGACTTGGCCATGGAATACTTCCGCAAGGCCAGTGAGGACGGATGCCACCACGCTGAGGTCTTCTTCGACCCTCAAGCCCACTTGGAAAGAGGAATTGAGATGGACACCGTTGTCCACGGGTTCAACAAGGCCTGTAAGGACGCCACTGAGAAGTACAGTGTTTCCAACAAGTTGATCTTGTGTTTGTTGAGACACCTTCCAGCCGACCACGGGTTGGAGGTTCTCGACAAGGCCATTCCATTCTACGAATCCGACCACATTCACGGTCTTGGTTTGGACTCGAGCGAAAAGCCATTCCCACCAGAGTTGTTTGACGAGTGCTACAAGACCATCCGTGACAAGTTGCCCCACGTTGGTTTCACCGCCCACGCCGGTGAAGAGGGTGACCACACCTACGTCACCAGTGCCTTGGACAACTTGCAGGTCCAAAGAATCGACCACGGTATCAACTCCAGACACAGCAAGGAATTGTTGGGTAGATTGTCTTCCAGCAAGACCTTGTTGACCGTGTGCCCATTGTCCAACGTTAAGTTGAGATGCGTCAAGGACGTTTCCGAATTGCCAATTCTTGAGTTCTTGGAACACGGTGTTCCTTTCTCCCTCAACTCCGACGATCCTGCCTACTTTGGTGGCTACATCTTGGACAACTACTTGGAAGTCGAAGACAAGTTCAACTTGAGCATCGACCAATGGGGTTTGATTGCCCACAACTCCATCGACGGGTCCTGGTGTGACGACGTTAGAAAGGCTGAATTGAGAGACAAGGTGAAGACCATCTTGTTGAAGTATGACCATTTATAGAGAGGACGCTGAGTCCATACGTACTAATTGCACTAAATACGCAAACCATGTTGTAGCTTGGTGCAAGCTTTGCTTGCACTCATTTTCTTGCTTAAACACCCAATATTGTTGCACTTTGCCTGCTAACAGAATCACCAAAGCCATCGAGCTACGCCCATATCCCTATTTACTGTATTTCGCTCCCAATTCTTGCGTCAGTTTGCTTGTCGTGGACACTCCTATGTACTTGATAACCGACATACCCAAAAGCACATGCAGAGGGCTGCAACAAGACACCCCAAAATAATCACACGTGTTGGTGGCAACAATCTCATCAGCCGACCATCTGCTGGGTGCTTTTCATCTGGTGGTCCAAAGGGTCCTTTGCAGCTGCAACCGTTGGTGGCTGCTGCGTTCCACGCGGCTGGCCCAAGACACAATTGCGGTAGCACCAAACTCAATTTGCAATACCCTAAAGGCACTTCATTTCCTGGTATGCGTGGTCCTAACCATAGCCAAATCGCTTCTACAGCCCTCTTATTCTCGGACTTGTAGGTGCATCTGCCATAAACAGTGGGGGGGAAGAGCCAAATGCTAACTCACATGCAAAGTCGAACGTTTACCAGCAAGGACAAGCGAACGTTGATTTTCAGCGAGGTTGACAAATCTAGAGCTAGGTAGAGTGAGTCTTGAGTACGGCAGGTCTACCAATGGTCCAACACAGGTGTGTGTGTGGTTGTCCACGTTCCTCCTCACTGAGTTGCTCTCAAACCTTAGGTGCTACCATTTTGGGCAGTGTCAATTTTCCGGAGTGCTGCAACACTCACATGCTTCTCCGAAGTTGATTCTCCGCATCTCCCAAACGTAAGACAATTCTTAACAAGGCAACAATTATGAAAGGGTGAGGAGTGGAAGAGAGGGGCGTACTTGCGGGAGAGCTTGCGGGCGTGGTGGGAGGCTATAAATTAGGTTGGAATCGTCACTGGAAAGTCAATCAACCAATGCAGTCCAAACAAGAACCCGTCTGGGTTCCCAAGTACTTGCCAGCCTCCTCCAAGTTCTTGAGGAAGAAAGAGTTGATCACGCTTCCAATCACCGAAGAAGAAAAGGCCACCCTCCACGAAATCCTAGGCAAGATGGACAAGGACCAGGTTGCCTTTATCATTGAAGAGTACTTCCCCCCAATGCCTGGTGCGTACACTGATTCGGTCGTTGTTCTCTGGTTGGTTTCAGCGGCTGCAATTATTTATTTTGTCTACAGATCGGTGCTCTGTTTGACGTCCACAGCATGCCCTGTTTGAGGGCTGCCTATTTAAATAAAATATCTATACGGTATACATTGTGAATGTACTTCTGAAAAGTTGTCAATGGGGAAAGTAGCAAATATCAATCTTTCTAGCAACATGAAATGAACGGAAGAAACAAGTCATGTCGTAAAAATGTAACACCAACTTGCAGAAATTGCAACCCAAATTGTGTGACATCAGTGGAAACGAGTGGCCACCTATGTGGAGATACTCCTTGGCAGCCCATTGGGTTTGTTAGGCTGTTGTGTGTCATATTTCAGTTGTAGAGTAGCTCAGACCAAGACTGGGGCATCCTAGTTCATTTCATGCTCGATGACTTGCATTGACCCATCGGACAAACTTTATTGGAAATCGGACATCTCTGACTTACTAGACATCATTCCACATCTGTTAAGCTACTAGCTCAATTGTGGTCTCTCGTTATCTAGTGAAATTCAAACTTGAAGTTAGTACCACCAAAGTTAAACCCTTGGAAAGGTTGACGGTGTTGGTAATGCTGTTGCTGGTGGTGGTGGCCACCTTGATGGTCTTCCCCGCTGTCATATCTCTGTTTCATTTCGCTGTCTGAAAGAACCTCGTAAGCTTGGTTGATATCTTGCATCTTTGCCTCAATCTGTTCGGGAGTCAAATCGTTACCCTTGTACTTGTCAGGGTGATACTTCAAAGTTTGTGTTCTGTATGCTTTTCTGATAGTTCTCTCGTCTGCGTCCTTAGGAATGTCCAAGATCTTGTAGTAGTCCTTGTCGGGTGGGTGGTTTGGTGGTTGTCTTTGCTGTTGTTGACGCTGTTGGTTGAAGAACTGTTGCTGTTGCTGGTGATGTCTAAACTGTTGCTCTCTGTGCTGTTGCTGCTGTTGTTGTTCAAACTGTTGGATCTTGACATATCTATCGGAAAACATCTTGGTTTTCTTGACGTTGATGGGGAACGAGTCCATCAAGTTCTTGGCTTCCATAAACTTTCTCTTCTTCAAGAATTGGTTCACTTGTGGCACCACCTTGGGGAAGAATAAGTCGTTGGTCTTGGCACAGTATGGGGCTCCTTCCTTCGACTTGGCTCTGATGAAGATCTCACACATCAACTTGTTCAAGTTGCTGATAAGTCTGAGGTCGTCAACGTTCTCCCTGCCCCAGAATTCCTTTGCCTTATGCAACAAGTACTCGTAGTTATTGTTAACATTCTTGAGCTTACGCAACTCCAACTTGGATGCCTTGACTGGATCACTCAACAAGAATCTATGTGCAGCCTGGTAGTCCACCTCGGGTTCGCTAAAGTGTTGCTCTTCAATGGAAGACTCTAAAATGTTGTAAAAATGACCAAGATCCTGTAACACCTTGGTGAACTCTTGGAACTTGCTAAGGAATTTGGAAATGTCACCACACTTTTTGTATTCATTGTCGATCTTGAGACACAACTTGACAGTGCTTCTGGCACTTTCCAAACGGGACTCAGTGTACAAAAGTAACTCGGCCAATAACAGGTACTTTTCAATGCCAGACATTGGGTAGTACTTGATAAGCTTGGTCAAGGTCTGGATAAGTGCGGCGTTGGCTGGGATCTCGTTGTTGGCAACGACGGCGTAGGGGTCCAACTTGAAAATCTCGAGGTAAGCCTTGTAATGCATTTCAAGAGTCCCGTAGTGGATAGGGGTCAAGAAGGAGACGTTGTTTTCCAACTCTTCAATACACTTTTCCCATTCCTTTCTATCATAATGGTGTTGAGCGTTTGCAAGAGCAGTCTTCCAGAGTCCAATTTCGTTCAAAAGACTCTTATCCTCTTCATCCTTGGGATCCAAGTAAGGGGTAAGCTTATCGAAATCTCCCTTATCGACAAGCAAATCAACCAACTTGTCTTTTGCTACCTTGTTGCTTGGGTCCAACTTCAAACTCAGCTCGAAATCAGCAATAGCCAGCGCTTCTTTGTTTAAGTTAAGCTCAATCAACGCCTTCTTAAAGTAAACCTGAGGAAGCTGGTCAATCACTTGACGTGTTTGTTTGGACGACTCCACTGCACGAATGACATGTTCGTACTCAGTAAGAACCGCCACACTGGGTCCTTGAGTGGAAAACATGCTGTGCAAGTCAGATATTCTTCTCAATAGCTCATCAGAGCTTGTACCTCCTTCTGCGTTAGCCCCACTGCTAGCTACAGTCGTTGCTAGCACGATGCTGGATACTATTTGCCAGAATAACATATGGACAGAGTGTATGAAAAAGCTACAGCTGTCGCATTTACGTTTAATCTGCCGATCACGTGGCCACAAATACGACAGCTTGACATGATAAAGGTTATCACGGCGTGATTAGGGTGATACTACAGTGCCAGCTCTGGTGGCATTAGCCAGCATTGTTGGCATTAGCCAACATTGAGATAAAGAATGCTGTGTTTGCATGCACTTGCGAAAACATTGTGTGATGGAAATAACTTGTACCAACGCATTGTTGCAGACCATAACATATAGGATCAGCCCAGTGTCTTCACTTACTACATCACAATACGTGTATCATTTATTAGAAGGCAACTACTTGAACAACTTGGCCAAGGAAACAGCACCCTCATCATTCTTGGACATGACCTTTGCAACAGCCAACTCGAAATCTTCTTGAGTGACATGGATTCTTCTTTCTCTTAATGCGTACATACCAGCTTCGGTACAAACCCCCTTGACATCGGCACCAGAACAGCCGTTCATCTTTTCGGCAATCTTTTTTAAGTCTATACCTCTTGTCAAGTTCATGGATCTGGAGTGAATCTTCAAGATGTCAGTTCTGGCTTGGACAGTAGGGGCAGGGAACTCGATCTTTCTGTCGATTCTACCTGGTCTCAACAATGCTGGATCCAAAATATCCAATCTATTAGTGGCCATGATGATCTTGATATCCTTTGAGCTTTCGAAACCATCCAACTGGTTAAGCAATTCCAACATGGTTCTCTGCACTTCGGAGTCACCACCCAGGGAGCCCTCGGTACGCAGGGAACCGATGGAGTCGATTTCATCCATAAAGATGATGGAAGGAGCGTGTTCTCTTGCCATGATAAATAATTCACGAACCATACGGGAACCCTCACCAATATACTTTTGGACCAACTCGGAACCACTGACTCTGATGAACTTACACTCGGTGTGATGGGCGACGGATCTGGCCAACAAGGTCTTACCGGTACCTGGAGGACCGTACAAAATGACACCCTTTGGCTGGGCAATCCCCAAGGACTCAAACAATTCTGGGTGCTTGACGGGTAACTCGATAACTTCCTTGATTTCTTTGATTTGCTTGTCTAAACCACCAACCATGTCGTAGGTGGAGTCTGGGACCTTTTCCACCATCATAAGAGAAACCAATGGATCAACCTTGTTTGGCAAAATCTTGTGCAAGTCGTAGGAATCAGACTTCAAGCACACACGAAGCGAGGGTGTCAACTTCTTGATGTCAATGTCCTTGGTGACATTGACAATGTATTTACCCTCGGGGTGGACCTTGACAAGCACCTTCTGGGTGCCCATCACCTTGACCACCTCACCCACGTATGATCCTGGTTCTTGTAATAATCTGAGTTCGTCTTTCAATTGTCTGACTTTGGTGTTCAACTTGTTACGTTGGGCTTCCAATCTGCGCAAGTTTTGGGTGGTTTGCTGGATACGAATCTCCGTGTCTTGAATCTGTTGATCGAAGTAATGCTTTATGCCTCCCTCATGAACATATGGCTTGTCGACAGTGGTAGTCATGATGGTTGTGTGTTGTTTGGTAATCGTTGCCACCAATTTGATTTTCTGTCCAAGTAAAATGTCGTCCCCGCCAGACCCAGTGTCGCGGGTCGCTAGCCAGGAAGCATGTCGAGCTAGGATAAGTCACCCAGCAGAGACAAAGACTGCCGTACGAGCAAGAGGAGTAGGTTTGCTACAAGGTGTTGGCGGGTCGACACCCCTAACTACATTGACCTTGGAGGTTTTCTTGCGTGGGTTGCTCCTTTCGTTCGCTGTGTGTTGCCTCCAATTTACTCTCAAAGTCCACCAAAAGATTTTCTTTTTTGCTGTCTCCAATGAAGGTCTCCGTCCCGATACTAGTCTTATCCATACTATCGTTTGCATCTGCATATCAGCAGTACTGCCGATGTCAATGCAACACCAACCACATTGTGCGTCCCATTGACAAGTGTGGACTTTGCACCAAAGAGTTCTGTTTGCTGGAACAGCCCGACTTGTGTAAGTTACAGGAAGAAGACATGGGAGCTCCAAACACAGATGAGAGTCACACAAACATCGTCATAAGCTGCTACCAGATCGAGTCGTTCAAGGAGGTGGTCATTGTCTACCTGTTTGCACTTGCCGTGATAGGAATGTTGCTCAACATTGGCTACAAAAGCTTCAGAGGATGAGAGATAACAAGTTTCTAAAGCATTCCCCAACACCGAACAGCAAACACAACATCAGCAACACGCCACATTTACGCCCGATTGACGTAAAACCTAAAAAGTACACTTATTCTAATAATAGAACCTGCCCTGGTCCCCTAGTAGCATGTCCATAATCTTTGTTTCCCCAGAACTGTAGCATGACTTAACCAACCTTTCCTGGGGCTAGCGAAGTTACCCTAAGCGGTCTAGTGACTTTGTTGCGCGTAAATCTCAGACTCCCTCAGTCTGGCTCGGGAAGAAAAAACTGGGAAACCCTGCACAAATCAGATCATTGATCTGAGTTAAGGGTTGCCAACCTCTGGCCAATGCTTCTGACTGTGATGGTTCCACACACCTAATTTCTTCCCAGCTACCTCCAGCGGCGTGGGTCTCCTCGGTAGTCTACTCGAAACAACCACCTCTAGCTACTTGCTCTACTCTTGTGACCTCCATTCTTTTCGTTGTACATCTCACACGTACTTTTTTGTTCCGCACTATGCTTGAAAAAAAAAAATTTTTTTCATAAATTTAAAAAGTTAAAGGACTCTCTTTACAACAACCCCAAGAGTGAGTAACCTGTGTTTTCTCCCTCTTTCCTTATTATATCATTGATCAATCGACTGAATCAGTCATTAGTCATTGGTACAAGTCAAACCCCCTAAAGATTTTCTAGTTAAAATAGAAAAGTCTTTGAAGAAAAATATGACTGACAGCACTTCACCACCAACAGCCGCTGTTCCTTCAGGAACCCCTGTGAATGCCAAGGCAGCAGCATCTCCATCCAGCACTGCCTCGCAAGGTGCCGCCAGCGACGTGACATCTGCCAACTCTACCGGGTCGACCGCCGGTTCTGGGTCGAGCTCTGGAGACAAGCAATTCCACTACCTGAATCAGCAACACCACCACAATAACAATTACAACGGCAAACCTTACTATAACAAGAATTATAATAACAGGCAAAACTACAACAACCCTGGCGGCAATAACCCGGCTAACTCTGGTAATAGACAATACAACACATCCAAGAAGCCTTACCAAAACCAGCCAGGCAACCAGAATGCCCAAGGTAACCAACAAAACCATCAAGGCAAGTTCCAAGGCCAATCCCAACATAATCAGCATGTTCACCAACAACACCCACAACAAAGCTACAATGGGTACGGTGCCTACCCACAGCAAATGTACGGCTACGGGTTTGTTCCATCTCCATACTACCCAATGATGCCAAACATGGGTGCCTACCCAGCTCAAGGCCAATACGTGCCAATCCCCTCGCCTCACGCCGCCAAGGTTAAGTTGACCACCAAGGACGGCAAGGTTGTGGACTTGGAAGAAAAGAAGAAGGACCTTCCTACCAGCGCCTCCTCCACTCCTGTTTCTTCTCCAGCTCCTCAGGCCGCAGTTCCTGTTGCTGTTTCCGCATCCCCTGAAAAGAAGGTCGTAGAGAAACCAAAGACTAACCTGGCCACCGAAGAATTCAAGAGAAAGATTGCTGAAAGAGCCAAGGCTGCTGCCGCTGCCAAGAAGGCAGAGACTGAGAAGCCAAAGGAAGAGCCAAAGGTCGAAGAACCAAAGGCTGTAGAACCAAAGGTCGAAGAACCAAAGGTTGAAGAACCAAAGGTTGAAGAACCAAAGGTTGAAGAACCAAAGGTTGAAGAACCAAAGGTTGAAGAACCAAAGGTTGAAGAACCAAAGGTTGAAGAACCAAAGGTCGAAGAACCAAAGGTTGAAGAGCCAAAGGTTGAAGAACCAAAGGTTGAAGAGCCAAAGGCTGAAGAGCCAAAGGTCGAGGAACCAAAGGTTGAGGAACCAAAGGTCGAAGAGCCAAAGGTTGAAGAACCAAAGACTGTCGAAGAACCAAAGGCTGAACTTAAGGCTCCAGAACCAACTGAAGAGACATTGATAGAACCAAAGGAAGAATACAACCCTGAAGGCGTCGTCAAGGAAGTCAAGATCGAAGAACCAGTCAAGTCTGACGTGGAAGAATCTAAGGCTGAAGCTGACGATGAAGAAGAAGACAAGGAGGAAGAGCAAGAAGAAGAAGACGAGGAAAACAAATTTACCATTTCTAATTTCTTGGAGAAATTGGAACAAGCCGAACCAATCGGTGATATCTATTCTGTCAAATATCCAGAAGGCATTAATGGTGCCAGCTCGGAAAGAAAATTGGAAAGCAAGAAGTATAGATATGATCCTCAATTTTTGATTCAATTCCAACAACTTGTTTCCTTCCCAATGGATTCTGCATTTAAAACTAAGGTTGACGTCATTCAGATTGGAGGCGGTGCCAGAGGCGGAAGTGGTCCACATGGCAGTAACAGAGGTAAGTTTGGTGCCGGTGGCGCTCCATCTAGATTTGGTTCTCAAGGTGGTAGACAATTCAACGACGGAAGACAAAACTCCAGATCTGGCTCCAAGAGAAAGAACAACAACTCTACCAGAGACAAGTCTACCAGAAAGGGTAACCAATCCAAGAGAGGCGATAGATACAAGGGTGAAAGAGATGATGAACAAGATCCACAAATCACCATTCCACCTGAAGAAATCAAGCCTTTGGCCAAGTCTGCTTCTAGATGGGTTCCAAGAAAGAAGGAAGCCGCAGAAGTCAACCTTGCCCCAGATGGTTCTGTCATTTTGAGTCAAGAAGATGTTGAGAGAAAGTGTAAGTCGTTGTTGAACAAGTTGACTTATGAAATGTTTGACGAAATTACTGATGACTTGATTGCTCTTGCCAACCAAACTAGATTTGAAAAGGACTTGTCCACCATCCAAGCTATACTATCATTAACATTTGCAAAGGCCACCGACGAACCACGTTGGTGTAAGATGTACGCTGCCTTCTGTGCCAAGTTGATTTCCCAAGTCAGCAACGAGATCAAGGATGTTGCTGCTGAAGAAAGAGGAGATGAAAAGGTGTACACTGGTGGTCCATTGGCTAGAAGAATCTTGTTGACCACCTGTCAAAGTGAATACGAAAAGGGCTGGTCTGACAAGTTGCCAACCAATGAAGATGGTTCTCCAATAGAACCAGAAATGATGTCTGATGAATATTACGCTATTGCTGCCGCCAAGAGAAGAGGTTTGGGTCTTGTTGAATTCATTGGTCACCTTTACAATGCACACTTGTTGAACGATCAAGTCATGTTTGTGTGTATTAGAGATGCATCCAGAAAAGACACCTCTGAAGAGAACTTGGAGAACTTTGCCAAGTTGCTTAAGACTGTTGGTCCTAACTTGGACAGCGATGAAAGAAAGAGAGCTGTTGTTAACATGGCCTTTAAGAGAGTTGACGAAATCTTGAACGACAAGGAAAACCAAATTACCCTGAGAGCAAGATACATGTTGATGGACTTGGTTGACTTGAGAGGTGCCAAGTGGCAATCCAGCAAGCAAGATGAAGGTCCAAAGACTTTACAAGAAATTCACAGAGATGCTGAAATTCAAAAGATGGAAGAACAAAGATCTCAAAACGAAAGAAGACAAAAGAGACAAAACGACAGCAGATCCAACTCTACTAGAGGGCAATCCGGATGGAACAACAATTCTGGTAACTCTGGTAACCACCCACTCAGAAAAGTTGCATCTATGGCTAGCAGAGAGCAATCTCACAGAGAAGGTAGAAACTCTGGTCCTGCATCCACTAGTGGTTCTAGCCCTGCTGCTGAACTCCAAAGAGACACCTCCAAGAGATCTGAATCCTCTCAATACAACAGATTTGCCATGTTGGGCGACGAGGATTCAAATGAAAACGACGAAGCTGCTTCTTAATCATCGCGTTTGTAATGAGAGAGTTTCGTTCCTTCTTGCATATTAGAGTTTCTTTTCTTTGTAATATAGTAATTCAACTCGTCATCTCTATATTTCACTTATATTCAATTGTTGATATAATGACAGTATTTTCAATATAACGGTTACCTAATTTATTGTAGTTTTGGTATTGATTATTGACGTTGAAGATAACTTTGCAGAACAACAGATGGACTTGGCGAAGACAAGAACAAAGTAGATTTGATATACGCTGGATTGATGGAGCATCAATTATTCTACCACAGTCCCTGTTATACCTCCTCTGGCATTACCGGCTTTTTAAACATCGCAGAGAACCTCTTTCTTCTTCCATTTCTCTCTTCCAAGTCCTCTTCAATCACTGTATCAGAGGGTATGGCGTCTGCTTCGTAGTGGTGATTAAGAGTTTGCACCTGAACTTGGGCAGCCACTTCTGAGACTATTTGCTCTGTTTCTGGCGAAATCACTTCTGTGCTCTTCTTACGATGGATTTGAAAGTAGTTCAGCCAGTATTGTTTCTCGGGGCTGTCTCCATCTGAAGTGGTGTTGACTTTCGCTTCAACGTTTTCAAGAACCGTTACCTTTTTTGGCTTGCTGGGCTCCTTGGTATTGTTCACAAATACTCCATTGAAGCCAGCAATCTTGTTGGACTGTGATTCAGGGCGCTGGTCTTTTTCGATGGGACAGTTTGATGAAGCTTTGTATACTGCACCACTCCATTTATCCAACTTGGAATTGCCAAGCAAAGACGAAGGAGCACCCTCTGGGTAGGGAGAAGTCTGGGGGTGTGTGCCCTCCCAGAAAAGCTTAAAAATGCTCTCATTGTCAAGCTCTTCATCTGATATCAACGCATACACCGATTTAAGCACCACGACAAAAACAAGAATGACGGCCTCAATGACATATTGAATGTTCTTTTGAGCTAACTGGACAAGTGACGATGCTATATCTCGTAGATGATAAAGAATAATAACTTGAAAGATCAACATCACAACAATAGACTTTATCACGTATTGACCACCAACTCCACCGATTTCTTGAGCAATTCCCTGTAACTTACCTCCAAAGGAACCAAAAACTCTTGATCGGGGAATGCTAGTAGGAAGACTGCTCCTTATGGAAGGTCTCAGTCGGCTTTTTACCTGCACTTGCCTCTTCCTTCTAATTGTCATTGTGTTGGCGCTTGTGGTGGTTGCAAAAAAAATTGCGGCACTCAAGAAAAGTAGACAATCCTCATATAGTCGAAAGTTCTGGTGGGAGTTCGTAGTTGACGTCAAAATTCAAAGCGCTATCTATCTCTTGCACGGGTTTCCATTCAAATATCTGCTCAAGTGCTTCATCCAGATAGTCAATTTGTATGTTTGTGTCTGGAGCTTGATCGTTCTGCGTAGAGTGCTTTTCGTGGTACTCTTTGAGCTGGGCAAGCTTGTTGGGAAGATCCAGCTTCGACTTTTGCTGCCAGCATACCCACTGGACACATGCAGATAAAGCTTTCTCGGGTTCCATACCCGACTGCTGCATTGCCAGATACTGGGAGAGTAGAAACTTTGTCAAGGTATTATATTGCACCACATAAAGCGTCGAGAAGACTATCAAAAGACGCGTAATGAAGAGTGGAGACTCACCTCGGCGTAGCAACTCCGAAAGGAGGATCTGGGGCAATGAGGAAGCAAAGGCTGGGGCATTCTGTGGCTCTTCCCACCCACTCTCGTCGTCCGACACTTGCATGTGCAGCACTGCTGTATCTTCAAACTGTGTGTGTTTGAAGGTATCCAACATCAAATCATCGTCCGGCAGATCTCTCATCCAGAGCGACTGCACAAACTTCCTGGTCAACGGGATGTTTTTCAAGTCTCTGATTCCACGATACTCTTTAGGAGCTAGCGCTCGAATGCACAGATCAACAAACTCAAGGGTCACCGGTGTAGAAGAGGTTGCTACCAACTCGACCAAGTTGATGGCGCGTCTGGAGTCGCCTTCAGAGTACTCAATCACCCTTTTCAAGCACTTTTCGTCTAGCTGTAGATTTGTGTCTTTGTTCATCTGATTGGCTTGATGCAACGCTCTAGCCACCACCAGTCTGGTTTCTGTCTCGGTATGGGCCTTCAATGTGAAGATCTGGCACCTTGAAGCTATTGCTTTCGTTATTCTTCGTGATTCTGTGGTTGCCCCTATGAATACAAAGCTTCCGGCCTCGACAAAGGGAAGTAGGAAATCCTGTTGGACTCTGGAGAACCTATGGATCTCGTCGATAAACACGGCGATTCGAAGATAATTCTGGGTCCGTCGTATGTTTTCCCACTTGATATGTGCCACTAACTCCCTGAGATGCTTAATTGTGGTGTCTGTAGCCGAGAACTCTCTAAACTCGTAGCCACATTGACGTGCCATGATCATGGCCAAGGTGGTTTTGCCAACGCCGGGCGGCCCCATGAGAAGCATCAGCGGCAAGTATCCTAGGCGAAGGTAGCTTGAAATTAGCCCATTTTCAGGATCAACGAGATGGGACTGGCCTATGTAGTCGTCCAACAGCAGTGGTCGTATGGCTGTTGCAAGAGGAAGAGTCATGGAGAAGCATTTTCAAAAGTACGCGCACGGGGTATTTTTCAGACTGTTTGTGGGCTCTGTATTATTCTATATTCTTATTACATTAAGTATACAAGGGTCATCAATGATTGTCTATTGTTTTCTTCTCTTTGAAGTGTCCACCGAGTGAGGACTACTGACGCCGCTGGCCGTGGATAAACGGCGTTTCTTTAGCACGCTTTTGGGGTCGTCGTTGTCGGGCAGAGGCAGGCCTGCGCCGCCCTTGATGGCTGCAAATTGTTGTTGCTGCTGTGCCTGAGCCTGTGCCTGGGCCTGTGCAACCTGGGCCGCTTGCGCCTGGGCCTGTGCTTGATGCTGTGTCATGAGTAGTTCGATTGCACGGGTTGGCGAGTTGATGTTGTTGACCATGGAGAACCCCATGAGCAGCCTCAACTG
The DNA here is from genome assembly GCA_030572255.1 of Kodamaea fukazawae. Lineage (NCBI taxonomy): Eukaryota > Fungi > Ascomycota > Pichiomycetes > Serinales > Debaryomycetaceae > Kodamaea > Kodamaea fukazawae. Next base: position 168,556 of record JAJLZQ010000025.1, on the reverse strand, counting down.
GGACATAATGTCACTCACCTTGAGGAGACGCATGGCATTGTCGCTAATGCCAGAACTGGAGGCGCTGCGGAGGGCTTCACTTGAGAGATATAAGTTTTTAAGGAAGCTCTCTGCGTTATTAGAATTAGTGGAGTCCTTGTGGCTTCTCCATTTGCGGTCCAAGCTGGCAAAGCTGATGGAGCCCTGGTAGTGCAAACAATGACAGTCGATCCAGTCGATTCTCAAGTCACGGTTCATCAATAGCTTGACGTTGCCGTTCAAGTTGGCCGTCAGGCCGTCCAGGAAAAGGTAGTGCATCAGCAACCGGGAAATGATAAAGATGCTTCCATTGTTCAACACCTGGAACTTGAGGCCGGGCAAGGCCACTGTGCACCGCACCATGCCGGTGCTCTGGAAGTTGGCGGCAAGCACACGGGGGGCGGTGGCCGAGTTGATTTCAAACTGGCGTGCTGCGTCGTTGGGAGGCGAGTTGTTGAAGGTGTAGATGGCCGCGTCCTTGGCGTCCTCCGTGTCCTTCAACTCGTCGCCCGGGTTGGGGAGCGTGGGGGCTATGGTGAATCGTACCACAGAGTTGGGGAGGAAGTAGGCCTGCACCACACGTCTCCAGTATTCCAAGTTGGACAAGTTTTCGACGGATTCGTTGGAGATTTGTTCAATCATGTCTAGTATTCTCATGACACCCGAGTTGCCCAAGTTTCTCTTGAGTAGGCGAGCATTGATTTCACTCTGGAGCTGTTCTTGTTCCAGCATTTTGGGCATTTGGGGGTTGGCCATGGCTGCTGGGTTGCCAGCAGATGCCGTGGCGGGGGTCGAGCCTGGCTGAGTAGGGCCAGGTACTGAGGCCGAGGCAGAAGCCGCCGAGCCAGGGGCCGCAGGGCCGCCGGGAGCGAGGCCTGCGCCGCCGGGGCCTGCCGTGGAGGGTCCCGAGATGGAGCCTGGGTTGGAGTGGGAGGCCATGCCGTTGCCCTGGACCGTGTTGTTGGGGGCTGGGCCCTGGCCAGGGCCCTTGGGAGGGTTGGTAATGGGCTTTTTCTGCAAATTATTGGGCATCTTCTGGCCCTGGAGTGGGGTGGGGGGGTTTTGGTTATTAGGCTTGTTTGGCTGGGCGTTGGGGGCAAGTCGTTGCTGGGTCTGGGGCGTGTGCTGCTGGTGCTGGGGGCCCTGCAGGGGCTGCTGGGGCTGCTGCTGGGGCTGCTGGGGCATCACGTGGGAGCCGTTTGTCGGTATGGATGCGCCGTTCATCTTGTTCATCTGGCCTTGAGGCATATGCATCATGTTCTGGGGCGGCTGGGCTTGCTGGTTGGGGTTCTGGAGCGGGAAGGGCTGGGGCTGGTGGCGCATCTGGGGCGTGTGGCCCTGGGAGCCGCCGGCGGAGGAGGTTGCGTTGGGCAACGGGGCCAGGCCGGGGGCCGCCATCATAAACTGGCCGTTGGGACCCTTCTGCTGCATGCCCTGGGCATTCATCTGCTGCATCGTGTTGGCCCGCTGCATGTTGGGCCGCTGCAATTGCTGCTGCTGCTGCTGCTGCTGCTGCATCTGCTGCTGCTGCTGGGCCAAGAGCTGCTGGTGGTTGATTTGCTGCTGCTGCTGCTGCATCTGGCGCTGGGGCAACCCGTTCATCGGTGGGCTCATGGCGCCTGCTCCGTTGGGGTTGCCGTTCATGAGCCGCTGCTGCTGCTGCTGCACCTGCTGCTGCTGCTGCTGGCTGGCCGCCGCCGCCGCCGCCGCAAACATGGCCGAGTTCTGGTTAAACATCTGTTGGTTCGGTTGTTGTTGTTGGGCATTCTGCGTTTGATTCTGCTGTTGTGGGTTGGGCTGTTGCTGAGGGTTCGCCTGATTCTGGAGCAAGGCGTTGTTGAACCCCTGCGTGGGCATCAATGTGGTGGTCATCGCCTGCTGGTTGTTCATCCCGCCCATGTTCATCCCCATGTTCATCATATTTAGGTTTCCATTCATCGAAACCTTCTCTTTCTCTATGGGAACTTTGAAATATTTAAACTTTAGAGACCTAAAAAAAAAAAAAAAAATGGCGGTCGTTGATATAAACTGTGTATGGCTTTTGTTCCCACTAACGGTTTTGCAAGCCAAACACCTCTACTATCTCCGATACTGACGGAGATTGCACGACGGGGCCACCCAAAACACAAACAACATGGCCACCACGCTGAAAGGTGCACACTACACGAATAAACTACCACCTTTTACTGTCTTGAGTAAACTTTTTACTTAGGATCTCTGACTCCCTATTTTGATTGTTCTGTAAGTACATTTCTCACATTTCTTTTTTGCATTTTTTTTTTGTACTGGAAGCTTCGTGGTACCCCGTAGTACAGCAAGGTGAAGGGCGGATTGGCAGGGGAGCGTGGCAGGGAGCAGGACGCAGTAGGAGGGGTCTGGCAATGTGGTTTGGGGCTGGTTTGGACGAGTGGTGGGGGCGGAAGTGTGAGGTTTGACAGGCGGCGTGGGGGGCGGGCGTGGAGGCAGCACACGGGCCAGGCTCGGCGGCGTGTGTCGCCGTCTGTGGGCATGCCGTCTGTGGGCATGCCGTCTGTGGTGGGCCTGCCGTCTCCATTTGTCCCCTGGGGGCCTCCCCAGGTCTCTGACAGTGGCCTGGGACATTTTGTCCAGGCAAAACCCCTTTTGGGAAACCACAGGTAGGGGTTTTTCGACAGTGGGAAGAGGCACGAAGGGTTATCAAGTGTCATTTCCACACCCTGACGTCTATTCAACAATGTACTTTTGTTTTGTGTGTTTCGATTGCACTAGGGGCGAGGCCAGCAGGGCGAGACAGGAGCACAGCGAAGGCGCCGCGGGTTGTGGGGGTTGCCGCTGCCGTCGGGCTGTCTGTGGGGGGGCTGCTTCTGCCCGTGCCCAGAGCCTGTTCCAGCTATCATCACCAGGTGCGTAACCTTAAATACGCTTTTGGCCCAAAGGATTATCTTGCATTAAGACGTCCGGCGTTGCTCGTAACCGCCCCGCTGCGTTGGTCGACTCCGGCCCTCCATGGTCTCGACCGCCCACCGCCCGTCCCTCTGCCTGCCTCCCTCGTCCTCCAGCGCTCCCTCCGTGGGGGGGGGCTCCCCGCCCACCGCCCGTGTTATTTTTTACCTCTGTGTTATTTTCTGGGGGTCCCCATCGACGCAGCCTTTGACAGATAAGACTAACGGCTGGAGGGGGGCAGCCCTGTACCGTGTTGGCCAGTATCTGGTGGGGGTTGTGGTTTGGAGTTGGTTTGGGTTGGTTTGGTTGTGGTTTCGATCGAGTCTTGTGTTTGTGGAGTCCCTGCAATGGAACATCACCACTCGTTTCGGCAAGCGACACATCGCCTGCTGACAAGCGGTTGCGGGCACACGCAAAGCCGACAAACTGCCACAGAACCAGCCCAATCAAAACAGTCCTGGCTGGGCGAGTGCATTGAGGGGTGCTGATCTAACACCAAGCGTAAGCGTATGGCAGTGAGCGAATGTGAAGGGTGAACGAATGTGAAGGGTGAGCGAATGTGAAGGGTGAGCGAATGTGAAGGGTGAGCGAATGTGAAGGGTGGGCGAATATGAGAGTAATATGAAGAGTAAGCGAATATAACAGGAAATGACAGTAAGCGAATATAACGAGAATATGAAGAGTAAGAATATGAAGAGGAAGCAAATATAACAGGAAATGACAGTATGCGAATATAACAAGAATATGAAGAGTAAGCGATAACAAGAATAAGAAGAGTAAGCGAATATAACAGGAATATGACAGTAAGCGAATATAACAGGAATATGAAGAGGAAGCATAACAGGAAATGACAGTATGCGAATATAACAAGAATATGAAGAGTAAGCGATAACAAGAATAAGAAGAGTAAGCGAATATAACAGGAATATGACAGTAAGCGAATATAACAGGAATATGAAGAGGAAGCATAACAGGAAATGACAGTATGCGAATATAACAAGAATATGAAGAGTAAGCGATAACAAGAATAAGAAGAGTAAGCGAATATAACAGGAATATGACAGTAAGCAAATATGAACATACGCATGTCTGATTAAGCGTATGAACACTAGGAAAACACCACCATTTTAGCCTAAGCATCTCACCAAGCGTACCTCCATACTAAGCGTATATGAACATTAAGCGAGTATAAACAAGAAGCGTGAACATGAAGCGTGAACATTAAGCGTGAACATTAAGCGTACATGAACACTATGAGCACACCTGGACCACCTTAGAACCATTTAACCATTTTAGCGTCTACCACCAAACGTATCTCCATACTAAGCGTATACCGCCCACTGAGCGTATGTAGCGTGTCTGATTAAACGCATCTATCCATGAGCTCGACCACCTTAAAGCATACTTAACCATTTTAGCCGAATTCTAATCCAGTTAGGCTTTCGGTCATGCATGGCCCCGTAGCTCCTCTACCCCAGGCGCTGTCTCTCGTGTAAAGTCACCCCGAAAGTCTGCAAAAGTGACCTACCTGGCATTTTCAGCTTATTCGTTTCAGCTTGATGCTTTTACCCCGTCGATGATTTGTCAAGTTAGAGTGTGGTTCTTTGTGGCTGGCTATCCAAGGGAGTAGTGACCATCTCCCTGCTTTCTTGAAAACCCCGTTCTGACTCGCTGATTTAAGAGTGGTCGCCTACTCTAAATGCACATGCCTTTAGACTACATGTCGTCCGCTAAAACAGCACACGACTCTTTAGCACGGGTTGCACTACCCAGAGGGGAGTGTGTTTGAAGTGGAGAGCTACACACAAGTGGCTGCGAAAAGTGAGCCAAACCCTGGCTTGCAGCCAAATTCAACCGGGCCGTGTGTCTCAAAATACACCAAAGAGGTTTAGGGGGAGCATTGAGAAAACTGTACTGCAGTAGTCACCATCTGTAACCTGGTGGTGCTTCCCACGCTGATATAAACCACTTCCCTTGGTATGCTAGTCTGCTCATGCGGCTGCAAATTTTTTTCCTAACTCGACTGTAAACTTTGCCCAACACATGCAGACATACAAGTCCTATCCACCAATCACCATCATTAATTATTTCTTCACCGTCAAAGCTTATTTAGGTTTATTATAGCTAAAGCTTATTTGTGGTGAACTCGAAAAGACACTAACGCGTTCAACAGTTGTCAGAAATGTCCAAATTCCCCGACATGAACCATTTTTCACCGATCACAAAATCTTGAAGCATTCTCCAGAAGCTTCAAAAGAGATCACTAGCATACCACCGGGCTTATCAGAGTAACACGGCCACAAACATACTCATATGTCACCATGCGTGAAAACTGGAAATGTCCCATCAAATAAACTAGATGAACCCTTTCAGTCAAAGTAGAAGAACCCCTATCAAGTCAAACTAAAAGAATCCCTGTTGATTGAAACTAGAAGAATCCCTATCTTAGTAGCATTGCAAACAATCTAGCGTTGCGTGGTGCTTTGGATCTGTCTGGTGCCTCGCGCCTCGCATACGGCTAGCACAAGTTATAACTCCGTGCTGCTACCCTGCCCACCCACACAAACTTGTCCGCTACAATCAGCTTTTAAATTAGACCCCTCCTACAAATTTGATAGCACAGTAGAGCATTCACAGACCTAACACTACGCCAACCTTGGATATCCCTTTAATGGGCAGGCGCGTAATAAGTACGTGCGCCTCAAATACCGGTTCGCTCGAAATTTGCAACTAGCCCACTTAGCTACACGAGTGGCGAAATAGTAACGCACACGTCAGCAGTCTTGGGTATTGTGGATCACGTATTGACGTTTGCCTGCAGAAACCTGGTATATATGGAAAGGTGTTTGTATTGACTCGAACTCAAACATGGTGGAATTTGGAAACTTTAAAGAAAGTTTCATGGATGGCCCGGCATTGAGGCTGAAAGAGGAGCGATTGGTCATGGACCTTTCCATTTTGATACGGACCAAGCAGGATTGGGTTTCCAAGCTTGAAGACCCAGCAATTGTTCAAAAGTGGAGGCTGGAAATACGTAGCCAGATCGAGGGTACTCGGTACGCAGACGATATCGTCAACGTGGTGTTCGAGGAGTTGCAATGGCACAAGAAAATCAAGTTGGAGTCTGGGTTGGACTTGTGGTTTCTGGAGCAGATCACTTCCATTGATTTGGCCGATGTCAAACTAAAGCAGAAGCTTCAGCAGCAGTCCGAACATCTTCAGGCTCACTTATCCGAGTTGGACTATCACCCAGAGTCCGACGACAAGGTGGTGGACTTGGTCCACCCTTCATTGTTCCCTTTACAACATTGTAAGTCTGTTGTTATAAAAGATGGAAAGCCAGAGGTTGTGGAGGCTCCTGGAGACCTTCCCTCCCGATTCCCAATCATGTTCCTGTCGCAACAGTTCCAATGGCTTCCCAGTGTCATGAGCCTACACGGTGCAAAGTACAAGTTTGCCTCGTACATCAATAACCTTGATCCTGTGGGGTTTCCGGATCTATACACAACCATTGAAAACGTATTTGATAAGGCTGTTCCGTTGTTGAACCATGTCTTGACCACGTATGCCCTGGAACGAGGATACTTCCGTATAAAAGAGATCATCTACCCTAAGAATTACCAAAAAGTGCTTTACCATAAGAACGATGAAGATGACGAAGACGATGACTATAAAGACGCTGAATATTTCGAAGAGAGAGAAAGAAAGCATTTGGAGTACATTGAAAAATATGTACACAAGCCCCCAGTGTACAAGGGCCCTCCAGTGTACTCGACTCCGATTGACCTCAAGAAGGACTACAAGGATCTAAAGGTGATTGCCAAAATGGCCAATATCGAATTGACTCGCGACAAGCCGAGCTACGGCGGAGGCTCGTGGCACCTCGAGGGCACCAACAACGAGGACATTGTGGCCACAGTCTTGTACTACTACGACGTCGAGAACATTACTGAGTCCTCTCTCGGGTTTAGGTTGGAGTTCTCGCCACCATACTACCACCAGGACGATTCTGGTTACTTGAAGTACTTCTATGACCTCAAGCGAGACGACCCTCTAGGCAGATACATGGGTGAAGTTCCTCTGATTGAAAACAGGTTGTTGGTATTCCCCAACATGTTTGAGCACAGGATCAAACCCTTTGAGTTGAAAGACAAGTCCAAGCCAGGCCACAGAAAGATCTTGTGTTTCTTCTTGGTGAACCCTGAAAATAAAGTCAACTTAACAACAGCAGATATCCTACCCCAGCAAGAGGAGTGGTGGAACACGGGTGTCGTCGAAAGCATCATCAAAGATGAGGAATTAAGAGAGAAACTCAAAAAGCAGGTATTCATTCAAACTCTACAAGAGGCTAAAGAAGTTCGTAAGGAATTAATGAAAGAGAGAAAGGCAACACTAATGGAGTACCCCGACAGGCCCTTTGGTACTGAGTTTTGTCTATGTGAACATTAGTCGGTGCAAATAGTCAGCGTTTCTGTGCTTCTTTATCACAACCAGCACTTGGTCTTATTCTGTCACTTTTGGTGACCCTACAGGTATAATTGTTCCTGTTTATTTATTCTTTATACTTTCTAACTAGCCTGGTACTCTACTCAGTAAATGCAACAACACTATTACCACTCAATGAGGTTGTGTTGTTAACGTACCGTATCAAGGCAGGGTGAGTTAAGTATGGTCTTCTAGACTTGTCGACCTTTGTAGCGACGGTCTCGCCGTCTCCGTTTTGAGGGCCCCTTGTCTTTGTTGCTCTTCTCTTCAACAACTTGTTGACTGTGTCTTTCTTTTCTTCCTCCAATTGCTTGTTTTTGAAATCTTCACGCTTTCTGGCGCTTTCTGCTTTTCGAAGGGCTATGGCTTCCTCTGATTCCTTTGTTTTCCTCTTCTTCTTGGTGTTGGACAACTCCAACAACTCGTGGTTTTCGTTGGCTTCCTCCTCCTGGTCCTCCAAGTATCTTGCTCTTTGTCTTTCTGTCATTTTCGAGAGGTCTGGGTTGGCGTGGGGGTCGTACTCGGCCTCTTCGTCAGTCAAGAGGAGCTCGGCGTCCAACTCTGTTGCTGGAACACGTCTTTCTGAGTTTCTACCTCGCTTGGTGGAGTAGCTTGTGGTGGTTGGGGTGCTGGTTTCGTCCTCCTCATCCTCGTCGTCTTCCTCGTCTTCCTCGTAGTATGTCAACTGACGCTTTCTTGTTTCTCTGCTGGTGGGTGGAAGAGTTTTCACCTTGGTGGGCAGCTTTTTCTTGGCTGGACTCAACTTAAGCGTGAGTTTCTTGGGACCTTTAACCTGTTGGTAGTCGTCGTCGTCATCATCGTCTCTCAATTCCAAGTCTTCGTCCATTTCGTCGGGATCCTCTATTTTGTAGTTGTCTTCATCTTCGGAAAGCGGGATGTCGTCATCGTCATCTTCTTCAACACCCATTTCCGCAAGTTCGTCGTCCAAGTCGGCGTCACTCAACCCAGACGAAACATCCTGGCTCACTGCTCCGGAGGCCGGAGTGCCTTCGTCATCATAATAAGACATAGTTGTTGATACTAGAAAAAGAGATTTGTGCGCTACCAAAAATATCAAAATCGCTCCGAGCTGGAGTGGGCGGCAGGCACCACAGGCGGTGGGCGACGTTGCGGAGACCACCATAGAGTGTGTTCAAGGCTAAAAGCATGCTTTGAAAGCAGTTCCGATAAGTTTGGCCGACTTTGATTGGCGATTGTAGTTACGGTATGTCTATTTATCGAGACTAAGTGTAGCCTCTTCATCAAACCACCCTACACTCTACAACTGAGGTCTAGATAATTACATCTTCACTCAATTCTTCAATCTATAATCATTTCATTATATTCAGATCATATATGAGTTGATACGTCAGACCATATATAACTCTGATTTGATACTTCAGATCATACCTGATTTCCAACTACGTGATCATATTTGACCACTCATAAATAACCCCTTGATACTTCTGATTTCATCTCTGGCAGCTAAGGTCAAGTTCTTCTTCCTTGCAATTCCATTCACCTTGACTTCTCTGTATATAAAAGGGGTTCCTGTGGCAAAAAGGATCAAGTCAACCTTGTTCTGGAACTCCTTCAATGCGTAGGTGGACAAGCCGTAGTGTGGGGTCTCGACGGTCAGGTAGGAGGAGCATTGGGCAAGTCTCTCTGAGAGCCGGTTCAACTTTTTGACAAGCTTTGTCTGTCCCAACTTGTCGTCATCTTCGTCGGGGATCTTGCTCAGGGAAGCGTCGGCCTGAACTATGGCGTCGGCATACAACTTGCCGTTTCTGTTGATGGCAACAATGGGGATCTGGCTCACTCTTCCTATCAAGTTGAGGTAGCACCCACGGAGCTTGTGTCTGAAGTGCTCCAAGACCTCGAATCGCCTGTTGGCGGTGGTTTCCAACAACGGCTTCAACACCAAGTGGGCAACGATGTAGGCGATAGTGATCGCGATGGCAGAGCCACGGCAAAGCTTGAATAAATAGACCGCAAGGCGGGACTGTCTCCTCTTGCCTGCAAGGATGAACAGTGCCGGGTCGTACGCTGTCTCTGGGATGGTCAACACCGGGGGAATCATGGCGAGTCGGTTGGCTCCAAGTTTGAATTTCCCCACCATTACAAGGCCTGCCGAGGGCTGGTGTCACGTGATTAAGGTCTCGTTACTTCTATCATGTCTCTATTTGCTATTTACAGGTGAGTCAGTCGATCCAGTCCCCCGGGGTCTGGACGTATGGTTTTGTCGTGTGTCTCTCTCTTCTTTTCTTTGGGTGCTTTTTGTAGTATCCGTGGTTGTTGTTGCTGTCGAACTTGATTTTGCCCTCTGCGGTGGTGAACTGGCTGCCGTACTTGCCTGTGGACACTGGCTGCGGTGGAGAGGCAAAGTCTGCTAGCAGGACGGCCTTGGCGTAGGCCTGTTTCCTGAGGGTTGCTGTGTGTTCCTTATTGAGCGATTCTCTCTCTGCTTTCTTTTCTTGTTTACGCTGGGCCATGCGCTTCAAGAGCGTTTCCTCCTCTGCCTCTGTGGGGATCCAGTTGGACTTGAGGATTCTGCGGATGGCCTCGGGCGAGATGTTGTAGTGGGCGGCCAAGTCGACTGTTTTCAAGTTGGGCATCTGCAGCACCAAGCTGCGGATGTCGCTCATCTGCTGTCTGGATATCTTCTTTGTTGGGTTCCACTTGCCATACCGCTTGGCAAGAGCCTCATCTCTCTTCTCCCACTCGGGTTTTTCAAAGGGAACGGCTCGATCGTCCTTTTCCTTGATCTTCCGTATCATTCGCTGTTGCTTGGACTCTCTTTTGGGTGGATTGGACAATGACGCCTTCAGATCTTCTTTGGCTGGTGGTACAAGGTCATCAGAGGGCTCCAGGTCCAGTCTGAGGGCTCTAGTCGTCGCAAAAGGTCGGTTCGATGCCCGAGACCTCGAAAGTGCAGGCATCACAACACTCCTGACACTATGCCACATCTAAAATCAAGGTGTTAACGGGTATATATGGAGGGAATGTGAAACTACCGGACCTTCAATCCTCATCGACTAGCAAAGAATTTGTCGCTCCAAACGAGCCTTCTGGTAGGGGCAGCATTTGCGAGCCACCGGGAAAAAAAAATACCAAATCAACACCAAAAAACACGTTTAAACAATGATTACTGACGATCAATTGAACACCATTGCTTTGACTTTTGGGATTGCTAGTATGGTCTTGATCTTGGTGTATCACGCCATTTCCACAAACTTGAACAAATTGAAAGCTTAGAGCGGAAGAAGCAGATATTTCAGCTGGGAGCGTGTACGTGCAACCGTGTGTGGTCTAGGGACCAGGGACCGGGACAAGTATAGAAAAGAGGTTGCGAGATAAGGTCTGGGCCTTTCGAGAAACGAAAAGGGACCTGCAAAAGAAGCCACTTGTTGTATGGTGGAACACAGCCTACTATCGCCAGCTTGCGTTGAACGTAAATATGGCGGTGTACGACGATATTTATATATACATATATAATAGAAGAGAAATCATGAGGAAGTAGCAAGGAGTGGGTGGCGAAGCAGAATGTAGGAGTCCCCGATAGGAGAACCAGTGTTTGACTATCGGGCATTGGTGCTGTTTCGCCGGCGGGCCCAGTCCGCCGAAGGGCTCGAATTGACAGCGAACACTTTGACACGTGATGTTTATCCCAGTCACAATTTTTGAACATCACAAAAATTTCATCCGTTGAATCCACAAGCCGCCCGCCCGCCAATTTAAAGGACCAGCATTTCCCACACTGCACCTGAAATTGAAGGTACGAGTTCTCAGCATAGCTAATTGATAACGTACTAGTCCCGACCGGAACCTTTGATAAGAGATAGTACTTTCTGGGTCTTTGGTATTGATAAGCAGCCTCGCCCAACCACCCCCTTTTACATTTAAGCTCGTAAGAAAAAGAACAACACGACCAAATCCAAATGGACTCCGGCACCAAAGACGTATCGATGGTGGATGTCTCGTCGGTTAATGAGTACGACTCCAAGCTCCCACCCAGAAGAAAATCGACCTTGATTTTGACAGATGACATGGATAGAATGAACATAGATGAACTGAACTCCCAACAACTGCATCCACTGCAACAGCAGCAACCACAACAGCAACAGGACCAACCGCAGCAAGACCAGCAACATCAGCAACAGCATCAACAACAGCAACAACAGCAGCAGCAGCCCCAGCAGCAGCCCGCCGGACAGCTGTCGCAGCAGGCACAGGAGGCTGGTGTTCCCGACCCCTCGTTGAATGTCCCTGTGGACATCAAGTGGGTCCAAGGCGGAGACAAGGTGTACGTGACCGGTTCGTTCACGGGATGGCGGAAGATGATTGGGTTGAACAAGCAGCCGGACGACTCGTTTTTGATCACCTTGGGGTTACCTGTAGGAACACACCGTTTCCGTTTTGTTGTGGATAACGAGTTACGCTTCTCCGACTTTTTGCCAACAGCCACAGACCAGATGGGGAATTTTGTGAACTATGTAGAAGTCACTCCCGAACATGTTTTACAAGCACATCCCGAGGCCGCGTTGCAACAGGCCGGCGACGACCAGCCCCAGCTGCTGCTGCAGCAGCCCCAGCTGGCCCCGGAACAAAAGGAAGAAGCAAAGGAACAATCCAAATCCAGCGTTGCCCGCTCCAAGTCCACCTTGTCCCGCAACGGCAGGTCCGACCTGATGTGGGGCTTGATAAACGACGACGACGACATGGGAGGGGGCTACTCGAGGTACCACGACGATGTAGACGCAAGCACAGACGGCATTCGCAAGTTCAACTACATAAATGACATCCCACCCATCTTCACAGACCCCAAGGTGATGGAGCAGTACTACGAGGCCATCGACAAGCAGGCCAAGCAGCCCAACGTGCAGCCCCAGGCCTGGTTGCATCCGCCCCAGTTGCCTCCCCACTTGGAAAACGTCATCTTGAACAACTTCAACTCGATGGACAAGGACAACAATGCAGGTGCCTTGCCCATCCCCAACCACGTCGTCTTGAACCACTTGGCCACCACAAGCATCAAGCATAATACCTTGGCCGTGGCCTCCATCGTCAGGTACAAGAGAAAGTACGTCACCCAGGTCTTGTACGCACCTTTGCAAAGTAATTAGCATTGAAAAGTTTGTGGTCAACAGGATAGACTGTTGACCTTGCTAGTTTTTATAGAGTATGTTATGTCAACATGTAAGCGAATCTTTCGAAGCAGGTGGCACTGGGCCATTGGTTGTAGCTGCAAATTGCGTGCTATTGTGCTTACCGCTACACACAGCGAAGAAACACCACCACTTTATCGACCATTCTCCACTATCGGCCATCGCTGACCCAAGGTGAAACTGCCCAATAGCGATGGAACCTTCTACGATCGGGGACCTGCATGCAGTCCCTGTCTATTGCAGGCCCCAAAACAAAGACCCCAATACAAAACCAACTTGGGTTTGTGAAACAGCCAGCTTCTACTCAGGTGAAAGGTTGGGAACCTAGTACACACAAGGCGCAGCCAGATAGCAATTGGACCGCTTTAGTGGTCTCTTCGTATGTTGTGGTGGATGATGCCCAACCGGCATTGTGCACGTAACCACGTTTCGCAACAATTCCAATTGGGAAAAAAATGTGGAGAAGGTTGCTAATCGAAGGGTGAAGAAAGCAGTGGTGGTGTTCAAGGAAAGCTACGTTGTAGGAGCATACACGATAGTCTAGAGGACAGAGGTGAGTCTGTTTTGCTTGAGTGTTTGACTCAATTGTGCGCCAAGTGTACTAGGATGGCTCAATGGCTGACAGAATCTGTTGATTTGTCTCTGTTGATCTCTACATCAATATGTCTACAATAAATGTTCTCACAGAATTTTTTCAGACTAAACTAAAACAGCTAACCTAGTAGTTGTCATCGTTGTTGGAACCGTAGGAGTCGGAGTTACCTCTGTTACCTCTGGAGTTACCAGAACCGTAAGAGTCAGAGTTGCCGGAACCGTAGGAGTCAGAGTTACCAGAACCGTAGGAGTCGGAGTTACCACCTCTGGAGTTGCCAGAACCGTAAGAGTCAGAGTTACCAGAACCGTAGGAGTCGGAGTTACCTCTGTTGCTGGAACCAAAGGAGTCAGAGTTACCAGAACCGTAGGAGTCGGAGTTACCTCTGTTGCTGGAACCGTAGGAGTCAGAGTTACCGGAACCGTAGGAGTCGGAGTTACCTCTGTTGCTGGAACCGTAGGAGTCAGAGTTACCAGAACCGTAGGAGTCGGAGTTGCCTCTGTTGCTGGAACCGTAGGAGTCGTCACCACCGAAGCCACTCTTGTTACCAGAGTTGCCGGAACCGTAGGAGTCAGAGTTACCGGAACCGTAGGAGTCAGAGTTGCCGGAACCGTAGGAGTCGCTGTTGCCAGAGTTTCCGTAGGAGTCGTTGTCGTTGTTCTTCTTGTCGTGATCCTTTCCGAGGCCAAATACCATTTTTGCAGTTGTTTAAGTTATAAAATTTATAATTGAGCCGATTCTGGGGTAAGTTGGGCTCCTTTTATAGTCCAGTCCATGCTACCACGAGGTGAAAGTCATTTTTCATTGACAAATTCCACGGTTAGATGCATTGCCCGCATTATTACTCCCTAATTCCAAATGCAATTGTCTATAGGAAAGGAACATGCAGGGTATTTCTGTGTGCCACAATTTTAGAGTGTGAAAAAGAAAAGTGCAGGCTGTATTCTGCGCCAACGCCCTTACTTGCTAAGAGCATAATCTGTGGAGTAGAGCCACCGCTGGCAGGTGTCCAAGTGGACGTCGGGCAGCAACCGTGGGACAGCAGTGGAGCCCGACGAAGGAACAGGGGTAACGAGGGTGTGGATTGGGGCCGTGGATGGTTGTCAATGCCCCGTTGGCGACCTCAATGGCTTGTTTGTCGTGCATCTTTTGCCCCAATGCCTTGTTTCACGCCCGTGATTTTGTGTGCCGGTACCTAGACCTTCCATAGAACAATGCAAGGTAAATAGGGACACCTTTTTGTCGCTGGGTCGATGATATAATTCGCTCGTCTCGTTTTATTTTGCACACGTTCTGGAATTCTCCTCGCTTCTGTTACATCATCAATTGCATCATAGCTTGGTGCCCTTGATGTCATCCTGTTCCACGCCCACGATAAGAATTTAGGAGCCCCATTGTGCCGGAATCCACAACCGCCCACCTCACACACCTCTGCCAATTTCATCCTCCTGTATTGCTGGGTGCTTTCCCCGCAACTTTGTGGAACACCGGCTGCGAACATTTCACCAACCTTCTGTTCGTCACAAGCCAGAATGTATCCGCCAGACATGGCACAAGAAGTTTGTCCGACATGGGATGGCATATAATGCCGGGGGTCATGCCCACCTCCGGTTCGGCGTCTTTGTTGCTGAGGCTCAAAAAGCGTTCCTTCTAAAAGGGGGTAAATTCGTTTCACCTGTGGTTAGCAATAGAACTCCACTTGCTTGCTGGAAAGATGTCATCGTTCTATGCTTGCTCCACAAAGTCCCGCAGTGGCTTGGTGTAGACGACCCAATTGACGACGTCTGCATTGCTTATTCGATTGATTGACCACTGCCCCGCCGTCCTTGGTTGCCTAAGCCCAAGCGCTGGCGCCTCTGCCAGACCTCTGTCTATTCGCTAGTTTCTCTCATGTAGTACAACCAGTGTAAATGGTCATTTGTTGCCGTCACCAGCAACTCAATTGATCAATTGGCGGGGCAGGTGTTCTTGATCTGAATGTGCTTTCAAAAAGAATTCGTAACCCACGTTAAATTTTTCGAACTTTGTTGCAAATCTTTACAAAATTGCTGCGAATAAGGAAAGAGGGGGGACAGGAGAGCTGTTGGGAGAGGCTCTACAAAGTGGGTACTAATATGTGTACAGAAGGTGAGAGGGAGGTCTAGGAAGGCGGCACTAACTTCACTTCAAGAATTGGCCACGTTGGATACCTCTGGCGGGCTCCCCGGGTGGACCGTACCCACCAACTCGTCCAATACTCGGCTGCAAAAAGCCCACTCTAATTATAGAGTGTGTATTAACACAAGAAAGTTAACCACACCACCCCCACCAGTAAGCCACTCCACCACTGGACGCCACCAAACGCCCAATATCTTCTCTCCAGATGATCGCTCTACTACCGTCTAACCCAAATGCACGGTCAAAACAGCGTTGACGCACGGCTGGCACAGCATCTCCAGCTACATCTACATGATTGACACAAATAATCTATTAGGTATTTCAATGGTTTCTGTCGGCAGTACGAGGCTTTGCACGGAGGATGTTGTCGACCCTCAACAACACCTCTGCAGCTTCGGTGGCCGAAGACACCACGGCTCTCTTCAACTTGTATGACTCAACAATGCCCAACTCTCTCATGTCAGCAACAACGCCTCTGTTCAAGTCCAAGCCCGAGGTGGTGATTCCGTTGTAGATGGCCGATCTCAACTTGGACACCAAGTCGGACGAGTCGAAACCTGCGTTGTCGGCGAGGATGGTGGGCAACTGTCTCAATGCTCTGGCAAAGGCCTCGATGGCCAACGACTTCTTGCCGGTCTCGTTGGCAGCAATCTGGTCAACAGCCTTGGACATGATCATCTCGGCACATCCACCACCCAAACACGTCTTGGTTTCTCTGGTGGTTTGTGACAAGACAGACAAGGCGTCATGCAAGGATCTCTCGGCTTCGTCCAACCCGTTTTCGGTGGCCCCTCTCAACACTATGGTACATGCTCTGCCCTCGGCAACACCAGAGAACTTTATGAAGCTGTCCTCACCAATCAACACCTCTTCGATGGTGTCACAGTGGCCCAACTTGACCTTGTCTGGGTTGTCAAAGGTGGAGACAACCTCACCGCCGGTGACCAAAGACAATCTCTCAATGCCGTCAAAGTCAGCGTGTTCTATGGAATTTATCTTGGAGTCGGTGAACAACTGCTCAGGGTAGTCGTAGATTAACTGTCTGTTGATGAAGACGTTGATGTCGAACTTCTTGATCTTCTCAATCTTGTTCTTCATCTTGACCTTTTCGGCCTTTTCTAACTCGGCCAACTTGGCGGTCGAGTCCACCTTGAACTTGGCCCCGAAAATCTTCACCTTGTCGGTGTCCATGGAGGTGTTTGCAATCAAGATCTTGGCGTTGGTGATCTTCTTTGGCTGGTTGATCCCAAACTTCTTTTCTAATATGAACCCTTCGTCCAAGAAGGAGTCGGCCAACTTCCCACCGGCCTTCTTAATGATTTGGATGTTGTTCAAGTTGGTGGACCCCTTTAATCTCAAAATGGCGTCGACTGCCAAGTTGGCAAACAACTCCTTGTCCTGAGACAAAATCTTGGATGAAAGCGTGGTCTTGGCAATATTTATCAAGTCCTTGCGGAAAGCTTCCTCGTTCTTGGAGTTGTCAACACTGGTCTTGGTCAATGCTTCGACTGCAACGTGACGGGCTATTCTGAATCCCTCAATGATGGTCTGAGGATGGATCTTCTTCTCAATCAACTTTTCGGCTTCTCTCAACAACTCGGCGCTGAACACAGTAACAGAGGTCGTACCATCACCAACTTCGTTGTCTTGCACGTTGGAAAGGTTGACAAGCACCTTGGCGGCTGGATTGTCAAATGGAATCGACTTCAAGATGGTGGCACCGTCGTTGGTGATCATGGCCTTATCTGGGTCAGTCGAGCTTTGCAACAACTTATCCATCCCCTTGGGTCCCAAAGTCGACTTCACCAAGTCCCCAACGGCAATGGCCCCAACAAAAGCAGACATACGGGCGTTCTCAGCCCTTTCTTCGGTAGCTTGATCTCCTAAGATTTGAACAGACATGCTTTGTTTCTATACAACCTTTTTGATCTCAGCTTGTACGTGTTGGAAAAAAATTCGCGGTCGTGTGTGGCCAATTTCCTCTTAGACGCGAACCCTTGGTTGCAAATTTGGGGGACTAGCATCCGTGGAGGTCCTGGCCATGGGAGCAGCCAGTCGTCAAAGTGGCAACTAGCAAACACGAATTAAGCTTCTGAACCAACAGATTCACTCACCTTGCCTTTATTTTCCGATTTTCTGGTTGAAACAAACTCATGACACCTGCTATCACTCTGCCAAAAATAACTGACCGTCTAAACAAAAAAGAATGGTCCCTAGCAGGATCGAACTGCTGATCTTGGCGTTATTAGCACCACGCCTTAACCAACTGGGCCAAGGGACCGATTTCTTGTTTGTTCTGGAGGTGCAACCGTTCCAAAAAGAGCCGTCGGGTGCTCTTTCCAGCAAGACTGCGCTACCCCATTTTTTCTTCCCTCTGGTATCACCGGGGGCCGGGTGAGTACAAGCGAGGTGCTCCCGTGACGCCAGAAAAATGGCAAATAAAAATTTAGGTATATTAGCTTACTAGGTGTCATCATAGTAACCAAGAAGCTGTAGTACAACCACCTACTCCACATTCCTATTCACGACTGCTGTATCACCATCACAGCACACCTATGCCATAGAAGAGGAAATTTTCAGGAAAAACTAGGATAATTCTGAATTGTATAACTAACACAAATTTTTCACATCTACTGGCGTGATTCCACTTTTTCATTAACCTACACCAGCCATGTCTAGACACACAATTACATCAGCGTCTTCATATAGCAACTACCAGGAGGAGGGGCAGAAGCAAGAGAGCGAGACAGTGACATATTCAAATGACCCCAACATTGTGATACCCACCCAACCCAACGACTACGAGTCGATGTTTAAGAAGCTCGATGTCCAAGAAACAGGAGAAATTACGTTACGTGATTTTAAGCAGGCCTTGAAAACCATCAATCACCCTGTGGTACATAATCAAGAGTTAATTGCCAAGGTGTTCAACGCGTTTGACTCCAACCACGACAAGGTGATTGACTTCAACGACTTCAAAAAGTACTTGATCAAGACAGACGACCAGATCTTGAAAGGGTTCCACAAGATTGATCAAGATAACGACGGCAAATTAGACAAGGCTGACTTTGTACATTATTTGAGGAAATCGCTCAACTTGCAGCCCACAGACTACGATATCGACTTGCTTTTCAAACAGATTGATTTCAAGAACGATGGCTACATAACGTACGACGAGTTCAGAGACTTTTTGATCTTGATGCCTCGTTTGGACGGGTCCAGAATCAGAACTGCATTTAACTTTATAATCGAGGAATTGGACGTTTCAGCCGATGGTGATGTCACCTTAATCAACCAGTTCCTCAATGGGTTTGGGTTCTTTTTGGCCGGAGGGTTGGCCGGGGTTGTTTCCAGAACATGTACAGCTCCTTTTGACAGAATCAAGGTGTTTTTGATTGCCAGAACAGATCTTTCTTCAACTGCATTACATTCGAGAAGAGAAATTGCCAAACAGATCAAGAGCGGTGCCTCGAAACAGGCCATCGAAGCCGCCAGAAAAAAGCTTCTTCACGAGTTGGGCGCCGAGACTGCTGCCGCCGCCGCAGAGCACCCGAAAACTATCAGGTCTCCCTTGATCCAAGCTGCCAGAACCTTGTGGAAGCAAGGTGGTATCAGGTCCTTCTATGTGGGGAATGCGCTCAATGTGTTCAAGGTTTTCCCAGAGTCCGCCATCAAGTTTGGGTCCTTTGAGGCCACCAAGAGATTCTTGGCTCGTCTCGAGGGCATTGACGACACAACCAAGCTCTCCAAGCCTTCCACATACCTTGCGGGTGGTATTGGTGGTGTGGTTTCCCAAATGTGTGTCTACCCTATCGATACCTTGAAATTTAGATTACAGTGCTCCAACTTGGACTCGTCATTAAAGGGAAATGCCTTGCTTATTAGAATCGCAAGAGACATGTATCAAGAAGGTGGGTTGCGTATCTTCTACCGTGGCTTGCTTGTTGGTACCAGTGGTATTTTCCCATACGCAGCCTTAGACTTGGGTACCTTCTCCACCATCAAATCCTGGTTAATAAAAAGAGAAAGCAAGTTGTCTGGTATCCGTGAGGAAGACGTTAAGCTCTCCAACTTTATCGTTTTGACCTTGGGTGCACTTTCCGGTACGTTTGGTGCTACCATGGTCTATCCACTTAACTTGTTGAGAACAAGATTACAAGCTCAAGGTACCTTTGCTCATCCATACACTTACACCGGATTCAAAGATGTGTTCCAACAAACTGTCAAGCGTGAAGGTGTGCCTGGTTTGTTCAAGGGATTAGTACCAAATCTTGCTAAAGTTGCACCGGCCGTGTCAATTTCTTATTTCATGTACGAAAACCTTAAGGTCTTGTTTGGCTTAAATAACGGAGTCTAGGTATTCGTTAAATATGTCAAAATCCAAGAGGATCAAGCTCACCTCTCCAATCGGCTGGATGGTGGACGATGTTGGCTGTCCCTCTACTCTCACCCATTTAGAATTCACTAAATTAATAGACGCATCCAATTCAACTAGTATCTTGAAGAACAAGGTGTCTCTGTCCGTTTTTATTCTCCTTAGCTCCTTCACGTGGGCGTACAATATCGAGCTGAACTGGGAGTACACCTCTTCCCACGTTATGCCAGGCAAGTCGATTTGTGCTGAGGTATCGGTCTTGGAGCTCTTGGGTATGGTCTTGCCCAAGCTCAACACCAAGTCGTTGAAATGCAATACATGTCGTACTTTGACCTTGCCATTTGTCTCGTCATATATACACACAGAGAGTTGGTTCACCTTGGTTCCATCTGTCTTGTGTCCTATCAACAACTCTAGAAAGTCTTCCACAGAGTCATCAATGTACTTGTTCAAGGACGGGCTCCGATTCTTGTAGGTAATCACATTAAAAGACTTCAAAGTGTCATATATCTGGCGGTCGTATACATTGTGGTAGTACAACACCTGGTTGATCCATACCCCTACGAATTCCTTCAAGGTATTCAAGAGGTTTTGGGCTGTTAAGGGTAGCAGCAGCATATATTTTAAGAACGCGTCTTTGCCTCTTTTTTCTAATTTACAGCCATGTCAATCAAGAACATTGATATCAAAGATATATCCAAGCTTTCGTCGGGGCAGGTCATCATAGACCTCAAGTCGATTGCTAAGGAGTTGATAGAAAACGCCATTGATGCCGGAAGCACGAAAATCGACTTGACCTTTCACAACCACGGCTTGGATCAAATAGTCATCCAGGACAATGGGAGCGGCATAGACCCAGCGGACTTTGACTCTGTGTGTTTGAGAAGTTACACGTCCAAGATAGAGAAGTTTGATGATTTGGAATCCATAGCCACGCTTGGTTTTCGTGGTGAAGCCTTGAACTCCATCTGCTCCGTGAGCTCCCTAAAGATGGTTACTAGTCACGACTACCCCAGAGTGTACCAGCTTGAGTTTGATCTGATGGGGAAACTCACCAAACAAGAAAAGAGGCCTCCAACAGACTTGTCTGCCAATGGAACCAAGCTAACCGTGACCGACTTGTTCAAATCTCTTCCTGTCAGACACAAGAATTTCGAAAAGAACTCCAAGAAGGAGTTCAACAAGGCCATCAGTTTGATTATCCAGTACTTGATAATATATCCAAACATCAAATTCAACATTGTCAATGTTGTGAACAAGAAGAAGCAGGTGATTTTCACCACAAAGGGTGGTCTGAAGAATACCATTCTAGACACTATGATGACCATTTTTGGGTCGCTGGCTACACGAGGGTTGTTACCATTGGCACTCGAGATCAATGAGGACCTCAGAGTAGAGGGGTACATTTCAAACTTTTCGTTTGGATTGGGTAGAAACATGAAAGACAGACAGTTTGTCTACATCAATCTGCGTCCCATAGTGTTCAAGAAGCTTTCCAAGTTGATTAATGACGTTTTCCAGACCTTCAACCA
The DNA here is from genome assembly GCA_030572255.1 of Kodamaea fukazawae. Lineage (NCBI taxonomy): Eukaryota > Fungi > Ascomycota > Pichiomycetes > Serinales > Debaryomycetaceae > Kodamaea > Kodamaea fukazawae. Next base: position 147,310 of record JAJLZQ010000025.1, on the reverse strand, counting down.
TGTCCAATACCCAACGTTTGTTTTTGACATTAAAATGAACCCTGAGATCTTGGACTTGAACTTGCTTCCAGATAAGTCGATGGTATTTGTCCATGATGAAGCGAGGATCTTGGAGAGCGTCAGAGAGAAGTTGGTGGAGTACTTTGAGTCCCAGGAGAATTACGTATATCCCAAGAGCGAAATGGGCATTGATCTTGAAGCCAGAAACCATGCGGTACAGGTTACTGCTGCGAATGACTCGACGTTGGACAATGTGATAGAGAGCTACAAGCTGGCCTTGGACGAGGACTCACGGGCCAACTCAAGAGACTCAGAAGATGTGCTTGGTGACTTGGAGATCACCGAAATCACGGTTCCGGAGGTGGAGGACCTGGTTGCTGGCAGCCTTGACGACGAGGTGGGAGTTCCATGTTTGTTTGTTAGAGAGGATGACCCAAGTCAAGAAGAAGATAGGAACAACGAAGAAGATAAAGGAACAGCATTGGACGACAAAGGAGATGCTGCTATTCTGGATGGACTAGCGCAGGCTAGATTGGGAAAAGACGAGGATGACGAAGAGGAAGAGGAAGAGGAGGAGAGCGAGGTGTTAGAGAAACCTCGTGGAAGGGTAAGAACCACATCAAAGCCAGAACAAAGAAAGAAGCAAAGGAAAGGGGAGCAGCTAGAAGGAGAGGAGGACAAAGTCAATGAACTAGACGAAGTAATGGAAGTGTCTGGTGGAGGTGAAAGTGAAGACTTCACTGATGTTGGAGAGATGGAAGTGGAACCTAGCGACAAGGAAGTGGGTGAAGATGGCCACAAGGATGTGACAAGCCACAAGGAAGTGACTGGCCACAAGGAAGTGACTGGCCACGAGAAAATGGAAGTCGCTGGAGAGGAAATGGAAGAAGCAGAGATACGTGAAGACGACGACGACTTTGTGGTGGTTGATGTTGAAACCGATAAAGGTGAATCCTCTGGGATATCCAAGACTTCACTTGCCGATATCGACGAAGAGTTTGAGGTGTGCCACCACGACCACCTGTCATCTGCCGTTACCGTGCTTGATCACCGTGGATCCAAACGGACCTTTTCCACCCAAGGCAGTCTCGATGAGTTTATCCACACCGTAGGCTCCAAAGAACAAGACAACTACGGAAAGAACTTCTTCCCTGCACAAGACACACTGAGCCAGATCCAGGTGAAGATTGGAGACAGAGAGGTTGAAGTGAAGAAGATGAAGATTGAGCCGATCCACAACATGAGCCGGACGATTGACTCGAGCGGGATCACAATGACGAGGTTAGACCAGTTTAAGCGAGACGAGGCCAAACAAGTCAAGATTGACGACGTGACACTGAAGGACCAGGAGGCCACACTCTCACAGTACATCATCTCGCGCAACGACTTTGAGAAGATGCAGATCATCGGGCAGTTCAACTTGGGGTTTATCTTGGTCAAAAAGACCGAGGCCAAGCAGACCAACATCTTTATAGTGGACCAGCATGCGAGCGACGAAAAGGCCAACTTCGAAAGACTCAACAGGGAGTTTGAGATCAAGTACCAGCGGTTGATTGTGCCGATCCGGCTCGAGTTGAATGTGATTGAGCGCAACTTGGTGCAGGAGCACCAGGAGGTGTTGGTCAAGAACGGATTCATCACCGAGGAGCACCACCAGGAGGACCAGGAGGACTACATGAGCCTTGTGGCACTCCCCACGTACAAGAACATCACGTTTTCGGTGGACGACTTCTACGAGTTGTTGGACTTGATCGCCAACCAGCCGTACAACAAGGCGGTCCGTCTCCGCAAGATACGAGCCATTCTCGCCATGAAAGCGTGTCGCAGCAGCATAATGATTGGCAAGCAGCTCAATCGCAAGATGATGCGCGCCATCGTTCACAACCTCAGCCAGCTCAACAAGCCGTGGAACTGCCCGCACGGCAGACCCACCATGCGGCACTTGACCGAGATGAACTGGAAGTCCAACTTGAAGGACTACCAGGTGTAGGGTTCTTCGGTGTGGACGCCCGAAGGTCCCCGAAGGTCCCCGAATGGGCCCTGCTGGTGCCCATGGCCCCGCTTCCCCTAATCTTCCCCCCAGATTGTGTACTTTCTTGTGCTCCCCTCGGCCTCCCCCACCACCAAAAAAAAAAGTACAAAGCCCGTCCCAAAGTAAAGTTCAAACAATAAGATTAAAGGGAATTAAGAGAGGATATGGGGGACTGCAGGACGGGCAAACCCGTGTCACGTGGGGGGTTTTCGGTTTTTCTCGGCCTCTAATCCGATAAAGAGAGATGGAAACATACGAAGTGGGATCTAAATGCGGTTACTAACCATTGGCAAAGAAGCGTCAATTATAGTCCAATTAGCATGTTCAATGAGCGAAAAGAAATTGCAAACAAAAGAATAAATTAAAAAGAAGCTTTCTGGTGTTCGTTTACACATCTTGTTGCACCATGTAGCAAAGTAACTCCCACGGATATCTCGTAGAGAAATGTGTAGCCTTGTATCTGCCAGATTGTTCGATTAGGAGGAAGCCTGCACGTGAAAAGAAAAAAATGAAATTCTTGACGTCAAACAATTTATGAAGGTGACGCAAAAAGCTTTGAAGAGACCAAAAGACCAAAACATTAGGGGAAAAATTAACTCCAGTGGTTTTCCAAGCAGATATTAGATAGTCGAGGGCGTTCAACATGTCTTCATCTCCGATCAGAGAGAGGAAGAGTAGGCGGACACACAAGAACTCGCGAGACGGTAAGTACAGGTCACGCCGGGCACAGGCCGTGTGTGGGCGGCAACAACAGCACGACAGCAGCTACTAACATTTCCAGGGTGTCCAAATTGCAAGGCCAAGCGAATCAAGTGCTCAGAAGAGCTCCCCCAGTGCCGCAACTGCGAGCTCAAGGACTACCGATGCGGCTATCTCGACTTCCCCAGAGAGAAGCTCGACATCATCCAGAAGAAGAACGAGAAGAAGGAGCGGGAACGCATGTTGTACCACAAGCAAATGCCCGACTCCCATCCCTACGCCTACCAGCAGCCCATGCTCCAGCCTCAGGTACCGATCCAGCCCCTGATGGTGGTGCCTGTCGTCCCCATGGGCATGCCACACACCCCTGATTATTATCAGGCAATGGTGATGCAAGGCTCTCCCATCCCGGGGCAGCTCCAGCAGGTGCTGCACCAGCACCTCCAACACATTCTGCATTTACAACAACAGCCACTGCAGCAGCAGCAGCAGCAGCAGCAACAACAACAACCCCCTCCGCTGCACCTTTCCCAGCAGCCTCCGCATGTAGTGCAGCACAACCACCAGCTTTCGGGGCAGCAACCTGCTGCGCTGCACGCTGACCACCTCCAGCCGCTCCCCATCAACGGCCAAACACCGCAGATTGCCAACTCGTCTCTCCTGGCAACCCCACAACCTCCCAACGTCCATCCTGTGCCTCAGCCAAACGCACAATCAAACTTCTACCGCCACGGTCCGCCCCCAAGGTTCCCTGCTGCTCCCCACTTTAACCAGTACAATGCAGACTTTCAAAAGCAAAATAGAGACTCAAAGAGTGAGCCAATAGACATCTTCTCAACAGTGACCCCAATCAAGCGGGAAGTGATAAACTCAGACTTCTTCACCACAAGAGACGATTTGCGCAGTGCAACATACAAAGACGCCCTAGTCAGATTACGTGTGGAGATTCCAGGCCATAAAAGGGATTTGGGTGAAGACTCAACAGACTCGCCGTCAATGGTGTTTCCTCGCAACTACAGCATCCAGGACGGCCACGATGTACCCGAAGAACTCGACAGCTTGGAGGTGAGCGTTTATGAACAGTCAAAATTGACCTTTGATAGACATGGGAAAACTCTCAGCAACCACAACCTGTTGTCCGACAATGGCGAGCCAGATCAACAACAACCTCAAGAACAAGAAGGTCTGGATTATGTTCGTATCACTGAAGACATTTTGGAGTTCTCCCCATACAATAATTATAAGATTTTCCTTCCAAGATCTCCCCCAGCAGTCAAGATAGGCAAACCGCTCCCGAATGCCATGATAGCACCAGTCACCTTCCGCAGGAGAATAAACACAGGTGACTTGAAGAGTCACTTTCTTCACAGATATCTCCAGGACTATAAAGACAACGTCAAGGAAATGAACTCGCAAGAGTACAAGCTCTCGTACACGCCTGTTTGGCGTCGACTCAACGACCACCACTTCTGGAGATCCATCTTCAACCAAACCATTGTGCTTAACGTGTATTTCTCCTTCTTTATGGATCGAGCCATCAGTGTCTTGTTAAGGAATTGTAACATTATGTTAACTGGATTAGAAAATGTCAACAATGAGGATAAGAAGAGCGTCAGGCTGTTGTGGTCCTCCTTCACCAAAAACGACTTGGACGTCTTGACAAAGAAATCGTACCTCTACTATGGTTTGTTCATGAGGGATTTGAGAGAGTCCATCAATGATATCAACATAGAGTATCCCACCAAGATTTCATTGTATGGGGCCTGGACCACCTTTTTGCACGCCAACGGGTCTCTCCCAACCTTGATGTTGATGAACACCGGAAGCGCCTCCTTGATGGAAAAGATTGCTGCCGACGCCGAAAAGTCGGAGGACATTGGTTTTACCATGGTTGTGGCCGAACATGTCTTTAATGATCTGTGCAACTGGTGCTTGGTTCCAGATTACCCCTTCCAAGTCATCAACGAGCTCTACGAACAGTTGATGACATTCAAGTACTTTTTGATCAACAACAATGACTTGGCCAACGGCTCCAACGAATTGTTCTTGAGAGAGTTCCTAGACTTGGAGGGGTTCTTGAAGACTTTGATCGACAAGGTTCATCCCGAGTTGGTTGCAATCAACGAACACTTCAAGGCAAAGCACAATATACACGACTACACCAACAGCATCAAGTTTACCCTGATAACCATCTTGTTCAACTTTGTTGTGTCTTGGTTTAAGATCTTCCCCAGCGAGTGCTATTCGTCATCGTCCGGCATGAACCCTTTGAAAAAGACCCTTTATTTATTTTACCAGGCTGTGGGGAAGGCCCTTCTGCATGTTTTTCCACCCATCAAATCCTTGTTGATGGTCGACACTGTCCATGTGATGATTCCTAGAGTCGACTTTGATCCAAGTATCTACAAGATCAGTCCTCAAGATGTGAACGATGTCCAAGAACATTACGTTTTTCTTTGCAGCTTGTCACAAAAGTTGATTCGGATCATCTGCTTCTTCAATTGTCGTTTGGAGTTGATTGCAAACTACCTTTGCTCCAAGAGTGTCTTGCTACAGAAAAATGATGGCTGTTACCTTCAAACTGAAGAAGTGACGGGCGACCCAGAGACTTTGCCTGAGATCTTGCGGACACATAAAGACATTGTCCAGATCAAACCCATGAAAATGAACTTTAACGAGCTGATGATCACCGACTTCAATAAGCATATCAAGATGGACAATTACCCATTGTTGGGCAACTTGCATTACGAGGTGGATGAAGGGTCCAGAGAAAAGTTGCATAGCATTATCCAAGAGGAGATTGTCAGTAGAGCTTCTCGCAAACGGGCAGAGCATGGGCTTGGTCACGGTGCTGCTGGAACAGCATCCGACTCCAGCATTGGCTTTTTAGCTGTTTCCCCAAGTGGCGGAAGCAGCTCTACTTCAACCCCAGGCTCAAACCAACCTCTGTCTGGCGAAGCATCGGTTTCATTTTCAGAAAGCTCCACGTCCTCACAATCGTTCCTCAATGCTTCCGACTTCAACTACGACATTGGTCTTTTGAATGCCGACTTCAACGCCCTGGATGCCATCAAGTACTATACTCTGAACCGCCAGGCCAATTACGACCCATACCACATAAAGATTGAAGAGTACAGAATGAGAACAGAGAACTTTAAACGTTCTAGAAAGGTGATCAGCGCCTCTGTCAACAAATAGGACTTCCCAGACCAACCCGAAAATCAGCATCCACAAGCAGCATCACACACACACAGCACAGCCCGCCACACCAGCAACACCATACGATGAAGGAGCTGGGACTACCTTCTGGAAGAAGCACCAACTGCATGTCATCATTATCCCAGAACAAGCGTATTTGACAAACTGGGGTTACTCATAAGTTTCTTTGTATTATAATAAATATCCTATATAGTCCAGCTCGACAATAATTTGAGGTAATCGTAGTCTTTATGAGACCCTTCCATCCCAAAACTCAAGGCCCTCATGTGAATGAAGCCACCAATGATCAAGACATAGGCAATCAGGTAGATGGCGTAGGTGGCATATCTGTGTAAGCGTTTGTAGACCAAGGATTCCAAGACGAAACCAGCAACAAAAATGGCAAAGTATAATGCAGGGACATAATGATGAATGTACTTGACTCTTCCCATAACGATAAAGGGGAAAAAGTGCAAGAACCATCCTACGAATGGAAGAATGCCTTGGGCCAACAAGGAATTCCAGTTTGAATCAAACACATGGTAGCGGACAACCTGTCTTTGCCATGCGATCGAAAGGATAAATGCATAGATCACGAAGACTCCCAAGCAAAAGGTTGAGAACCAGGTGATGAAAGGATGGCCAATCAAGTAGTACTTGATGTCATCTGTGGCCCAGCCGCACATTCTCAACCCAGTGTGTAAGATGGGCCATTCCCACCACTCGGAGCTCAAGGCATCAAACTTGTTGGGGTCGGGAATCAAGGCGTTGTTGGAGGCCATCATTCCGTAGTTGAGGAGAATGAATTCCTTCCAGAACTTTGGTTGTGGGGGGACGTAGTCAACTTCTGGAAGCGGCAACATACCATTCTTGTGATCTTCAATGTTCCACCAGGTGCTCTTGTCACTGGCAAAGAGGGTGTTTTTACAAATCACCTCGCCCTGTTGGAATCCCCAACTAGGAAGCGAGTGTCCACTGGTGGCAAGATAACAGCCCAAGGCCTTGTGCCTGAGTCTGAAGTTGGTGGATATAGGGTGGATGTCTTCAGTGTCTTCGTCTGCAAAATCCTTGGATGGTGACTTTTCTTGGGTTTGGACCTCAATTTCCCATTCATCCTTGGGGTCGCTGTATTCGAGGGACGCATAGCACGAAACCTCGTAGTTGCCCTTCAGCTTGGGGGCTGCGATAGCGTGGGAATGCAACAAACACCCGGTGGACTTGTGGACCAAACGGATGGTGCTGCCGTCCTTTACCAATTTCTTGTACATGGAAGTGTCTGTTGAGTTCTCAAGAGGTTCATCGGTAGCGTACCAGTCCTTTTCGATGGAGGTTTGCAAGTCAAACTCCACCAAAAAGTCGTTATTTTCGTCCTTGTAGCCGTATGTGGTGACTTGCTGTTGTTGGGACCCTTCAGGGTAGTTGTGGCCATGAGAATGAAGCAAGTTTGGCGATAAACCTTGGGAACGCAAGGTGACCAAGGACCCGTAGGCAATGGAACGAGGGCTGTTGCCAATGGTGTTTCCCTCCAAGGAAGCTTGGAGCAAGGTGGAGATGGAGCCGTCGCCGGGACCCGAGTGGTTTAAGATTGTAAAGTGGACCTTAAAGCAGGTGGCGTATATGGCAAATGGAATGAGTATCAATGTGACGATTCGGGTCAACCAGTGGTAGGAGTAAGTCTTGATGTCGATGTCTTGGGTGGACACCAATTGGTAGGTCTTTATCATCAAGTCGTAGACGGTGTAAAGCCCAACCAAAGCGGTGACAAAGAGTCCCACCCACTTGACGGAACAAACACACCCAATGGCCACTCCTGTTATCACCAACCACTTGATCCCCTCCAACTTCAACAAAGAATTCGAGAGCCGTAACTTGTGGAGATTGATCAAGCCGTAGTAGCTGAAAACAGTGAAGTACAACAACATGGAGTCAAGCAAGATGAACTTGGACAAGGTCATGGAAAGCATTTCGAAAACCACCAGCAAGGTGATGAACCACGTTGTCCACTGGCTGAACCCCGCCGCAAGACACGTCTTGTATGCTACTGGAGTGCAGAGAATGCCAAAGGCACAATTGAACCATCTCATGAAGGCGTAGTTGAGCGTGTCGGGGTAGGCAGATCCACTGTCAAACTCGAATTGTCCGTCGTAGCCGGCCAAGTATCCCGAGAGCCCGACCAACAATTTCCCCAAAGGAGGGTGGACGTCAAAGTAGAACTCGTGCTTTAAGTAGTAGGAACCAAACTTACCAAAGTGGGCTTCGTCCCATATCACCCGGTCCAGCCTGGCTATCTTCCAAAGCCGAAGAAAAGCACTCAAGAGCGTCAACCCGATCGGGTTCCACAACTTGACAAACTTGGAGCGTGTGAAAAGACCACCCGAGTCCTTGATTCGCAACGAATTGGTCTTGTCTATTATCTCATCAATCTCGTCCTTCAATCCGTCCTCATTGCTGGCGTCATGCCTTCTCCTGACAAACCTCTCCTCTGCTGAGTTGGCGTCAAACGCAGAGGTGTACTGGCCTGGTGGTGCACTCATGATCGTTTTTGTAGAGCTAAAAAAATCTCGCCTATATAAAGAAGCGGAACAACACTACGGAGTTAAAAGCGTATATACCTTCCCATTCCTATAAATATGTAAAAGTCGAAAAAAAAATACCATCTTATACCTCTTTAGGCAAATTATGACCATGGGCTATTTCAGTCCATGAAAAATAACACTAAAAGCGTTAAGCAAACTCGATTTTCCTCTTTAAAACCGATAACCTGTTGCCAATGCTGACGATAAACCTCTCGACCGTCAACTTGTCTTCCGAGTCCAACTTGCTGTCGTCCGAGATATCTTCATCGAGCAAGGCCTCCAACATCCAGATGGCGGTGCTGTAGGCCAACTCACAACCCTTGAGGTCTTCCTTGACCAACTCGTTGACGGCTGCGGACCTCGACATTTCAAGGGCCCTGTCAAAAATCAACTTCTCCGCGACAACCTTTTGTTCGACAATCTCCTCCACTGTTGGGTCAATGGTGTGTTCGGCCAACTCCTTGGCGATGGCTGCGTTGGCGTCTTCGAGCCTCAACCGCACAAACTCGGCTCTTTCCAAGCTCTCGTTGAAACGCTCCCGTATCCACTGCACCAACTCATTGATCCGTACAGTCACGTGCGCGGGGTTGCTCGACTTGAGGCTCGACTTGTTGAGGGTCTCGTCCTCGTTTTGGTCGTACCACCAGTCCCTTGCTATCGCCATGCCCTTGGCCAAGAGTGACAAGGTCTTGACGTACAACACCACGCCTTCCTCACTCACCGTCTTGATCATCTTGGGCGACAAGGAGATGTTCTGCTGGATGCCGTCGTCCATGCCCTGGGACGAGGGTGGGCTGGGGATGAGCTGACTAAACTTGACATCAGCAAACAAGTTGATTGCATGTGATTTTGTGGCCACCGACTCCAACTTGGCCAAGATGATCTCGTCGCTCGACAACAGCGACAGTCCCAAGTCCTGGTGCTCAAAGGCTGCAATGGTGGACGAGGTGGGGATGTTGAGCTTCTGGAGCAACAAGTTGTTGGTGAAGTTGGGGCTCGAGATGACGGTGGAGAAGGTGGCACCCTCTGCATTGCCTGCAGTGCTCAAGGCCATATTCTCATTCACTTCGTCCACCGTCTGGCTCGTCACGTTGTGGTTCGTGCCAAACAACCTGTGGGAGGCCAACCCAATGGCCTTGCTCAATGCATTGGATGGAGAAATCGAGATGGAGATCCGTCTTTCCGAAAAGCGGGGGCGTCCTCCTTGGCTGCCTGTCGAGTCGGACCTCTGCGAGTATCTCCTGTTGATGATGCGGTTCTCGCCACTCGACGTGGACAGCGAACGGCGCATGTTGTTGTTGTTGATAGCAAGAGCGCCTGCTCCTGCGTGGGCCAACTCGTCGGCAATGGCATTCACCTCAACTGCCCTCTTCTCGATAACAACGTAGTCCTTTTCCAACATAATGTCGTCCTTGTATCTAACAAGCGACTTGTTGTTCAGCTGGATGGAGTTGGACAAGGTCTCGGGGCCCGGGCTGTTGTTGTTGATAATTCTCTTGATTTCTTCGTCACGGGAACTTGGCTTGGCAGCTGGTTTCCCCTTGTCTCTGTCGTCAGCTTGTGTGGTGGATGTTTTTGGAGACGTGTTGCTGACTGGAGAGAGCGGTTGCATTTCAATGTTGCGTCTCACGGCGCCGGGAGAAGGAGAACGCTGGTCCTTGTTGACTGGTGAGATGTATTCACTGATGAACAAGTTCTCGTCCATGTCAAGATTCCCAACAGGCTCATCGACGCTTTGCAAATTCTTGGTCACCAGAGGATGGCTGAAAAACTCTGGGAATGAGATTCTTTCGGCAGGCTTCAACTTCAAAAGGGCTCTAATTAAATACTTCAATTCTTCAGGAACTTGAGCCACCGAAGGAAATCTAATCTTGTCGTTTGCTTCTTCAATCTTCTTCATCAATTCAATGTGGTTTGAAGCGGTAAAGGGCGGCTTTCCAACTGTCATTTCATACAAGACAGCGCCCACAGACCACAAGTCAGCCTTGGCGTTATACTTTTCATATCTCAAGATTTCAGGCGCCATGTATAAGGGGGACCCACACAAGGTCTCGGCCATGGAGGTGGAGGGCAACACTCTGGCAAACCCGAAATCTGCAATCTTCAATATTGGTAATTCTCTCAAACCAGCATAGTGGTTACTCACAAATTCAACGTCGTCTTGGATTGGAAGGCACAACAACAAGTTCTGAGGTTTGATATCTCTATGCACTAAACTTCTCTCACGCAAGAATTGTAATGCGCTAGACAACTGTTTGAGGAAATGGCTCACAATGGTCTCATTCAACCCCTGGGAACCTTCGGGAGAAGGATATCTCTTCAACACCGACGATATCACGGGGTGGTGTTTGATGAGCTGTTGTCTTTTCCGTATGAAGTAGGATAAATCCCCCATGGCACAGTAATCCATCACCAAGTGGAAGTGTGTGGAGGTCTTGTTGTAGTCCAAGAGGCCGACAATGTGAGGATGGTGTATCGTCTTCAAGATGGAGATTTCGATTTCCAAGTTCTCCACGAGCTTCTTGGAGTTCAACTTGGACTTGACCACCGACTTGATTGCAACAAACTCTTGTGTTTTGTTGTTCACACACTTGTAAACTGTGGCAAAAGACCCTTTTCCTATCTTGGGGCCAATGGTGTAGATTCCTATCTTGTCGGCGCTCCTCTTGCCGTCAGACGTGGAAGGTTCACTGGACATAGCAGACATTTTGCTTTATCCTAGTAGTTGGCTAGAAGTAAATGGGATGTATATAAAAAATTAATAATACCGTAGTAGCAGCGTGATCTCTTAAGGAAAAACCAAAAACGGATAAACTCACGAAAGGGATAATTCCAGCTGTGTAGAGGCGGCGTAGTGTATATTCACCAGATCGACGCGGCCCTTATGATGGGGAGGATGGGTGTGTTTCGCTGGTTGAGCGGCAAACTTTTTGGGGGGGAGCTTGAGGTCTGAGGATGACGATGATCCTTCTTGTGTGCTTGTATGGTGGGAACGTAAAAAGAGGTGGTTGAGTCTAGGCACGTCTCCTAATGTAGTCTAATGCACAACTATTACGAGTGGAATCCCTGCAATTACTGTAGATGGACGTTACTGATGGGTAAACTTGTTGGCCACTAGACGCTTGGTTGTCTGATAACAACTATTCGTATAAGATCTAAGTGACTCACCGATAACGGAGAGGGGAACCACACTAAGAGGGGGAGGCAAATGTTAGACCAGAAGATGCAACAAGATGGCGGCTCCAATAAAACCTCACTTTGCAAGACTAGACTTGAGTGTAGAAGTACTCAGTACCTGACAAAAGGCGCTAGATATCGTGTTGTAAGTAGATTGACCGTGTCCGGTGTGAACTTGACCCGTATGACTGCAAACGATGCGTCACAAGATAACCGGATTGAGAGGGAGGCAAGAAGGAGAAAATCAACTGTCCTTGGTTGATTCAGCTCAGATATCTAAAGTAGTAATGGATGAACGTTGAAGCGATTGTAACCTCACAACAAATAATGGATTTAAAAGAAAAACACCTTTGATATGGTATTTCTTAGGGGGTTGGCAGCTGCGATCTAAAGATTGGGTAGGTGTGACAATATCCGGTTAGAGGCAAATTTGCAGGTTAAGCCTCTTACATTTTTTTGCAGGTTACGCCTCATGCTCCGAGCAATGTCAATCGGATTATGCAGGATCGATTGCTATATATATATTTAAACATACACGTATTAAACATTATAACCACTTTATTCCGAGTTTTTCTTAGTATACAACTATGTTTGAATCATTAGTTGCCAACATCTTGAACAGATTCTTGGGATCGTACATTGAGAACTTTGACCCCAAGCAATTGAACATTGGAATATGGAGTGGAGATGTCAAGTTAAAGAATTTAAAATTGAAAAATGGATCCCTAGATAAATTCAACTTGCCGCTAGATGCCAAGTTTGGGCATTTGGGGGAGTTGACCTTGCAAATCCCTTGGTCCAATTTGAAGGGTAAGCCTGTCCGCATCATCATTGAAGACGTCTACCTTCTTGTATCCCCAAAGTTAGCCGATAACTACGATGCAGACGAGGAGAAGAGGAAGGAATTGGAGTTGAAGAAGGAACAATTGGAGGACTTGGACACCATCCAGGCCGCCCAGATCCAGACCTCTCCAGATCCCACCGATATGTCAAACGAATCCTTTACAGAGTCCTTGGTCACGAAGATAGTTGATAACTTGCAGGTCACCATCAAGACCATTCACATCAGATACGAAGATGATTCTACCTTGACAGAAGACCCTTACTCTGTGGGAATCACCTTGAATGAATTGTCTGCTGTTTCCACGGATGATTCCTGGTTACCTTCCTTTATCGCCATTACCCAAGAGTTTACTAGAAAATTATTGACCCTTAAAGATTTGAGTTGTTACATGAACACCGATTCCGAGAGTATCATGATTCCCGACCAAAACGGCCACGATGAGTTGCTCCAAAGATTCAAGCAGAGCTTTGTGGCTGACAGCAATTCGGCGCTGGCACAGTACTTATTGAAACCAGTGTCTGGGGACGGTAAAATCATTGTTCACAAGAGTGGAAGCACAAAGGACCACCCCCACATCAAAGCAGAGTTGTTTTTCCAGGAGTTTGGTATAGAGTTAGACTCCCAGCAGTACCGTGATATATTATGGACCGCCTCAAAGTTCCATTGGTACATGAAGACACAGCGTTTCAGGAGATTCAGACCAAAGTTGGCTGCCGCTGAAGATCCAAAGGCTTGGTTCCAATACGCTGCCCACTCTATCTTAGACGAGATACACGAAAAGAACCACAAGTGGACTTGGGACTACTTCAAATCTAGAAGGGACCAAAGACGTGAATATATCAAGCTTTACAAAACCAAATTAACGTCGACCCTTAGCGCCGAAGACCTTGCTACTTTTAACCAATTGGAAATCGATTTGGCTATTGAAGATATCAAATTTTACAGATCTTTGACTAGGGCTGAGATCAGAAAGGAAAAGAAAACCATTAAAACCAACAACACCTCGGAAGCTAATTCGGGAGGATGGCTCGGGTACATATGGGGATCTTCAAAACAAGCAGAGCAACCAAAAGAAGATCCAGAAGATTTGGATTTCCTGCTTACCGAAGATCAGAAGAAAGCCCTTTACGATGCAATTGACTACGACGAGCACCAAAACTTGGTCGATTCCATCGATGTTCCTCGTGACAGAGTGACTTTGGAAGTCCACACCTCTTTGGAAAAGGGTGGGGTTTCTATCAAGAAGAAGGACGAATCAAACTTGGCTGAAATAGTCTTTGAAGGCTGTACAGCCCAATTCTTGCAAAGACCAGACTCCTTTCTCTCCTTGTTCAAATTGCAAGAATTCAGAGTCGAGGATGGTACGGGAACCACCTTATATAAGCACATTGTCAGTGTCAAACAGGGCCACACGTCAATGCATCACCAAGGAGAAGCAAAGAATACAGAACCATTTTTCCAATTGTCTTATGAACAGAATCCTTTGGATGAATCTGCAGACTCCATTTTGTTTGGTAAATTGAAGGCAATGACTATATTTTACAATCCCAAGTTTATTGAAGAGGTTGTCAAGTTCTTCAAACCTCCTAAAATGCATCTTGATACGATTGGTGCCATTATGAATGCAGCAGAAGCAACTATGGAAGGAATCACAGAACAAACAAGACTAGGCTTGCAGTATGCTTTAGACGAACATAAAACCATCAACGTAAAAATGGATCTCCAAGCTCCATTAATCATCTTGCCTTTGAATCCCTCCAGTTTCAAGTCCCCTGTTGCAATTCTAGATGCTGGTCATATTAGTATCATTAGTGACTTGGTTGATAAAGCCAAGATTGAAGAATTCAAGGCTAAGGAAAACTACTCAACTAGTGATTGGGAACAATTGAATACGATGATGTATGACCAGTTCAATGTCCATTTGCAAGACGCTCAGTTCTTAGTTGGGCCTAACATCAAAGCAACTATGGAGCAACTCCACACCGATGACAGAGACAGACCCTCTTTGATACTTGACAAGCTTAATATCAAGCTTCTTATGGGTATTTCTATTTTGCCCGAAGCCTACAGATTACCCAGATTCAAGATGAGCGGTGAGATCCCAAAGATTCATGTGTCAATGAATGATTTCCAGTATAAAACATTTATGCAAATTGTTGATGTTGCCATTCCAAACCTCGACAGTTTCGACGGTGAAGACGATAGCGAGTTCCTTGCCTACGGTCTGAATGCCTTGTCTAGAGAAATAGGCAACTTTGAGGAATCCGTGGCAGAACTCAAGTCAGCACCATCCGAAGCAGCAAAGCAACAGCGCATGTTTGAAGTTAGTTTGGGTATTGGTTTAGTCCACGTCTCCATTGCCAGATGTGTTGATGCCATTTCCTTGGAAGCCGAGCCTTTGGTCGACTTGCTTGGTAACTCGCTTGACTTGGTTTTCTACAAAACTGCAGCAGACATGCATTTGGATATGTCTTTAGTTGATATCAATTTAGTTGATCATTTGGAAAGATCTGGTATTAAAGAATTTGAAAACATGATAACGTCTAACAACTTCCAGCAAGAAGGCGAAAAGAAACAAGTCTTGAAGGTAGACTATTCTCGTACTCAAAGACTTGTGCCTTTCAATGGTAAGGAGATTGAAGTCTTTGATCAAGACATTGTTGTTGATATAGCAACAGTCAAGTTTGTCTTATCTAGAAAATCATTCCTTTCATCGTTGAACTTTATCATGAACACTTTCACTGATCCTAACGCAGAACCTACGCCTGCAGATGTTTTGAAGCATAATGACGAGAACAAGGACCAAGCACCTCAGAAGATCAACGTTGACGTCAAACTTGACAGTATTATCTTGGTTCTCAATGAAGATGGGCTCAAATTAGCAACATTGCAATTAAGCACGGCCAACTTTATTGTGTTCTTACTTCCTGAACAAATGGAGGTTACTGGTATCTTGGGAGCCTTGACTTTACATGATGAAATTAACCAAGGTTCACCAAGAGACTCAGTAATGAGAAATCTTATTAGCATGGAAGGTGATAATTTACTTGAGTTTAAGTATAAGACTTTTGATGCTGAGACCAACACAAATCCGTACGATACTTTGATTGAGTTTAAGACTGGGTCATTAGCTATCAATTTCATTGAGAGTTCCATCAATAGAATTGTTGACTACTTGAGTCAATTCCTCAGAATGAAGGCAATCTATGATAGGGCAAGAGAAGCGGCCATCAACCAAGCTTATCAAATCGACAATGCAAGCAAGATTAAGTTTGATTTGTTGATCCGTGCTCCAACTATAGTTTTCCCAAGATCATTCAAGGGCCATCCTACCAAGTTTGACCTTGTTACGGCACATTTGGGAGAGTTGTACGCTTCCAATACATTTGTGACTGAAGAGCTTCTGCTCAATAAGATTACTGCAGGTATTAGGAATGTTAGCTTGACTTCCAGCTTAAATTTTGTCAATGATGTTCAACAAGTGTCTGAGATTGTGAATGATTTGGATATTTCATTTGATATCAACTACATGGAAGAATATACTAAAGGAATTCCAACTTTCACAGTTGTCGGAAAAACACCCGACATTAATCTCCATTTGAGTGAATTGCAACTTAATTACTTGTATAAGCTTTCTGATTCAGTGGCCAAGGTGTTTACTATTTCAGACGACTCACTTGAAGATGTTGTTGAGGATGCTGAAAATGCCAACGCTGTCACTAAGCACAACAATTTGTCCGGCAAAGATTCAAGCGATAATAGCACGGATGCCGATGTATCTGTGTCTCAGATTGTTCCTCCAGATCACAAGAATGTTGATTTAGAGTTTATCATTCCAAAACTTTCTTTGACCCTTTACAACAACACTTCTGGCGTTGAGAAATTGGACTCCAAGACCTCGGTCTTGTTTAGTTTGAATAAGTTTGCTGTCAAGTTGGACATGAACGAAGATGGCCATTTTACCTCAAATGTTAATGCTAAGTCATTTACTGTTGAGGATGTCAGACAAGGAACCAACAGCAAGTTTACCCAGATCATTCCTCCCGTAAAAGGTGACAATGATCAGTTTGTTGCCTCGATAAGCACAGATGGCCCAGTTGACAGCAAGCACTTTACAGTCATGTTGAATGTTGATAGTCCAAAGACAGTTGTGGCATTGGATCATGTGTTTGAGATGCAAACGTTCTTAGGTAAGGCTCTCAAAGAAGACAAGCCCATTATAAACTATGATGATGAAGATGACGACGAGGAAGAAGAGGAAGATGAAAACGAGGGAGCAGAAAACAAGTCTTCGAAGAAACTGGTTGCTCCTGATTCGGACTCCCCAGAACCAAGCTCTATTGGATTTTCTATCAACATTAGCCAACCTTCTATTCTGTTATTGGAAGACCCTACTCAGGAGAACACTGTTGCCCTTGTGTTCAAGATCGAGCAATTACTCTTGACCGATCAAAACATCACATCTGTTGCTGCTAACAACATTGGAATGTTCTTGACAAGAATGAATTCAAAAGACAGTTATCAATATAGACTTATTGATGATTTCTCTATCTCATTTGCTCATGACTCTAGAAACTCAAATGCTACAACATTTTTGACAAACATTCAGGCCTCCATTGATCCTGTTTTGGTTAGAGTTTCACTTAGAGATATTAGGTTGGCTATTAAGATTTTCAATACTGCTACTAGACTTTACAATGAAGCCCAAGGGATCACTGGTGCTGCTGCAGAGGATGAATTCAAGTTTTCAGAAGATTTCAAAAAGAGATTGTCCCAATATGCTCCAAGTATTTTGACAGACATGTCTTTTAAGTCAAGCAAGAATGCTCCTTCTCAGTCCAATCAAGTGATTGTCAAAGGTGAAGAGTTTAATGCGTCTATTGGAGGATTTAGATTTGTCTTGATTGGTGATGTTCACGAATTGCCAATCTTGGATATGAACATTAAGCCATTCGAGGCTAGAGCTGTCAACTGGTCAACTGATTTGAGTGCAGAAGCCCATATTGAGCATTACCTCAACATTTACAATTACTCCAAATCTACTTGGGAACCATTAATTGAACCATGGCCATTTGCAATTTACGCATCTAAGACCGTAACTCCTCTGCCTTCTATTGTGGTTGATGTTGTTTCAAGAGAACTTGCGGAAATCACAGTCACATCAAGATCCTTGGCTTTGATTTCCCAAATTTTTGAATTGGTCAAGGAAGATCATGACTTAAAACCTATGGGTAATGACAACCCATATCTTATCATCAACGAGACTGGTTATGACATTGAAGTCTGGGCTGATCATGAGCTTAAATCTAAAGAACGTACTGTGATCAAGAACAATGAACAGCTTTCATGGTCGTTTGAAGACTGGAGAGAAATTCGTGAGAACTTGGATACGGACAATTCGGTAGGTGTTTTGGGTGTCCACTTTGTTGGCTCGCCATATGAGGAGGTTCACAAGATATCTGCCACGAGTGAAGGTGAAGAGTTATTCACATTGTTCCCACCAGTTAACAATGTGCACAATAGACTCTCAACTGAGATTAGTCTTCGTGAAGATAACGTCAAAACTATTTTACTCCGTTCGACTATAGTCTTGCAGAATGATACTGACGTTGAGATTGGTGTTCAAGTGTCAGGTTATAAAGAAGAAATTTTAATCAAGTCAACACACTCAAGGGCTTTACCGATTGACGCTGTTTATAACGGTAGGCTCAAGATTAGACCAGTTTTGGCTCAATCTTCGTTTGACTGGTCTGCAGAAACCTTATTTTGGAAGCAATTGTTAAATGAAGCAACTTATTTGTCATGTCCTTCTACAGAAGATGACTCTAACTTTCACTTCCAAGCCGAGGCTTCATTTGATTCAACAGAGCCATTGGCTAAGATTTATCCCCACATGAAGGTGATCATCTCTTCGCCACTTGAAATTGAAAACTTGTTGCCTTATGATCTCAATTACAGATTGTACGATAAGAGTGTCAAGAAGGATTGGAATGGAAGTATTGTCAAGGGTGGTAAGAGTATTGTTCACGTTGTGAACTTGAAGAATTTGCTACTTTTGAGTATTGAACCTCAAAACTGTGGATACGGCAAGTCTGAATTCACAATCATCAACTGTCCTAAGGACATAGACTTCAAGAGAGAAAACACATTCTACTTGAGACACAAGGATGGCCACGAATTGCAATTGAAGGTTCATTATCCTAAGAAGCAACATGCCAAATCCAGCCTTAAGATCTCCATTTACTCCCCATACGTCATCCTCAATCGTACTGGACAAAACGTCACAATTGCTGAGAAACGTAACCAATTGAATGGAAATGACAACCGTGAACTTGCTCCTTATATGTTCTCTTTTGATAAGTCAGATGACAGAAGAAACAGAGCATTGGTGAAGGTAGCGGATTCGTCATTTTCAGGCCCGTTGAGTTTTGATGCAATCGGTCAAGTGACTGCCGTTGGGGTCCAATTACCTAACAGATCGAGAGAAATCAACTTTGGTATTCACATTACTGAAGGTGAGGGTAAGTACAACTTGAGTAAGGTTGTTACGATTGCTCCACGTTATGTTATCAGCAACAAGTTAGAAGAGGTTGTTCAAATTTTGGAGAATGGCACCACCACTCAATCTGATCTTCAGCCTAACGTTTTAACTCCTTTGTATGGTTTGAAGTGCACCGAAAAGAAGAGCTTTGTCTTGAAGTTTGCTCATTCTTCCAAGACTTGGTCTTCACCATTTACACTTGACGATATTGGAAGAGTTTACGTCAAGGTTTACAAGGAAAACATTGGACAAGTCTTGCTTCAAGTCAATATTTTGATTGAGAATGCCACTATATTCATCCAGATTGAAAATGCCAATAACCACTGGCCATTTTCCATTAGAAACTTTAGTGACTCTGATTTCTACATTTACCAGGGTAATCCTAATGTTAACGAAAATGGTGAAGTTGTCAAGAAAGACACTCAATACAAGCCGATCTACTATAAGATCCCATCCAAGAGTGTCATGCCATATGCCTATGATTATCCTAACGCTGTCATCAAGGAGCTTGTTTTAAGATCCCATGGCAGAGAAAGAGTAGTCAATTTGCAGGAAATTGGGAACTTGAAACCATTCAGGTTACCTCCTACAGACGATGTTGATGAAGCTATCGTTGACTTGAATGTTGTCGCAGATGGACCAACTCAATCGTTGATTATCACCAATTACGATCCTGGTCTCAGTTTGTACAAGCTTCAAGATAAGCTGTCGTCCACCTCGCTGTTGGCCCAAAACTTCGAAGTTGCTGAAGAAGACGAGAACTATCACACAAGAATCATTACAAAGTTTGAAGGGTTTGGTATCTCGTTGATCAACACTAGATCTCAAGAATTGTGTTACATTACGTTAAGAGGATTGGAACTCAGATACAATGAGTCAGATTTGTACCAAAACCTTTCACTCAAGTTGAAGTGGATTCAAATCGACAACCAATTGTATGGAGGTATCTTCCCTATCGTGTTGTACCCAAGTGTGATTCCAAAGTCTGGGAAGGAGATGAACAACCATCCATCCTTCTCAGCCAGTGTGTGTAAGGTGAAGGATGATAGTCACGGAGTGTTGTTCTTGAAGTACGCTACTATGTTGTTGCAAGAAATGACCATTGAAATCGATGAAGATTTCTTGTTTGCATTGTTGGACTTCACAAAGGTGCCTGGGGCCAGTTGGAACAAGGAAAGCGTGGACAGGTTATGTGACTATAACTTGGCATTGCCTGAGCCTGAGACATTGGCCAACTCGAGTGATGTTTACTTTGAAGCCTTGCATTTGCAACCTATTCTGGCCAACTTGTCGTTCGTCAGAACTGAAAGATTGAACGCTGAAGATAAGACTTCTAACCAGAATGCCTTGAGTTTCTTCTTCAACGTTTTGACTATGGCTATTGGTAACATCAACGATGCTCCTATCAAACTTAACGCTTTGTTTTTGGAGAACTTGAGAGTGCCAATTCCTTTGCTTGTGGAATGTGTGCAAACGCACTATGGTCAATCATTCTTCTACCAGGTCCACAAGATTTTGGGTTCTGCTGACTTCTTGGGTAACCCAGTTGGTTTGTTCAACCACTTGTCGTCTGGGTTCATGGATATTTTCTATGAACCATATCAAGGGTTCATTATCAACGATAGACCTCAAGAATTGGGTATTGGTATTGCCAAGGGTGGTCTCAGTTTTTTGAAGAAGTCTGTGTTTGGGTTTTCCGACTCTGTCGCCAAGGTTACTGGTTCGCTTGCCAAGGGTTTGTCGGTTGTTACCCTTGACAAGAAGTTCCAAGAACGTCGTAGGCTTCAGCAAAGAAGGAACAAACCCAAGCATGCCTTGTACGGGGTTGCCAGTGGAGCCAATTCCTTCTACGAGTCCATTCTGTCTGGTTTCACAGGCATTGCTACTGCGCCAATTGAAGGGGCCCAAGAAGATGGGGCAGCAGGTTTCCTCAAGGGACTCGGCAAGGGGATTGTCGGGTTGCCCACCAAGACGGCCATTGGGTTCTTTGACTTGGCTTCCAACGTCAGTGAAGGGATCCGTAACACCACCACAGTCTTTGATGCAGAGGGTTTGGACAAGGTCAGACTTCCTCGTCACATATCCTACGATCGTATTGTGAGACCCTTCTCCCAAAGAGAGTCCCAAGGTAGATACTGGCTAGACGCTATAGATGGCGGTGTTTACTACAATGAGAGCTACTTGGCCCACTTGTTGTTGTCCGGCGAGGAAAAGGCCGTGATGGTTACATTTAAGATGATTGTTCTATTTGAGGTCAACACCTTGAAGTCCAAGTGGATTATTCCATTTGACCAGGTCAAGTCTATTACTGTTGAAGCCACTGGTATCAGCATTGGCTTGAAGAGAAGATCCGGGCCTTTCATCCCGATTCCCGACAAGGCCAACAAGAACTTCCTCTACAGAAACATCTCGATTGCTGTGGAGGAGTTCAACAAGCACTGTCAGGTTATGCTATAGGTGGCAGGGAAGTACTTTGAAGTATGATAGCCACTTTAGGTGAAGTTGTGAAAGGCAGCACCATTACCACTATGAGAAGGTGTTTGGAGTATCGCCCTTTCTCAGCTTGAGAGCATTGAAGAACTTATCGGCCGATTCTTCGTTGCAGCACTGCATTTTGAGTTTGGTGGCCGTTATGTATGCATCTAGAGTTTTAATTATAAGTTTATTATCTTGAATGGTGAAGTCCCCAGGGCTGTTAAGCTTGTAGTCTGTAGTGTTTGTTTGGATATTGTCTATGGTTACTCTTTGGTATTCCGAGATGGTCTTCTTCTTTCTTGTGATGTCGACGTACACGTTGGTGTAGAGTGGCCCCAATGCTTTGTTGAGGGCCACAATGTGCTCTGAAGAGTATTCGTCCCACTTGATTTGCGACAAGGATGAGGCTATCTTGGGAGCGTAAGAATGGGGGTACGACGGCAGGATCCTTGAAGTACCTGCAAACAAGTCCTTATCAATGGTTTCTACCAACATGGCTGCTCCAACGACTGCTAGGCGGTCTGAGAGCGACACGAATGTGTCATTGGTCTCGATCGGGATCTGATCAGATTGAAGCACTAACTCACCCTTGTCGAACTTGGTGGGATGCAACGTCTGAACCGTACATCCAGTAAAAGGGTCTCTGTTGATAAGGGCATACTGAATTGGCGAAGAACCCGAGTATCGTGGAAGAAGTGAAGGGTGGATGTTCAACCCTCCGTACTTGCAGCTCTGGATAAACTGGCTGGGGATAAGGAGCCCAAACGACACGGCTACGGCCAAGTCATACTGCTTTTCGAGCTGAAGAATGCTTTCCTTGTGATCCACTCGGAAGATGTCCATTTCGTTGCTGTGGTCGCCTTGGTAGAGGCCGATGGGGACGTCGGTAAACTTCTTGCTCTGGCGGCCTCTGGACTTGACGCTCCGGGTAATCACATCCAACGTCTGGATCTTGGAGGGATTCGACCGTTTATATGCCAACAACTTGTCTAAGGCCCTCACACTAAAGTCGTCGCTGCCAAAGTAGGCTATTCTAAGGCCACTGGTGGTGTATTTTCGTACCCATCCAAGTCCTATCATTCTGATGTAAAGCTTGGAAGTTCACACGAAAAATAAACATAGAGCCATGTCCTACTACCAGACAAACCCCAACAATTTAGTGATAGAGTTGGCTAAACTCTTAAGGATCAAGGAGATAGACGAGCCGACGCTACAGTTGTGTATTAAGTTGTTGGATCAGGGAGTGGACCCCGAGACCCTTGCACATCAGATTGTGGGCATTATAAACGAGACCAGATCAGTTCTTTGAAAGAATCGGGCTGTGGGCAATATAAAGCGACCAGATAGGATCAGGCATAATAGAGAAACCAGATTGGTTTTAAAGGTTCAGATATCATAACGAAACCATATCGTTTGAACGAATTAGATTGCATCATAAACGTAACCAGACCCTTCTTTGAATCTGGCAATTATAGCGAAACCAGATAGGTTGAACAACCCAGATTGAGAATTATAGCAAAACCACAAGTTATTTGAAGGTTCATGCATCATAAATACATCCAGATCGTTCTTTGGACCAGTTTGGGCATCTCCATCCAACCCATATTGTTCTTTTGATAATATACATAGAGGAAATCATGCAAATCCGCCCTTTCTCTTCTTGCGTTTGCGCTGGGAAGAAGTCTGGGAGAGGGCGAAACGTTGGGACTGGGACAAGGCAGGCTGGGAGGGTCCGGCCGATGCTTGCGAGGACGCTGGGGCCTGTGCCTGGGAGCTGTGGAGGGCTCTCTTGCGGGTACTCTGGGACTGGGTGAGTCGCTGGGAGAGCTTGATGGTGGGTATCTGGGACTCAGTGCGTTGTGTGACCTGGGTCTTGTCTGTTTCCACAGCTTCCTCCCACTCATCTAGCAAGGCTCTGACCTCTTGTGGGGCAGACTCGACGGTATCGGCGTACTGTAAATCCAACTCTCGGCCGAGGTCTTCCAGACGACCCTTGGTCAAAGCAGCTCCTAGAAGGAGAGCCGTTTGTTTAACACTAGTCTCCGAGTTCAACTTGCTTACCGCAGGGTCGGTGAAGTAGATGACCTCGAGTGCCTTCTGCAAGCTGTCCATCGTCTTGATGGACCCATCTTCCATGAGCTTGTGGGTATTGGACAAAGTTGAGCCGATCAAGGATGACAAGTTGATGTTTTTGCTGGCGTAGTATTCCGAGAGCTGCTCAAGCATAACGTCCATCTCGCTGACGTCCGAGATGTGCACCGGCACTTGTTCATTGATGTCCACCAACGAGTAGTGACGAGTCGGTTCGTCCTGGATCTTGGCTGGTCCTTCGCCTAACTTTTGGGCATACTGCTGGATCTGACCTTCATCTTGTTGCTCTGTTGTTTTTGGAGGTTCGAGTATCGAAATGTATTTCTTGTACTTGGCACTGGCTCTTCTGTTGACCTTCTTGGGCTTGACTTCCTGAGGCTGGGCCACCACCTTGGTATCTGCAGCAGCATTAAACCAGATCTCCAAGTTGGTGCAGATCTCAAAGATACCAAACTGGTGCTCCGAAATGCGTTTCATGGCCACCTGTTGAAGCTGTCCTGTCGACCGCTTGCGTATATAGTAGGGGTCCCTCAAACTGTACGGCCTGCCACTCTGAAGCCCAAAGTTGTAAAGAAAAATCAACGGATGCAATTGGGAGTAGATGGCACAAATAAATATGTTGTTCTCTTCAACAACCTGTAGCTTCATGGTGGGATCTTGATCGTCCAAATAGTGTTTCCACGATATAAGTCTCTCCAATCCCTTGCCTATGCGGAACCAGATGAGCTCTTTCAGTGTAAGAAGAAAGCAGTTGTTTGCAAAAACCACACAGTCTTGTATGTGGGACCATGTGTTGGCTGTTGTTAAGAGATTAGAGTTGTAGTTGTCAAACAAGGTGATGGAGGATCTGCTAAAGGCCAAAAATTGGTTCCTCTCTATCCACTCCACCTTTTTCCAGTGGGACATGCCGGAAACTGCCTGGATAGT
This sequence comes from Kodamaea fukazawae, assembly GCA_030572255.1. Taxonomy (NCBI): domain Eukaryota; kingdom Fungi; phylum Ascomycota; class Pichiomycetes; order Serinales; family Debaryomycetaceae; genus Kodamaea; species Kodamaea fukazawae. The sequence continues at coordinate 122,750 of JAJLZQ010000025.1, read as the reverse complement.
CATTTCTTTCTTGGTTATGTTGGTGATCTTCTTCTCGATATTGTTTCTGCTGACTTTCCAATGTGAAATGTTGCCCATGATGTCTATAAGTAGCAATGTGTTTGTGATTCTATCGAAGCTCATATCAGCTATATCGAAGCTGGAACAGTGGTTGGCACTGATCTCCCCCAATACGGAAAGTTGGAACGTTCTTTCTATGCAAAATGATATCACGTAGACCTTGGTGCTGGTCCTCACAAACACATACTGTATCAACGGGTTGTGTAGTGCGTTGCAAGTCTCCACTTGCTTTATAGGTGTATGCAATTGTACTTGAAAAGGTTTTTTAAAGTGAGGCGCTGTTATGGCCAAGCTGGGTCCGTCTTGGGACTCAGAGTGTGCTAGTGGGATGGAAGTGTTCTTTGTTGCTGAAAAGTTCAAGGTGGAGCCTGAGTCTCCGCTGACAAAGACTGCCACCTGGTTGATCTGAACATCTCGCTTGGTACGCAACTCAAACATGCTAAATAGAGATCCAAACGTGGGATCGTATGCTGTGACCGAAGACAAGATCTTGGACTCGTCTGCAAACGAGCTGACAATGTCGGCGGGCACGTAGAGCTCATTCGGCTGTTTGCTCGTAAGTCTCGTGTTTTGGTTCTTGATTTCCATCTGGGCTGGTTGGAGCTGTCGCGAGGAGTTTAAAACCTCGTGTAGGAGCACTCCGCCGTCCTTCTTTCTCGGAAACTCGACTCGTGGTGTCCCGCCATCTTCTTTATCTATCACAAGACTTCCGTTCCCGTTGACACCATAACTGCATCGTATCCCCAAGCCCACCTTGTGTGGCCACATGATCGTCCTGAGATATATTTCAAACTGGGTGCTGCTATCCAAATCCACCCTATGGCTTCGACTATGGCGTGCTGGCTGCTTGGATGTGTTGGTACAATCTAACTTGGCTTTAGTTACAAAAGGCATCCCATGGCGCGCGCTACCAAAAGATCGGATGAGCTGGACCACACAAGAGGATTTCCACTAGCATTGAGCTAGAGAGTTGGAAATCACAAGTTACTCGGGTGTTAGTGTAGATTTGGTATTTGTTGCTTGGTATGTTGCTATTTATTGTGTTGCTGCTTGTTGGGCTGCGCTTGTTGGGCTTCTCTCTTAGTCTTCTTGAGCTCTCCTGGGCCAAATTCAGTTCCATTCTTTAGAGTTACTTTCCAAAAACTGACCCTTATGATTTGCTAATTATCCAGTTGCAGAAATCATCAAATCTGCTCAAACTTCTCGTTAAGTTAAAGATATATTGGCGCTGCTGCTATCTGCCTCCTCAAATAGCGTTTGCAGCCAATGGCGCGCTACCAAACCACGTCAAACTGCTTAAGTGGGCCGTGAGTTTTTCGCCAACTGTACAACAACACAGGAACATGACGAGATTCCTATTGATATTTGCCTGGATAGCATGTGTGTTGGGTCAATTCAAGTTTGACATCAACGACGGTGTTGTTGGCGACAAGCAAGTTCAAGTTCCGTTTGAAGAACTCGAGTTGAAGGACCAATACGTGCAGATGTCCGAGGACTCCTTACTCTGGGGTCCGTACCGGTCGTCCTTGTACTTTGGCATTAGACCCAGAATCCCTAGGTCCTTGTTATCTGGGCTCATGTGGTACCAAGTGAACGACTACTCTGGCATTGCCGAAATGAGACACTTTTATGAGAAGTACGAGAGAATAAGAAAGGCCAATTGGGTCAAGTATGATCCCAGATATGGTGGCAGACAGGTGATTCACGACGACGATGTCCACGCCAAAATTATAATTGACTTTGTCAAGAGTTCCGACGGCAAGTCGTGGGGGGTCAAGGTGAAGGCAAAGCCTTATAAAGGGTTTGAAAAGACTAAGATTGCATTTGTGTGGTACTCGGGCTTGGAGGGAGAAGGCGACGACGGTGCCTCCAGAACCGGCTACTTCAACTTGGACAACAACCGCGATCCTCTTGGATACTCAGAAAACGTTAAGTTGGTTGGTCTTTCCGAGGAATTGGGCTACTTTGAGATCGAGATCAACGACCCCAAGTCAAACACCCACCCAGACACACATAACGTGGTTGTTCCGGAATTGGACCCTTCCAAGTCCCACCACTACTCATTGATGGTTCCAGACGACAACATCTGGAAGGCAAAGGACATTTTTGTTGTCATGTTGCAGGAATCTATCACCGATTTGAAGAACACCTTCCAGTCAATCGACCATATCCCTCCAGCTCAATCGTATATTTTGAGAGACTTACAGAACTTTGATGGGAACGTCCACTTTGTCCAGCAAATCTACGAAGGTGCTGCTGAGTTTGACATTATCTTCAAGAGTGGTCAAACCCCTATCACAGACCACATCACGTTTGACAATATTAACGAAAGAGTCAAGACTGCCATCCAGAAGTTTGACGATAGATTCGACAAGTTCTTCCACTTGAATGCTCCTTTCTCGAAATCCAAAAAGTACACTGCATTTGCCAAGGAAGCTGTTTCCGGGTTGATGGGTGGTCTTAACTATGCCTATGGTGACCACTTGGTCGACAGAGACACCGAATTCAACGAGGATACCTTTGAGTCCTACAAGTTGGTTGGCAAGTCTGAAGGTCCATTTGAGTTGTTTTCTCTTGTTCCTTCACGTCCCTTCTTCCCTCGTGGATTCTTGTGGGACGAAGGGTTCCACTTGCTTCCGCTTTTGCAGTACGACTCCGACCTTGTTTTGGAGGTGATGAAGTCGTGGTTCAACTTGATTGACAAGGACGGTTGGGTTGCCCGTGAACAGATCTTGGGACCTGAGGCCAGATCCCGTGTTCCAGAAGAGTTCCAAGTGCAGTCTCCATACATTGTCAACCCACCCACGTTGATGCTTGCTTTCACTTACTTGTTGGACAGCATCAATAAGGACATCGACACACCAGAAGTTGTGAGCACGTTATCCAAGAATGACTTGGGAGGCATTGTCTTGTCCAACCCTGGTCTTTTGCTTGACTACGCCAAGGAAGTGTATCCAAAGTTGAAGGCACACTACGAGATGTTCCGTAGAACCCAATTTGGGTACGTTGAGGAATTCGACAGAGGAGACAACCACGAAGCATACCGCTGGAGAGGTAGAACCCTTACACACAGTCTTGCCAATGGTCTTGACGACTACCCTCGTGCACTTCCTGTGGATGTTGCTGAGTTGAACGTCGACTTGCTTGCTTGGATGGGTGTGATGGCCAAGTCTGTCAAGAGGGTTGCAGAGATCTGTGACTACCAAGATGACTGGAACACTTTTGATCAACAAGAGGTCAACATCATTGCCAACTTGGATAAGTTGCATTGGAGTGAAAAGGACCAAGCTTACTGTGATGTTTCCGTCGACGAAGACGATGAAAATGTGTTTGCATGCCACAAGGGTTACGTTTCGTTGTTCCCATTCATCACCAGGTTGATTGATCCGACAGACACAGACAAACTCAATGCGGTTGTTGACTTGATTGCCGACCCTGAAGAACTCTGGACTCCATACGGGATCCGGTCGCTCTCCAAGTCCGACCCATACTACCAAACTGGTGAAAACTACTGGAGATCTCCAATCTGGCTCAACATCAACTACTTGGTCTTGGAAGGGTTCCAACACTACCACGCCCAAGTCACAGACGCCAGTCTTAAGAAGAAGATAGCCAAGCACTATGCCAAGTTGAGAGTCAACATTGTCCAAAACGTCTTCAATGAATGGGAAGAAAGTGGGTACATTTGGGAACAGTACGATGATACTACTGGTAAGGCCAAGGGTGCAAAGAACTTCTTGGGATGGTCTTCCACAGTTGTCTTGATGATGAAGATGCCTGAAAAGCTTTAGAAAGAGCTTCTTGGGGTACATTGGGAGTAGTAATTTGCCACTGGTGAGGCAAAGGGTGCAATGAACTTCTTGTCTTGTACAGTGACGATAAAAGCTTTAGAAAATATATATTATGAATACAATAACTTCAAAGAGGAAATATATGGGGAAGAAGATTTTTATGTAGATTACTTGGATGGATCGTCTTCGAATCTCAAGTCCCAGCCAATGGAGTCACCCAACTTTGGCAAGATCTGGGCGACACTTTGGACATCCTTATCACCTCTACCAGAGACATTGATAACGATGTGTTGGTCCTTGGACATGGACTTGGCCAATTCGATACCACCGTGGATGGCGTGGGACGACTCCAAGGCTGGAATGATACCCTCCAATTGGGACAACAATCTGAAGCCGTTCAAGGCTTGGGCGTCGGAGGCAGTGACAAACTTGGCTCTGCCAGTGGACTTCCAGTAGGCCAATTCTGGACCAACACCTGGATAGTCCAAACCGGCACTGACCGAGTGGGTGTCTTGGATTTGACCGTCAGTGTCTTGCAAGACAAAGGTCTTGACACCGTGGAAAACACCTGGAATACCCTTTGTCAAGGTGGCCGAGTGGCGTTCAGTGTCAATACCGTCCCCAGCGGCCTCAACACCAAGCATTTGGACCTCCTTGTCGTTTTCGAAAGGAGAGAACAAGCCGGTGGCATTGGAGCCACCACCCACACAGGCAACAACGGCGTCTGGCAACTTGCCGTCGTTCAAGGCCTTGAATTGTTCCTTGACTTCTCTACCAATCACACTCTGGATGGTTCTGACCAAGGTTGGGTAAGGGTGGGGACCGATGGCGGACCCGACAACGTAGTGGGTGCTTTCCAAGTTGGAGACCCAGTATCTGAATGCTTCGGAGGTGGCGTCTCTCAAGGTCTTGGTACCGTTTTCAACGGCAATCACCTTGGCACCCAAGATTCTCATTCTGAAGACGTTCAATGCTTGACGCTTGACATCGACAGCGCCCATGAAAACAATACATTCCAAGCCAAACTTGGCACATGCAGTGGCAGTGGCGACACCGTGCTGACCAGCACCGGTTTCGGCGATAATCTTCTTTTTGCCCATTCTTCTGGCAATAAGCACTTGGGCCAACGCATTGTTGATCTTGTGGGAACCGGTGTGGTTCAAGTCTTCTCTCTTCAACCAGATGTTGGCACCACCGGCGTGTTCGGTCAATCTTTCGGCCTTGTGGAAGGAAGATGGTCTGCCCATGTATGGGTACAAGGACTTGAATTCGTCCCAGAAAGCAGGGTCGGCGGCAGCGCTCTCAAAAGCACGCTCCAACTGGGTCAAACAAGAGTGCAAGGCTTCAGGCACGTACTGGCCACCAAAGTCACCGAATCTGGGGTTGTAGTCGTGCTTTTCCTTCAAGGAACCAACACCAGAGGTGCCGGTGGTGGAGCTGGAGGTGTCAATGGCAAAAGTGGATGGGGCCTGGGGCTTGTACTCTTCGCCCAAAATACCCTTGACGAACTTCTTGACGTTTTCAACAATTTCGGCAGGCTTGGACTCTTCAATGGTGATCAACAACTTGGACCCAATGACGACACCATCGGCGTGGGCACCGACAGAGGTGAAGTGCTGTCTGTTGGAGACCCCAAAACCAACGGCAATTGGGTGGTGGGCACCAGCGTGTTCCTTGACTCTGGCACACAAGGCGGCAATGCCCTCGTCCAAGGTGGTGGAGGCACCGGTGACGCCCATTCTCAGCACCACGTAGATGAAAGAGTCTGCAATCTGGCCCAAGAACTTCAAACGCTCGTTGGTGGTGGATGGCGCCACCAATGGGATGTACGACAAGTTGTACTTGTTGCACACGGTTCTGAATCTGATGGCCTCTTCAGGTGGCAAGTCGACCACAATGAACCCGCTGGCACCTGCCTTGGAGGCGTCTTCACAAAACTTTTCCTCTCCGTACTTCATAATTGGGTTGTAGTAGCCCATAAGCACAACGGGGACAGTGACACCCGCGTCTCTGGCTTGGCTGAGAAGCTCCAACACCTTGGGCACGCTCATGCCGTTGTCCAAGGCCTTGGTACTGGCAGCCTGGATAACAGTACCGTCCGCAATAGGGTCAGTGAAGGGAATCCCCATCTCAATCACGTCAGTGCCCGCATCCTGCAAGCCTTTCAAGATGGGAATGGTGTCCTCGACAGTAGGGTAGCCGGCGGTGACAAAGTTCACGAGGGCATTTCTGCCCTCTTTCTTGCATCTAGCAAAAGTTTCGTTAAGTAAGGTGGACATGTTTGGCAAGTATTCGAAACAGCGTCCGCGCGGGTGTATTTATGTTCTAGTCAGTTCAGGGTAACTGGTGTATAAAAATTAGTCAGTTCAGGGTAACCTGGTGTTGGTGAAAAATTGAGTCAGTTCAGGGTAACTATTCTGGGGGAAGCTTTCCTCGATCTGCGATAACGGAGGAGCGAACGGCGGGCGATGCTTGCGACGTTGCGCAAAAGAAAAGCGTCATGGAAGCCAGTGGAATGATGTAATGGCTGGACGGTCCCGGGTAGCAAAGCTTTCCAGAAGAAACAACAAAGAGATGAGACGAAGGGTGCCCTTGTTAGATACGCTGGTGGGGCCGGAGGTCATCTTCTGTCAGGTGCCTGGCCAGCGTTCCGGTGCCGGCTGGGGACGCCAAACGTGGAGGAGGCCTGGGCTCTGACGGCGGCTCTGTGGGGGGGGCCGGAAAAAGTCGCAGTGTCGGTACAGATGTCGCGTGCTGGGTCATATTTCATTACTACTTATAAAACGATTGGTTGGTTGGAGGAGCCCGGCTTGGCTCTGTTGGGGTTGGAGGGCGCCTGCGGAGGTTGCTTCTTCAACCGCTGTTGGGATGCTGCGTGCTGTGCGGAGGAGACGGCCGTCGGGGCCGCCGCCGGGGGGATGTTAGGAGTGTTTGTCTTGGATTGTGGTACAATCTCCACCTCATGACCCAATCGTAACTGAGCAAGGTTGATGATGGGGAGCAATCTATTATACTGAGCGCAATACTCTTCTATGCTATTTTTGACTGTTTTGAGCCGCAGGACAACCAACTTGTAGTATTCTTGCTGGTGCTGGCCCTGTGGAATGGAAACCAATGCCTTGAGAAACAAAGACATGTCGCTGCGGAGAATGTTGATTTCCAACTTGAGTCTCTCCAACTCCTTGTATATGAGGTCCGGGTCGATTTTCCCCGACGTTACATCGTCTATCTTGATGACTTCAGGGAGACTCATTTGTATGCTCTATGTGTTTAATTTTCTTTTTTGTTTGTTCGCCTGCGAGACTTGATCTGGAGAGGCGACACGACGGGGAGGGAGAGGGAGATGTGTTTGAGGGCTGTTTGGCAGAGGTGTAGCCAAATGTAGAGGTGTGGCCATATGTGGAGGTGTGGCCAAATGTAGAGCTGTGACCAAACGTAGAGCTGTTTGGCAAATTTGCTGCTGTGTTGTGGCAGGTAGCCTTTAAAGATTTCCCAACTGAATGGTTGCAACGATAAAGGCTCATGGCGAATGCCACTAGTTAGAGTCTTTGGATTGGGTGCATATCTCATTCATACCGCTTGGATACCGATATATAGCTGATTGGATACACCAATTGATGGGTGTTTGATGGGTGTATTGACTTTTTCAGGACTTGGCTTTCTTGCCCACGACACTCGTGTAGGACTGAACCTCAGGTATGTTCTAATGGGTTGGTTCTGACAATGGACAGGCTACTTACGTCACCAATGCCCGTAATAGGTCCTTCTCGGAACATTAGGGGATGGGTAGACACTATAGGTAATGGTCCCCTGGACTTTTTCAGGACTTCGTCCTACTGGTGCAACACTGTGGCCTCGGGTACGTTCCGATTAATCGGATCCGAAAATGGCCCAAACAACTCTGGCCACTGCCCTTCGTGTCTATCAGAACCTTGGGGGTTGGATGAATCCTCCAATTGATGGCTACCCAGGTATGATAAGTACAGTGTTGGCGCCCCACATCATCACCTCTCAGGGCAGCTCTATCGATTTCTCCGCTCAATCTGAATATACCAGTATCAGCTCTACGACGCTGTAGAAAACAAAATCTACGACGCCGTAGACTTTCCTACCATATCACCTGCTGATTCCGTGCCCCTCTCGTATCTCTATCTCTCTACCTCCGAGATTTGATCTGAACTGTATCTGCTTCCACTGTCCAAGACACCCCATAGGAAGCCTGCAACGTACTAAACCCTACTCCCTTGGGCAAGGCCAGTTCCAAGTCTTTCTGGGAATAGTTGAAATAACTCTTCTGGATACACGCCATCATGTGCCTGACCATTGTGTCCTTTCCAAAACTCATCATTCTGGATCGCAGGTTGTCGGTCTCGTTGTTGTACAAATGGACCCAATTGACGTAATTCTTATGGACCCACGCTTCCAAAATGGCCTTGGTGTTGTAGATAAGGTCTTCTTCGAGGTATTTAAAATAGTACTGTAACGCCAACATTATCTCGTTGTTGAAGTGTACGAGGTGTAGCACCATGAGATTGGCCAAGTCCTTGATCTCGTGTGCGCTCAACAAGTCGGGGCAGTCTTCCAAAAGGAACTTGATGCTGGGGAGGTACGACTGGTAGTGGCCGATGCTGGTTGCTATGCGTACGGTTGTCATGAAGACCCGTTTTGTAAATTCGTCCGGCGGTATGTGTAGAAGCGCTTCCCTTAGCTTTCTCAATGAAGTCAAGATGGTGTCGATGGTGACCTTACCCTGGGATTCCCTGGCAGGTTGTTCCAGGTTGATGTAGCTCTCAATGTCGCTGTGGACTGAGTAGGACGAGTTTTCATTGCAGAAACGTACGAATTGGGCCAAGACTTGGTTGAAGAAGACTAACCGCTCTTTGGGGCTCCGTTGCAATCTGTCTTCGCCCCTCGAGGTAAAGCCGTACTCGTGCTGCACGGGGGTCTTCGAGAAACGTTCCATTCTTCTTCTGAGCTTGGCGGCGTCGTCTGCATCGGCGCTGGGGACCGGGGCGCCAGTGTGTTGTGGTGTGCTCATACAAGTGGCGGTTGAGGAGTTTTGCTTTTGATCCCAATCGCACTACTAAAAGTCGAGAGAAGGTGTCGAGTTTGTAAAAGGTATCCCACAAATTTCATTAAATATATATAACCTACTTGGCGGCCAACAACTGGGTGAACTCTTGGATGTCGATTTCACCGTCGTTGTTGGTGTCGGCCTCTCTGATCATGGCGTCGACGTCGGCGTCAGACAACTTCTCACCAATGGAGGTCAAAACGTGTCTCAACTCAGCAGCACTGATCTTACCGTCCCCGTTTCTGTCGAAAACCTTGAAGGCTTCGGCAATCTCAGCCTCGCTGTCGGTGTCTCTCATCTTTCTGGCCATCATGGTCAAGAATTCAGGGAAATCAATGGACCCGTCGCTGTTGACGTCAACCTCGTTTATCATGTCGGTCAATTCGGATTCAGATGGGTTTTGGCCCAACGATCTCATCACAGTGCCCAATTCCTTGGTGGTGATCTTTCCATCCCCGTCCTTGTCGAACAAGGAGAATGCTTCTTGAAATTCTGCAATTTGTTCTTGCGATAACTTTTCAGACTGCATCACTGTTAGTATCTAATTCTGTCCAGATCAAATCGTAAAAGGAAGGAGAATCTTCTGTTTTCTTTGAAATTTGTCCTCTAGGCTTTTTTTTCCATCCAACAACCGTCAAATCTTATAAAATGTAAACAGCAAAACAATAAAAACAATCTTCATGCTAAACCGCATATATTGCTGCTTGTGTCACCCTCATCTAGCTTTTCTTTCTCTCCCACTTTCTCAATCCCTTCTTTGCAGTAGTCTCTCCTCCCTAACTCTGAAACACGTCGTGTTTACGTACCATATTGCTATCGTATACCAGTTAAAACAGTTTGTGATTAAAATTTTGTTTTGGTTTTTCTGGTGATCCAGAGAGGTGGCAACTACGAACTTCTGAGTACACGTAAATCTCAGGTAGGGGAAGAAAAAAAAAAAAAAGACTAGATAGGAAATGCTGACTAAGACTCAGGGTGTGAAGGCCCTTGGTAGATAAGCAGGTTTGTCCGGGGGGAAGGAAGAAGCCTGTGGCCCAGCATCTTGTCGCTTCTTCTTGCTGTGGGTACTGGGACAATCGAGACCAGCCGAACGAACCGTTGTTGACGCACCCGGGTAACAGTGGACCTGACGTCCTGCTTCTGTTGGGGCAGCTAACTACAGGCAGTGCCAGAAGTGCGACGGGGTCGGGGTCGGGGTCCAAGAAGAGCCGCCTCACGTGACTATAACTTGCACGCGTACCAACCTGGCCTTGGAATGACATGAACGACGATCTGTCGTATCTGCTGTTCCTACGATCATTGGATAATGATAGCTTTATCTCGCACGTCCAGGAGCTCAGCCAGAAGGGCATCACCGCACAGTCGACGCCGGTGGTGCTGAAGCTCATCTCGGTCAGCTCCCTCAGCTCCGACCCGTTTGATGATGGCTTGGACGAAGAGTTGGTCCAGTTGAAGGCATCCCAGGACGATCTGACCGACGATGACCATGACGAGGAAGGCGACGTCAGCAAGGTCATTGGAGATGTCCACAAGTTTGGGGATTTTGGCCACTACTTTGAAATAAAGGCCAAGAAGCAACAGCTCCAAGACGCGGAGTATGTCAAGTGGGAGAGGCAACGGCGTAACGGCGACCTTCCTGCTGTGTTCCGGGGATGTCTGATCCACGTCAACGGCCACACGGTTCCTTCCATCAGTGAGATCCACAGAATGGTCATTGTGCACGGTGGCAAGTTTGTCAACTACCTCAGCAACAAGTCCGTCGCCACTCACATTGTGTGTGACCGCTTGACTCCACGCAAGTTGAACGAGTTCAAGAACTGCAAGGTGGTCAAGGCTCAATGGATAGTTGATAGCATTGCCCAAGGGAAAGCTCTACCATGGCGAGACTACCGTTTGATTCGGGAAATCGAGCCTGACCAGCAAAGACTCCCGCTACCAGAGAAAGAACCTTCACCAAGACCCCAGTCTTTGATTGAAAATACTGATCTTGAGCAGCAGGACAGTCTGGTACATGCAACGTACCATGATGGAGAGGATTCTGAAAACGAAATGCCCCTGCTTACACAACCTGAAAACGAGTTGTCTTTTGAAACTCTGCAGCATGTTGACATGAAAGAAAAGAAGCGGATCATGGACGCAACCGACCCCAACTACTTGGAGCACTTCTTTGCCCACTCTCGTTTGCACCACTTGAGTACCTGGAAAGCAGATCTTCGGCTTTCTTTTCTTCGGAGAATCGTAAAGGAGAACAAACAAAGGAAGTACGATGGGCCAAAGGTGATCTTCCATGTTGACTTTGACTGCTTTTTTGCAACTGCTTCTTGTATCAACCGACCTGATCTTGATATTAACGTGCAGCCCATAGCAGTCTCACATGGAGGCAAAACGTCCGACGTGGCCAGCTGCAACTACGTGGCCCGTAAAAGCGGAGTCAAGAACGGAATGTGGGTCCGTAAGGCAAGAACCTTTTGTCCTGACTTGATCATCTTAAACTATGATTTTGATGCTTATGAAAAGTACTCGTCCGAGCTATATGACTACTTGATCAGGCTACAGATTGCAGACTCTATTTTTCCTGTTCTGATTGACGAAGTGTTACTAGATGTTTCTTCCTACTGCCACGAAGGGGATAAGGACCCAAAAGAAGCCGCTGCTCAGCTTGCAACCCAAATCAGAGAGCACATCCAGCGTGTGACCAAATGCACGGTGAGTGTTGGCATTTCTCACAACGTACTTCTTGCAAAGCTAGCGTTGAAAAAGGCAAAACCTGATGGTATGTTCCATCTCCATGGAGACATTAGTGAGTTTCTTCGCAAGATAAAAGTAAGAGACTTGCCAGGAATGGGATACAGCATTAAGGAAAAGCTATTGTTGGAGATGCAAAACGCAGATATAGACGAACCTTTGATTGAGGATGTACTTCACTACGACAAACTTCAAATGATGAAGATTTTTGGAAGCAAAACAGGAACTAAACTCTACCAATATGCTAGAGGGATTGACACCACCAGCTTAATCATTGATTCCTCAAACCCCGAGTCGGTTCTTGGTAGAAAGTCTGTGTCTGTTGATGTCAACTACGGAATCCGGTTCTCCACAATAGACCAATTGGACAACTTTTTCATGAGACTTGCCCAGGAATTAAGCAAGAGGTTGGACAAGTTGGCTGTTTGCGGGTCCACACTCACACTCAAGCTTGCAAGACGGGCAAAAGGTGCGCCAGTTGAACCTGATAAGCACTTGGGAATGGGTAAGTGTGATTTTGTCAACAAGACCCTGCGACTTGGAGTCGCCACAAACGAATGGGGCATCATTGGGTCTGAAGTTAAGGCCATGTTTCGTATGTTGAATGTCCCTGTCCATGAATTGAGGGGCATTGCGCTTACAATCACCCGTCTTGAAGATGCTGAGAGTATGAAAAAGGGTAGACAAATGAGGTTGCCGTTTTATAAGACCACCAGATTGGCACCTCCAGTGCCACCACCAACTACAGCCCAACCACGCCAGGAGTCGACAAATGCTGCCTTCAAAGCCTCTGCACAATCACGCCTGGAGTCAACTCATGCCGCCTTCACCGCTCCCACTCGAACAACTCTACCTGCAGCACCCTCTGCACCGGAACCAAGAAAGACTTTACCAGAAAAGCCTGCCAACTTTCCAGATGACATCGACTGGGAGGTGTACCAATCCCTTCCGTTGGAGATCAAGCGCGAGATTGAAGGGGAATTACGTCGACGGGGTCTCTTTGACAAATCGGCACTGCCTTCCAAGCTCAAAGCTTATCGTCAGCAATTGATTCCCACGCAATTTGGATCGACCCCCAAGTACGTCCGGGTTGTCGAGGCTGCAAAACAAAGGTCTCCTAGCAAGTCCCCACACAAGAAACAAAAGATCGAGCTCCCTCCTGTTGTTCTGAAACCTCCTCCTCCACGGCCGATATTCGAGTACGACGAATCCTACGACTCTTCCGTGGTGGACGAGCTACCAACCTTTGTCAAGGAAGAGGTGTTGAGGGACGTGGAGTACATGAAACTGATCAAAAAGTACGATATGCTTCCACTCAAAGAAAAGTTCAACAGAAAAGTAGAGCACGGCAAGCCTGAGGTGGAGGTGGTCAACATGGAATGGCTCGATTTACAGCCAAGATTGGTGCCGCAGCCCAAGTTCATGGAAGAACGCAACATCAAGAAGAACCTTAAGGCTTGGGTGCAAGAGTCCATGAATCAGAGGGGTCCCCACGTAGAGGACGTCCAACTTTTTGCAGAGTACTTGGAGAAGCAATTGCTGCAAAATAACTTGAACCTCTGCTTGATCTTGGTAGACACCATCAAACAAACTCTCGATTACCACGAATCTTTATTGGGGGAACCCAACACAGGCGTCATCAGCTCCAATGACTCCACCACCTTTGCACAAGAAGGTATCGAGGACTGGAGAACCCAAATCACCCGAACTATCCAGCCTGTGATCGACAGGCATTGTGCGCAGACAGGAAAGACAATTTATAAACGCGTAAAAACCTAATGAATAAACGACATGTATCAATAGTATCATCCAATTATGCCACCACTGTATGTGATCTACTACCGTCGAATGAAGGAAGGCAATCTCTTGTCCATACTCTAATTGAAGCCTTTCAATTGAATAAGAATCTTGTGTTAGTTCCCCGAGTATCGAGGTCCGAAATCGAAGCCTACCACGACCCCAAGTATGTTGATATCTTGATGAAACGAAGACCTGGGTTGGATAAAGTGGTGATGAGAGTAGTCCCAAACGAGAGCGAAGACGAGGATGATGATGTTAGTGACGACAAAGAAGACGAAGAGGAGGCTGAAGAAGATAATGGGCCATCGTCTAGCGACGAGTTGTACGGGCTTCTGCACGACTGCAGGCCCTTCCCGCTCATGAGCGAGTACTGCAAAGTAGTAGCAGGTTCTACGATAGGAGCAGTACGAGAGTTGGTCCGTTGCAAGGGCCTGGACGGTCAGAACGTTGTCCTCAATTGGTACGGCGGAAGACACCATGCACACAAGGGCTCTGCGGCCGGCTTTTGCTATGTCAATGACATCAACATCAGCATAGGAGCACTACGCCGGGCATTTGGCAAGGTCTTCTACGTGGACTTTGACCTTCACCACGGAGATGGCGTAGAAAAAGGCTATATATTCTCCAGAAACGTCAGCACCTGTCTGGTACACCGATATGACGTGGGGTTCTACCCAGGAACTGGGTCTTTGGAAAGTTCAAAGCAGAACACTTATAACATCCCCACCAAGCGAGGATTGAGTGACGAGGATTTGCTATACATCACCACGGAAATCATCTTACCGCTTATACGACTGTTTGGGCCTGGAGTGGTGGTGGTACAGTGTGGATGTGACGGCTTGGCCACAGACACACACAAGGAATGGAACTTGACCATAAAAGGCTTCACCAAAGCTTTGACATGTTTGCTTGACTCGATAGGAAACACCCCAGCTCTTTTGCTTGGAGGTGGTGGGTATAACCACACGGAAACAGCAAAGTGCTGGGCCTACATGACCAAGGTTTTGATGGAGGACAGCTCGGAATGGGACATGATCCCAGAACACCCCAACTTGGACCACTACGAGAAAGATGGCTACCAGTTTTGGACAGAGGAAAACCTGCTGGCAAAGCGGATGAAGAATGAAAACACTACAGAGGCTCTTTCGAGTATACGAGAAACACTTCTTGCGTTGGGGGTACCCGGCAAGCCAGAAGTTAAGGATGTTACTCAATAATGGAACGGAACAGTGAACAGACTAGCAGATTTAGTGGCCATTATGTGGTGCCATTGGAGGACTTCAAAGTGAGAAGAAGCTGGCTGTGAAAGAGTAACAGTGAAAGGCAGTGAAAGAGTAAGTATGAATGCCAACAGTGAATGAGTGGTTGTAAGTGTCATCAGTAAAAGAGGTGTGACACCAGCGGTTTCGCCACTTTCACCCAACCAACACCCATGGTGAACTCACCTTAAGCCTACATCAACAAACGTCATGGTATAATATTAAAGAGGGTGGATATTAGGGGTCAACTGTAGGATGGAGCCCACGAGTTATGAAAAAACCTTGTGAAGGATTAAGAGACTTCATACTTGAAACGAGTACCCAAGACAGAGGTCCAGTTTTCCTCCCACCTGTTCTTGCTTTCGGCCAAGGCACCGGCCTTGATTCTGTCAAAGGCCGACTTGTTTGTGAAGACCTTGTTTAATAATCTGTAAACCTCGTCGGAGGGGGTGACGCCGTCCTTGTTGCTGGTGACGTACCCGTTGATGTCGTCCTTGACCAATTCGTCAATGGCCGGGAAGTTGAGGGAGATGACGGGGATGCCACAACCAAAGAAATCGACGATTTTCATGGGCAAGTCTATTCCGCTTGAGGACGAGTGCAAGGAGACTCCGACATCTGCCATTGAGAGAATCACGGGGTAGTCCTCGGAAGAGAGCCATTCGTTACGGACAATCACCTTGGAGGAAAAGTCAAGCAACTTGACCTTTTCCAAGAACTGGTTGCGCAAAGGACCTTTGCCGGTGATGATGACCAACAATGAAGGCAATTCTGGAGTTTCGTGGTACTTTGCGAGCGCATCCAACAAGACATTGAAGTCTTCGTCTGGAGTGAAGGAGGTGGAGCTGACGAGAATCTTGTACTGGTCAATGTCCTTGATGTTGGCAAACAACTCGTGATTCCTAAACACCTCTTCCTTGGTGAGGTTCAAGGAGGCCAAGGGCTCGAACTGCTCGGCGGGTCTGTCGTACAAGGTGACAATCTTCTTTTTGTTCAAGCCAAACTCTCGTGACAAGAACTTGTTCATCTTGTGGGTGACGGTGATGTTGAGGGATGCAAAGGCGCCCAAGTAGAGCTCGTAGAGTCTCACCAAACGAACCAATGGATGTTTCAAGTTCTGGTAGCGGAGGTTCAAGATGGAGTAGTTGAGGTTGTGCCAGTCAATGATCAATTGGGTGTGTCTGCTGAAGAGCTTGATGTAGACGATGGCAAGCGCAAGGATGGGGATCAGCGGAGGGTTTTGGATCATGATATAGTCGGTGCCCCTGAACTTGAACAAGAGCTGGAACAACTGGTAGGTCTGGAGCACCACCTTCTGGGCAATAAAGGCGAGATAGGGCAAGTGGCGTGTGTTTTTCACGAGCTCGATCGGCTCGATCTCGATGTTGATGTCGTCCACCACGTCGGCCGGCGGCTGGGACTCCAAGTACCCGCAAAGGTTGACGTAGTAGTCTAAATTCAGAAACGATCTTGCATGGTAGCACATTCGAGGGGAATGTCCCAAGTCACCTAAAACAATGATGGTAATGCTCTTACGCTTGCCTAGCTGCATCCCCTTACCCGCTATGAACGGGAAGATCTTGTACGCAAGCAATGGCAACGTGAAGTAGAAGGCAACCAACCACCAGAGCCACGGGCCCGAGTAGTCGAGCAAATGCCCCATGCCTTGTGTCTGGATGCTGGAGTCCATTGATCTGGTCAAAAATACACGCGTACCCTTTTTTTTAACCGTAACTCAACCTCGTCTAATGGCGGACGCCCACTGCAGACGCTCTAAAAAAAACGATCCACAATCAAAAAAGAAAATCGACAACTGCAGGATTCGAACCTGCGCGGGCATAGCCCAAAAGATTTCAAGTCTTTCTCCTTAACCGCTCGGACAAGTTGCCATTTCCGTGGCAAACTTAGTTTCACCCGGTATAAATGGGGGACAGAACACAAAACGGGGCCATTGCAACAGATCCATCTCGCCAGAGATGGACGTGGGGTAGAGAGGGGACCCCGTTGCAACGCACCTGCTGTTACGTTGCTGTTGAGTTGCTGTAGCTTGCAATTACTGTACTCTCTTTGGTTTCCCCTACCATTTGCATACACATGTGAAACCTCCAGCCCAAACACATGGTTGCTATTGTGGGGTTGCAGTTCCCCAACAAGGGAATGTGGGTCTCTTCTGGGAACACAAGGACACCAACTTAGACGCTCAGCTTGCTGGATTAAGTCTCTTGCTACGGCGCTGGGGAGGCTTTCGTTACCCAAAACCTCAGAAGTCTTGCTGTTTTGAAGTTGCTGCTCCAGTTTCCTCTGTTTTTGCAACTTTTCCTCCAATACATTGGAGTGTCCCAGTACCTCCACGTTTTCAACAAAAAAAGCGTAGAGATGTAAAAGACAAGCAGGAGGGAGACTAGGGCAGTCAGCCTGAGCTAAAAACAAGTCGGTCAGAGTGTCGTTCCTGTCCCACGTCTTCCTCTTCGTGCCCATCGTATATTTGCAACCAACCGTCGTTTAGTAAACGAGTCGGGTTGCACAAAGCGGTCACCTGATCGGGCGCCTGTCTTTGTGGCAAGTCCGAAGTAATTTACCAAATGATTTATAGCCACGAAATATTTCGGACGATCACATCATGGGCTCGTTAACGTTGCAATTCCTATTCAGCTACTACTACCGGTTTGACGAGTGGTTTGTGGACAAGTTCAGCCAGACCGCGTACACGCAGTCGTTGATCTGCACGCCCACCAGCAAGGTGCTCAGCGAGCTTTTTGCAGTCTTGTTCGTGCTCACCTTGTCGTACGAGACCATCTACTGGAGCGGGATCAAGCTCGGGCTCTGGGAGTACCACGCCAAGGACATTTTCACCGAGATCCCCGTGCACTGTGCCCACGTCTATGTCCGCATCAATACCGCCAAAGACGTGGCCAAAGTCCGTGAATACTACGACTACAAGAGGCAGTCCTTCAACATCTGGGAGGTGAGCAGAAGAGAGAATGAGGTCTTCAACATGTCCCAATTCGTCCGCTACCACTTTGAGTTCAGTCCCGAGGACTTTGTGGATAGCGAGAACCCAGACTACGGTTGCTCCCTCTCCCACTTCCGCAAGAGATTGGCCAACTTCATCAACTCGTCCAGTTACTACGACTTCAAGACTAAACCCGAAAACTTGTTCATTGTGAATAACTTGCAACAAGAGGTGACCCAGGAAAACGAGTATTTATCCAATCTCAACATTGAAACCGGCAATGTTATTGATTGTATTGTTCTTATATAATGAAGCATCTAGAGTTTGGAAATGTAGGGTATTCAGAGACCACAATTGTCATTTGACGGCTGGAGTGTTTTAAATTTCTTGTATCAATATCACTGAATTTTCATGATACTTGTGATTCCAAGTCTGTATCAGTGCTGTGCTCTTTAATGCTTCTGACTTCAATGCTCTTTAGTGCTCTTCAGTTTCAGTGACCTTTACTTTCAGAGCTCTCTGTTTCAATCCCTTCCGCTTCAGTAGTTTTTATTTCAATACTCTTCTGAGAAGGCCCCATTGCTCACTCAGACACTCAAATGTCTCTTCTCATCACTGCTCTCTCCCCTAATAATCTAGGAGAGAACGACTTTCTCGTATCACACCCAATTCAGTCAACCTCTGCTCCGTCACACAATAAAGCTTGAGAACGCGTTCAAGTTTCGATTCAAGCAGCACGTTGGTGAGGTTCTCGTCCGGTAACTCGTCGTTTTCCTCTAGGGTGGAGGGCTGTTGCAGGTCGATCTGGTAGGTGATGTTTTCGTCGTCGCTAATCTCGTCGTCGTCGGCGTCGGCGGAATTGGCCACGCCCGTGAGGTCTATTTCAAAAAACATGGGCCCTGAGTAGTGGAGGGTGTCGCTTTCGTCCAAGTCCAAGATGGCCTTGTTGACCAAGCGGTAGCACTGGCTCCTCAAGGACAAGTTGAACAAGGCCCGCAACTGCTCGGGAAGGTCCTTCTGGTCATCAATGTTCTGAGACGGGTCAAAGTTGAAGCAAAGCAAGCTCATGGTGATCTCCAACTCGTGCAACAACCTCGACGAGGTGGACACCTTGTTGATGAGGTTTTCTCGCACAAACAGGAGGATCTCCTGGAGGAAGGCCCGCTCGTCGGTATCGCCCGCTCCAAACTTGTGAGCCCGAATCATCTCAATCAAGTTCAACCGGAGAAGCTTAAAGTGGAGCAAGTTGTTAGAGTCGAGAATGGTGGGGAACAGCGTGCTGATCTGCTTGATGGCTCCCTTGATGTCGCCCTTCAAGATGAACAGCTTGATGGCCATCCGTTCCTTGATGGTCGAGTACCCCTTGGTTCGCCTGTTGAAGTAGTTCTGGCTCTGATTCTTGCTTGTTGACACTGCCGCCGGCAAGTTGTAGTACTCCTGGACGGCGGTGGACAACTCCTGGTCGTCCTTGATGTCGAGCGTGCGCCGCTGTGTGCTCGAAAGTGTGCTCAAATCTATATCCATGTCCTTGGCAAACAGAATCGCCGCCTGCTGGAACCCCTCCTGGATAAAGTAGCTCAAAATGAGGTTGTTGATCTTCTCTTTGGGCACTCTCATGGTACTCCGGATTTATTTGCTAGTTGATAATTTTAAGACTGCACACGCAACCTGATAACAAAAAAGTTTAAGGGGACCACAGATCCATAAATACAGCACCGACTAGCAGTCTCTTTCCAGCAAAAACAGCGGAAACATCCCGATATAGCGACTGCTGACGCTTTTGGCACACAAATCACTACGAAATCAGCACCATTCTTGGGTGGAGCCATTCACCTCCACCAGATCAAGCCATTCTCCACCAAAAGCAAAAAAGGTACCGCAAAAAAAAGGGTACGTAGACGGAAACGAAAACATTAAAAAAATACATCATAGACACAACCAAGAAGCATAGATGAGCAAGAGAATATCGCCTGTGGTGCAGAGGGCGCTAGTGTTGCTCTCGTGCACGTTTTTGGGGTTGATTTGCGGGACGCTCTACTTGTACCTGTCGTACAGTCCTCAATTGGCCAAGCAGCTCAATTACACGGTGTCAAATTCATCCACAATCGCCTTACTAGGAAGCTTGGGGATCGCGGTGGCCGGGCCCGTGGCGGGCGTTGTGGTGGACAAGACGGGCTACACCATTCCTTTGTGCATCGGAGGGGTCCAGATCATCGTGGGCTACCTCCTGTTGAAGGCCCAGTTTGACCACCAGTACAGTAACCTCGGGCTTTCGGCCTTGATTGTGTTTGCAATCGGGTCTGGTTCCACCTTTATCAACAGCACCACCCTCAAGTGCTGCGCCGTGAGCTTTCCCAGCATCCGAGGCGTGGCCACCTCGCTCCCCTTGGCCTTGTACGGCTTGAGCGCCATGTTCTACTCGGTCATCGCCCTGGTCTTCTTCCCCGGCGACACCCTGCGTTTCTTGGGTTTTTTGGCATATCTGGCGCTCTTTATCTTTGCCGTGTGCTCCCCCAGCGTCATCATGTGTGACTTGGAGGCCAAGAAGCTCCCCACTGCCCCGGGCACTCCACCCTTGCCTGCCTCCTCCCAGTTTGCCTCGGACGAGCTGATTGAAATGATGAACTTGAGACCCTACTTGACCAGATCAAACACAGGCACACCTCAGTTGTCGCCGCGTGTGTCCGCCCCAAGATCCTCCAGCTACCACCAGCACATCCACCACCAAGACCCCGTCCACAATGTCAACATTGGCGGCATGGACTTGTTCAAAAACCTCAAGTTCTGGCTCCTTTTCGTCGTCACAGGCACCTTGGCCTCGCTTGGCCAAATGTACATCTACTCGGTCGGATACATGGTCAAGGCATTGATCACACACGAGGTTGCAGGGTCAGCCACAGACCCCGGTGTCGTCGCCTCCTTGTTGTCCAACATCGACTCCGCCGTCCAGAGAGACCAACAGCTCCAAGTGGGCTTGCTTCTGATTGCAAACTGTGTCGGGAGAATATTGGCGGGCGTCATGGGCGACATCATGTCCCAGACCTTCAAAAAACAACGGTCGTGGCTATTGTTTGTTCCGTCGTTAGGCTTCATGGTTACCCAACTCATGGGCTGGAACATCTTCCAATACCACGAATTGGCCTTGGACTCGTCCCTCACAGGCTTCTTCTACGGTTTCACCTTTTGCATCATGCCTTCGATCATCGGCGACACTTTTGGCATGGAGAACTTTTCTCTGAACTGGGGGATTGTCGGCTTGGCCCCAGTCTTGCCATCCTTCTACTTTACAGGCTTGTTTGGTAAGATCTACGACTCCCACTCGCTGAAAAACGCCGAAACTCATGAGATTGTCTGTTTGCTTGGAAATGGCTGCTACAACTCCATCTTCAAGTTGACCTTTGGCATCTCCTTCCTTTCCTTGGCCTGCGTCATTGGCTGTCACATAAAATATAAAGCCAGACTGCATCTCAGAGACTCAGAATTCGTCGTGCCATTGATGAGAAATGAAAAATAGGCCCTGTTGTAACATTATGATTTAATTTCTAGGCTGTAGAGACTATAGGTTAAGAAAACTCTACATAAACAATAATCACTAATATGTGTATTTATATCAAGAATATAATAATCTAAGAATAATATAAGCAATATAAGCAATAATTTAAGAATATCTAAGCAATATAAGCAATAATCTAAGAATAATCTAAGCAATATAAGCAATAATACAAGCAATGATACAAGCAATAATATAAGCAAAAATCTAAACAATTAAAGTTAAACAATATAAGACTCTAAACAATACACTCTTGTATGTAGGCAATGCTCTACCTTATACATCGTTTCACTTTCGTTTACATAATAATCACACTTCCGCTTACATACACTTCAAAACAATATAATCACATTCATATACAAGTATTTAAACCAGGTTGGCTACTTCCTCAAGGATGCAAATCTCAGAAGTCTGTTGGACAGAGGAGACTTTAATCCAGAGGGAGAACTCACCACACGAGGTCTTGGGAAAGCTTGTCTTTCCCCGGTTTCAAATAAGGTGTCATGTCTTCTGTGGAGACTGACGGGTAAGTCTTCATCTTCTTCGGCAATGGTGTTGTCTGTTTCAAATGCCAAGTCCTCGACATTTCTCGAAATCAAGTAACGCAATGCATTGTACCAGATGTTGTGTCTTTGTCTTGTAGCACAAGTGATCTTGACGGTCTTGCCTTGAGAGTGGACCAAGATACTCTTGTGGTACAAGCCGGTAGGAAGTGGGTTGTTGTCATCCACCAGCTCGACGCTGATGATGGCAGCAGCACGGGTTCTGACTGCACCTGGGTCCGACAAAACAGGGTTGGACTCAGACCAGTACAAGGTCAAGGTGTATGGGTGGACCCAGAAGTATCTTTCGTGACGGGCTTCGGAGATGGAGCTGAATGGTCCCAAACGACGGTAGTACTTGAACAAGTACTCACCAATGACAACCTGGGTGATGGCTGGAATCATGGACCTGTCGGTCAACGAAACGTTGGTGGCCATCGAGAATGGGCCGGCGGTTTGCAAGGATTCCGTCAAACTGTTCACCTTGGACTTCAGCGACAAGTTGGATCTGACAGAGTCGGAGGCGGCGATGCTACCAAGAGCACGCGACGAGGCGGCAGACATTGGCGTCTTCACCTTGGATGTAGCACCTGTAGGTGGAGTGTACTTGCTGCCTGGATCCGACGTGATTCTGTCTGGAGGAGTGGTGTTGTTGATGTCTTGGAACGAAGGGTTCTGTTGAATGACTGGAGTGATGAGGTCGACATGCTTGTAGCCACGCTTCTCAGCGTGCTTTCTGAAAGTTTCATCGTTGACCTTGTCAATTGCCATGGTCTTGTTCTTGAGCAATTGTTGGTAGTAGGAGGTTG
Source organism: Kodamaea fukazawae (assembly GCA_030572255.1). NCBI lineage: Eukaryota > Fungi > Ascomycota > Pichiomycetes > Serinales > Debaryomycetaceae > Kodamaea > Kodamaea fukazawae. Next base: position 100,167 of record JAJLZQ010000025.1, on the reverse strand, counting down.
GCAACACCTTGAGTGGTGTCTGTTCTGGCGACAGGTACACAGTAGTGGTAACAAACTCAGAAGATGGAATACACAACAATCCCAAGTTGCGTCCCACAATGCCAAACTCTTCCTTGCTTTGGACCATTCTTGTCAAGCTCTCGTACTTGGAGTATTGAGCGTCGGAAATGACAGCAAGACCTAACTCAGATGCTCTTGCGTGAAGCTCATCTTCATTGTAGGCAGATTTGGTGAGGTTGTGTGCGTCATTGGCCAGAGACTTCAATTGCAAGTAGTCTTCCTTGGAAAGCAACACCAATCCAAAGTCGCCAGACTTCTCAATAATTTGTTCCTTGGTCAATTCAGTCTTGTCTTCATTGTTTTGCGACAAGTTGAAGATGTGAGAGTCCTTTTCAGCAAGGAGCTGCTTCATCTTGACCAACTCGGCATTGTTGTGTGCTGTAACCAAGTTCAACTTTTCAAACTCATCCAGCTTAACAACAACAAAACCAAGTCTTTGGGCATTGTCATACAATTCTTCTCTATTCAAGACAACGTCACGGGCGTCAGCAAAGTCTTCGTCGTGGCTGACACTTCTCAATTCTTCCAATTCCTTGGTTGCATCGTCGAGTTTCTTCTTGTTTGCAAGCAATGCATCGTAGTCTGCTTGTCCAAGTACCACCTTGCCCTCTTGTGAGGCTCTGTCACTCAAGCTTCTCGATGACTCGCTCTTCATCTTCTTAAACTCTCCAAGAGACAAGACTTGCATGCCTAATCCAGCAGCAAGTGTTCCCAAGTGAGCAGAAGAAGGTTTAGAGAGCTGTTCATACTTGTCCTTAGGCACAACCACCAAGCCTTGCTTGGCAGCACGATCAGCAATAGGCTCGTCAAGGGTCAGCTTCATCAGTGCAAATTCGGCAATAGGCACCACGGTTAACCCTTCACGTGCAGCCCTATCGGCCAAGGGAGCCTTGGCGGCTGCAAATTCTTCCTTAGAAACCATAACCATACCGTTATTGGTAGCGTGCTGCTTAAGGTTATCAATCAGTGGCTTGTTAGCACGGATCAACAACTCATTGTAAGCTTCGGCAGTCAACAACTTTTGACCGGTTCCTGCAATTCTCTCTTCAGCACTGGCGTTGGCCTTGGTACGCAAGCCTTCCAAATCATTGTTGGAAACCAACACGTGTCCGTTCTTAACGGCATGCAATGACAAGGTTTCAACAGATGGACTCAATAAGGCGTTGTATTCGTCTTGAGTAAGAAGCTTCTTGTTCTCACGGGCTGCCCTGTCTTCAACTGGTTCAGCCAAAGTACGTTTCAACTCTTCATGTTCTCCTGCTGGTAAAAGCTTGTGGTCTTGAGATTGAGCGTAAGCGTGCAATTGTTCCAAGGTTGGAGGGGCAGTCAAACTTTCATGTTCATGCTTGTCAAGAACAATCTTGTTCTCTCTTTCCGCTCTTGCGTGGATTGGTTCAGCAGCTGCAGCCTTCAAGCCGGCTAATTCAGCACCTGCAAGCACCAAGTATTCCTTAGGAAGCTTAGACTTGATATGATCAACCGATGGGTTATTGGCCCTTTCGTGAAGTTCAGCATATTCAGCAAGTGGCACAACCTTCAGTTGAGACGATTGGGCCTTTTCTTCAATAGACTGGTTGGCAGAAGTCACCAAAGCAGCGTGTTCTCCAGATGGGAGAGCAACGTAGTCGTGCTTCTTGATATGTTCAACAAGCGACTCGAGCTTTGGATTCTTCAACAGTTCGTATTCTGCTTGGTCAACCAACTTTTGGTTTTGTCTAGCAGCCTTTTCACCCAATGGCACTCTGCTTTCATTAATCAAGCTCTCATAATCTGCTGATGGAACAACCACCAGCTCGATTTCTCTTGCCTTGTCTTCTGCAGACTTGGATGCTTGAGATTTCAAGTCATCCAACTCCTTAGCATCAATTAATGTATGATTGTGGACCAATGCCTTTTCACGAATGTGATCAATTGGAGGCTTTGCAACCAATTCATTCAAGTGCTTGAGTTCAGACTCACCAATAACTGCTAAACCTAATGCAGCAGCACCAGCGCCCAAGAATTCCTTGGAAGGTGACTTCAATTGCGAGTATTCATTTTCTGAGATGACAACTGCTTTATGAGACTTGGCCTTAGAAGTCAAGTGTTCCCAAGATGGGTTCTCAGAGCTTGTAGCCAAAGATTCATATTCAGCATGAGGCACTAACCTTACGCCTGCAGCGTTTGCCTTGCTTTCAAGGGTTTCCTTGCTAGCTGCTACCAAAGATTCATATTCCGCAGCTGGAACTAACTCAACGCCAGCGGCCTTTGCCTTGCTTTCGAGAGTTTCCTTACTTGCAAGTACCAAGGACTCGTATTCCTTATTTGGAACCAACTTAACGCCAGCGGTTTCAGCCTTGTGTTCAAGAGTTTCATTGCTTGCGGCAACTAATGATTCATATTCGGTTGCTGGAACCAACTTGACACCAGCAGCCTCGGCCTTTGATTCAAGAGTTTCATTGCTAGCAGCAACCAAAGCTTCAAACTCAGCAATAGGTAATAATTTGGAGCCAGAAGCCTTAGCCTTGGATTCAAGTGGTTCATTGCTACTTGAGAGCAAGCGTTCATGCTCATCCTTTGGAATAATCAAGTGATCATGCTTTGAGGCATGACCCTTCAAGGCTTCAATAGTTGGCTCTTCTACAGACTTCTTCAAGGTCGAGTAGTCTGCCAATGGTACAACAACGTGGTCATGATTCTTAGCATGCTCACCGAGGTGTTCCAAAGTTGGATTGGTCAATGACTTGTAGTCCGACTTCGTCACAAGTACGCTATCAACATCGGTAGCATGTTCTTCTGGCAGCTTTTGGCTCTTTGCTTGAAGTTGACTGTATTCCTCTGTAGGAATCAACACGTGAGACATTGACAGAGCCTTGTCCTTCAATGTAGAAATACTTGGTTCATTCAACTTCTTGAACTCGGAGTTTTCAACTACCATATAGTTCAATTGAGAAGCCTTGTCTTGCAAGTAAGAGATAGATGGTGAATCGATGGAATACTTGAGCTCTTCTAAGGCGTCTGGCCTGATCAACGACATCTTTTCCAGCTTTGCATGATCTTCCAAGGATCTGTTGGCTCTGAGCACCAAATCGGCATATTCCAGTTCAGGAACCACACTATGAGAGTGTGTCTTTGCCTTAGCCAATATGTGGTCGATAGTTGGCGAGTTTGCCTTAGATGCAATATCCTCGTGCTCTGATTTTGGAAGCACAGACAAGCCAAGCAATGCTGCAACGGCAGCAATGTGGTCCTTGTTTGGCTTATGAGCAAGTTCTTCAAGCTTTGCAAGCTTTTCCTTTTCTAAGACGGCATACCCAGCATCTGAACTCTTTTGCTTGAGGTAAGAAACGGTTGGTTCTTCAACCAGCTTGTTCAAGTTAGCGAATTCAGTTGTTGGAATAACATTGTAGCCTACTTGTTGAGCCTTGGAAGTGAGGTAATCCAATGCTGGCAGCTCTAATTGCTTCTTCAATAAGTCATACTCTGTCTTTTCAAGGGTGACCAAGCCATGCTTGGTAGCATGGTTGGTGACAGTCTCTCTGCTTGGGTCAATCAACTTGTCATATTCTTCATCAGCCACAAGTGTGTGGTTGTGTGCGCTACTCTTGCTCTTGATGTAATCCAAATCTGGGGCGTTGTGGGTGTCAACCAACTTCTTGTGTTCTTCAGCATCCACAACAGTCAAGCCGTGTGTACCTGCGTGTGTCTTCAAGTATTCTGCTGGTGGGTGGGCAAGATTCTTTCTCAAATTCTCCAATTCAGTCAGCTCAACCAAGGTATGTTGAACCTTGGCACTCTTTTGATGCAAGTAATCAATAGATGGCTCATCAATTTGCTTTTGCAAACCGGCCAATCTCAGAGCTTCAACCATCTCAAAACCGTTGGTGGCTGCATGTTCCTTAAGATAGTCAGTAGTTGGCTTCTGGAGCTTGTTAACCATCTCGTCATACTTGTTCTTGTGAACCACATGCATATCAAGAAGACCAGCCATACGTTCCACTTGTTCTTGAGTAGGGTTGTTGAGCTGTTTCAATAAGTCGTTATGCTTTTCCTTTGGAATAAGGATCAAACCTGCAGAGTCGGCAGTGGATTCAAGGTGTTCTCTCAGTGGAGACTTTGCCAATTTAGTCAACTCGTCATAATCTTTCTGAGAAATGAATGCATAGCCCGCTTTCTCGGCGCTATTCTTCAAGTAGTCAATAGATGGGTTTTCAATCGATGCCAATAACTTTCCGTATTCTGCTTGAGATACCAAAACAGAGTTGTTGGATTTGGCATGCTTGTGCAAATCTTCAATTGTTGGACTTTCGACTGACTTCACCAACTGTTCGTGCTTATCGACTGGGATTGCAATTAAACCGGCATCCTTACATTTCTCGTGAAGATAATCGACATGAGGAGTGGAGATCTTAGAGTTCAATTTCAGCAATTCCTTGTTTTCGATAACCACCGAATCATAGGTGTTAGCGTGCTTGTTCAAGAACTCAAGTGTTGGCTTTTCAACAGTTTGTCTTAAACCAAATACTTCTTCTTGAGGCACCACTTCAAAGCCAAGTTCTGCACTCTTCTCCCTCAAGTATTCCTTGGAAGGCTTGTCTAACTTTCCAAGTAATTGCTCATGCTTGTGCAAAGGAATTGCAACTAAACCAACGGCAGTAGCCTTTTCAACAATGTGTTCTTTGCTTGGTTCGTTGGCCTTGTTGAGCAAATCGCTGTGTTCTTTATTAGTGATGGCAACTAAACCATGAGTTTTGGCCTTCTCAGTAATAAATTCTGCACTAGGCGAATCAACGATTGCATTCAACTTCTTCAATTGCGGCTTTTCGATCAATTCATGATTCAAGCTGGCTGCGTGTCTGTCAAGGTCTTCCTTTGATGGGTTGACCAAAATGGAATGTTCTTCCTTAGACAAGGCCACAAGTCCGGCGGCGTCTGCCTTGGAGCGAATGTGATCAGCAGTTGGTTCGTGGGCCAATGATTTCAAGTTTCTGAGCTCTTCATTTGGAACAACAACGTGTTCATGCTTGTTAGCATGTTCTCTCAAGTGATCAACCGAAGGTTTGAGCAAGCTTTCATGGTGAGCAGCGTCAATTGCAACTAAACCCAAAGCAGCTGCCTTCTCCTTCACATGATCAGCGTCAGGGCTGTAAGCCTTACTTTCCAAGGAAGAGTATTCCTCAGTAGGTACGACAACATGACCCTCCCTTTGTGCATGTTTCTTAATATCGGAGATATCTGGCATGTTGGCTCTTTGAAGCAACAGTTCGTGCAATTCTGAAGAAGAAACAACTAAACCAAGGGCCTCAGCATGATGTTCAAGGTGCTCTCTTGTTGGTTTGTTAGCCTTAGCGCTCAAATCATCAAAGGAACTCTTACGAATAAGCAAGTGGTCCTTTTCGGATGCCTTTTGAGTTATGTGGTCCAAAGATGGGTTGTTGGCTAAGTCATTCAAATGGCTCAAGTCCTTGTTCAGAACAAGTGAGTGGTCAAAAGCAGCTGCCTTTGCACTCACGTGTTCCAATGCAGGGCTGTTGGCCAAGTTGCTCAATCTTGAGAGTTCTTGCTCATCAACAAGTACCTTCTTCTTCAATGAAGCCTTCTCGTTCAAGTAATCTTCACTTGGAGATTCAATACTTGCAACCAACTTAGAATGCTCGTCAACAGGTAAAATAACATGCTTGTGTGCTTCGGCCTTGGCCTTGACGAAATCCAATGTTTCAACAGACTTTTGTAATTTAGCGTGATCATCAGAAATAGCAGTCAACCTGGCATGTACATCATTAGAAATTGGGATCAAGTTGAGGTCCTTAGACTTGGAGATGATATGGTCTGCACTAGGTTCGTGAGCCAATTTCTTCAAGTTTTCATAGTCCTCGTTAGAAACAAGAGTGTGTTGTAACCCAGGAGCAGTTGCTTTAATAACATCCAACAGTGGGCTCTCAGCGCTCTTCTTCAATTGCCCTAATTCTTCGTTACTAACAACAGTATGCTCGTAATTTCCTGACAAGTTCTTCATAACATCCAACAGAGGGTTGGCAGCGTCATTCTTCAACTTCTCAACTTCCTTGTCGTGTACAACAGAGTATCCCAATAAAGGTGCAGTGGCCACCATGACTTCAAGCAGTGGGTTCTCGGCGTTATGGCGCAACAGGGCCACTTCTTCGTTAGAGAGAACGACGTGATCAAACTTTGTAGAAGCCGACTTAACAAGTGACAACAGTGGGGACTCTGACTTCTTCTTTAACTCATCAAGATCATGGCTCGAAATGAGGACGCTGTTATAAAGTAATGCCTTCTCAGCCAAGTGTTCCTTTGGAGGAGTATTTGCCTTTTGCTTCAATTCTTCCAATTCTTCCTTCTTAACAAGCAAACAACCCAATGCAGTTGCCTTTTGACTCAAATGCCCAAGCAGTGGCAGGTTTGCCTTGTTTTGAAGAGATGCCAAATCGGTGTCTAAAACCAAAGAGTAGCCATGGCGTTTAGCGTGCTCAGTGAGGTGTTCCACATCAGGTGAGTTTGCCAAAGATTCAAGGTTCTTGTGGTCGTCGTTCAAGATCAACTTGTAGCCCAATTCGCTTGCCTTTGAATTCAAATGCTCGACATCAGGATTGTTAGCAAGGTTTTGCAAGCGGTCATGGTCATCACCCTTAATCACAACATGGTTGTGAGATTGTGCCTTTGAATGCAAGTGGTCAAGGTCAGGCTCGTTGGCCAACTTCAGTAACCTATCAAAATCTTCATTTGCAACTAATGAGTGATTCAAAACCTTTGCCTTTTCGTTAAGATGAGCCAAATCGGGTTCATTCGATAACTTGACCAAACGAGCAAGTTCGCTGTTTTCAACAACACTATGGTTGTGCACGTTAGCCTTACTACGAACATGTTCAAGATCAGGCTCATTTGACAATTTGACAAGGTCTGTGTGCTCTTGGACAGGCAACACAACATGGCCAGATTCTTCGGCCTTTGATCTGAGATGGTCGATACTTGGTTGGTGTGCCTTGGAAAGCAATTCTTCATATTCTTCATTGCTGACCAATTTAAGGTTGTGAGACTTGGACATTTCTGTCAAATGATCCACAGTTGGTTCATTTGCTCTAGATAACAACTTCTTGTGCTCTTCTTGAGGAATCACTTCGTATCCCAACTCCTTTGACTTCTCTGTGATAGTTTGAATCAGTGGCTTTTCCAACTTTTCAAGGTCAGAAGTCTTGACAACACTGTAACCCTTCTGGCTGGCCTTTGAAGTGATGTTTTCAATGCTTGGTTCATTTGCCAATTCATGCAATTCAGCATATTCAGACTTTGAAAGAGTGACCAAGTCATGTTTATCGGCCTGCAACTTGACGTGGTTTAAGTTTGGCTCGTGGGCAAGCAGCTTAATCTCATTGTACTCCTTTTCTGGGATTACAACGTGGTTTGCATCCTTTGCTTTTTGGGAGATATGCTCTAAAGTTGGGTTTTCAGAAGACTTTCTCAAGGCTTCAGCTTCTGCTAAGGTCAAGGCTACAAAGCCAAGTTCCTTGGAGTGTTGATGCAAGCGGTCAGTATTTGGAGTCTTCAAATCATTAAGATCTTTAGAGCTCAATACCACATGGTCATTCTTCAAGGCGTGAGCATGCAACAGGTCTATCAGTGGGTTAACAAGTGATTGATGCTCATCGTTGTGGATTAATGTATGGTTGGCTGCCTTGGCCTTTTGTTGCAAGTGCTCCAAGGTAGGTTCGTGGGCCATGCTTACCAAATCATCATAGAACTTGGTAGTGGAGAGGATCAAGCCAAGATCATTTGCCTTGGCGGTCAAGTACTTCTTGTCTGGCTTCTCATGCTCGGCAAGGGTGACCTGGTAGGATTTCCATTGATCCTCTGGAATTGCATGGAATCCCAATTCTGAAACCTTGGAAAGGACATAAGTCTCAGAAGGTGATTTGTAACTTTGGGAGATCTTCTGTAAACGGTTGAATTCTCCTGTGGAAACCAACTCGTACTCGTTGTCCTTTGCCTTATTGGTAAGGAACTCTAAGGATGGTTTTTCGAGTTTGCTGTTCAACTCCTGCAATTCGACTTGAGGAATGGTAACCAAGCCCTGTTGCTTGAGTCTATTTGTCATTTCGGTCTCGTCCATCAACTTTTCATGTTCACTCTTGGAGAGAACAACATAGCCACGGCCCTCAGCAAACTTGATGATTTCTTGCTCTGGCATTTCTTCAATGTTGTGCAGGTTCAATTCTTCATACTTCTCGTATGGAATCAAAATTAAGTTGTTTTCAGAAGCATAGTCTTCGACTTCTCTCTTTGGAGTGGCGCCTTGCAATTCCTTTGCCAAAATGGTCTTCTTTGGAGTTTTATTAATGTCTGAGTCCGAAGAGTCATCGTCTATCAAGTATGGGATATTGTAGTCGCCGGTGGCAGCGGTGATGTTCAAGCTTCTCTTGGAATGAATGGAGTGGATGGAGTCTACGTCAGACAAGGTGGTATCGTCAATGGCTGCAGACAACTTTGGAGGCTTTGAAGGGGTATTTTGGATATCCTTGGTGATGTAATCATCCCAGGTGCCTGATTTGTTCTTTGCATCGTCTTCTGTGTTCAGGGTGTTTTCTTCATCGGTTTCGTCGTCGTCGACATCTACGTCGTCGTCGGTGACAATGTACTTTGAGGATCTCTTTGAAGGAGAGATCATCATGGACGAACGGTTGGATGCTGGCTTCAAGTCTGTGGAGCGCATACGCTTTGTCAACTTGTTCAATTGCAGTTTCAGGGACTGGTTGTTCAAGGCGTTGAACTCTTCCTTTCTCAGCTTGAGCAAGGCGGATCTCAACTTTGCGATGGTTCTGTTGTTGTGGTTCAAAGTTGCTCTCAAGGTTTCGGCCTCCAATTGAGGGTTGTGGGGGTCAACGTTAGGCAACTCTGTGGGTTGCGAGTCAAGCAAGATGCTGTCGAAATCGAGGGACTCGTCATCGGAGTCCTCTCCAATGGACAAGGCTGTGAGAGAGGTGTTCAAGACCGAGTTGCGCTTTGAAGAAGTTGTCTTGATTTCCTTCAGGTTGGAGATTTTCAAGTGCAATTGATCGTTTTCGTCGTTCAATTCTTCAATCTTCTCGTTCAACTCGCCAATCTCCTTGCTAAAGTTTGTCTTGAGGGTATCATAACTGGACTTGATGCTTTGGTTGTGTAAAATCAAATCGTCGTTTTCCTTTTGCAAGGTTGCAAATTTCAATTGCAAGTCTTGATTGAGTTTGAGGAGCTTTTCCTTGGAGGAGGTGAGCAGAGACACTTGGTCGTTCAAGCTGCTCAAGTTGGACTCCAACTCCCAGTTTTTGTCCTTGAGGTCGGACTCGTTGCTGATCTGGAAATTACGGGAGCTTTGGAGTTTTTCGATTTCTTCCTTGTAGTGCTGGACCTCCTCCTGGTTGGACTTGAGCTTCAGCTTGTACTTTTGGTTTTCTGCAGTCAACCGACGGCATTCGCTCAACAAGTTTTCACTGAGGCCCACCACAAAGTTCATGTCGTTACCTTTTGTCTCTGGACCAAGACTTGTCGAGGGATTGATGACGGGTATGTTGGGCATGGAGTTGCGCAGCGGCATCTTCTTGGCCGTGTTGGCGCCGTTCCCGACATTGCTCAAGCTCGGTAACGCAGGCAAGGGGGGCAATTGCGGTGGCGTGCTTCCAAGCTGCGCTGGAATACTATTGCTCTTGGGAATCGTGGGTGGCACATTCTCTTGATCTGGGCGTAATTGGGTGTCGGAACGCTTATGAAACAATCTCTTCTGGATGTCCGAAAGCTGGCCCCTGATGTCGTCCTTGGGGTGGGACATCGTCAATGTGTTTGCTAGACTGTTCTTGTACGTGTATCCTAAGGACTGTTTTCTTCCAGCCTAATGTCTTTGTATAAAATCTTTTTGCTGTCTCGCTAATTAAATGTTTATATTGTATGAAGAAATCAAAACAAACAAATGCGGAAGGATTAGCAGGGGAAAAAAAAAAAACCACTACAGACAGATTGGGTTACCGTGTAGCAGATTAGAGTGTCAAGTTAAGATTGGGGTTCGGAACCCTACAACTAGATGATTTGGTCGATTACAACAATACAGCGCAAGCCAAATGAAAAACGCCCACCATCCACAGCAACGGCACTTGACACAGAGAGACTGAAAAAAAGGTATCGAGCAATTAGCCAGAGTGCATGAACAACCAACGAATAGCGTTAGAGGCATCGGGAGCCGGTGCCTCAAGGCCTATTCCAGCGCAAACAGGGGGGGGATGCATAATCTAGTCCCACCAGAAGGTGAATCAGGCGTTTTTTTGCTAGTGAAATTTTCCTTGATTCAAGGCAATGAGGCAGCACCTTGATTGTGACGCAAAAATTGATGGGTGGTGTGTTGGTTATGAAGTTTGTTGTAGAGAAGCAAACCCTTACTAGAGAATAATTAAAGCTATTTGGATACAGTAGGTATATCTATATACTAGGGTAAAGAGTAGGATGCCCTACCAAGAACGACGGTAATCTATAAGTCATTATTCCTTTTGCTCTGCAAGATTCCCAAGGTGACCGAGTTGGAGCGGAAGTAGTTTGGTCTAATCTGTTCTTGAGTGCTTTTTGTTTCGTCTAGGTGGATGGCTTTGGGGAAAGGACTGCATATCTGGTCCTTGTTGTAGTGGTTGTTGAAACGGACAGCCAAGTTGGGTATATGGGGAAGGTTTGTGGAGGGAGGGTTTGTGGTTGCGTGAGAATTAAAGGTTGCGTTTTCGACAAATGGGGCATTGTTGACCAAGGGCGACACCATTCTGGCGGCCGAACCTGGCGGAGCAGCCCCTGGGATGGCTGCTGACTTGATCATGTTGGCTGGGATGCGCTGGTTTCCGGCAACGTTGGTTGCACCAGCCATGCCGAGTCCGAGCGGAGAGGCGTCCTGGTCGAGAATCACCGTGCTGACACTGGAACTGCCGCCCATCTGCTCCGCAGTCAATGTGGTTGTGGATCCACCACTGGCCAACACCGACACTGAAGGCTGCATTCCCACAATGCTGCCACGCGGAACGTCCAGCATCAACCCCACAGGCACGTCCGCCAACTCCGGCTCGTGGTCCTGGAAAAGAATGGGCACAAACGTGTGGATGGCGCCGTCCGAGTTGGTGTGGGCGTGGCTCGCCAACCGAGGGAGGTTGGAATCGTGTGACTTGGCCCGGTTACTCAACGAGAGCAACGGTCTGGACGGAGGGGCACCCTTCACTTTCAGTGTGAATGCTAACGTGAGGTTGCCCTCCTCCTCATCTTCACTGGTGGATGACGACGAAGACAGGTACAGCAGGTATGACGACATACTCAGGAACTTCTGCAAAGGAGCAATCTCGTCGGTGGTCTGGTCGCGACGTGCATTGGCGTTGATCTTGACAGTCGGCGTCTTCATCAGCGAGTTCAAGTCAAACGCCTGGAACTTGGCGTTGATGCAGTCGATAGGTGCATCCTTGCTGCTGTTCAGCTTCAGCTTTTGCTTGGTGAACTCTTGGTACTTCATGGTCAAGTACTCGTCGTTAAGACTGTCCAAACTTGCAAAACTCTCTGTCAAAGGAAGCGACATGACGGAAGATGGACGACGTTTGTCGTTGTGGATGCTAATGGGCCCAACCTTGAGCTTGGGCGTCAGCAGCGATGCGAGCGAGTTTTGCAAATGGGAAGGAATGGGTGTGGGTGCAGCGTTGGCGTGAGGTGGGATCTCCAATGGATCTTGGAGACTTGGATGTGGGTGTGCTGGGTCCATGTCTTCGCTGGACGTGGTTGTTCTCGAGATCGAGTAGTTGCTTGATCTTCTTCTCTTGGCGTCCTGGAGTTGGATACCTTTGAATGTGTCAACCACCGAATGGTTCATCATGTATAAGTCTCCTCCAACGTTTCTCTTTGTTTCTATTTGTGGGGCCTCGACAACTCCTGCGCTCGATCCACGACGCAGCTTGGAATTCTCATCTATAATCCTTCCTAAACCAGAAATTGAGTAGGATGAAGGCTTTGAATTCAACTTGGTTGGGAGTTGTGAGGGCGATGTCTGGTGTGCTAATGCTGATGGTGTGTGGGGGATGCTCAGAAAGTATTCTTCGGCATATGATCCTTGTCGAGACTCGGGTCTAGATCCTGTAGCTGAGTGTGTCATGTACTCTGTGCTCAAACCTCTTGGGTCCTCCGAAAGAATAAACAGGTTGTTTGTGCCCAATCTGGCCGTCTGCGTCAAGTTGGAACTGCTGGATTCGTCACTCGACACACTTCTCGAGTGCTCGAGTGCCAACAGTGCAAACTTGCTGCGGACATCCAGGTCACTGCCACCGCTGGCTCTGATGGCACGCACCAACCCTCTCTTCATTCTGGCGCCGACCCCAATGACAGCATTGTCTATTTCCTCTTGGCCCAAAACCTCTGGCTCGGCGCTGCCGTTCAAGTTGCAAAACTCGTTCAAAAGATCCAAATCGTCCTCCAAACCCATCAACGTGAAAGGGTGGGACTTGATGCTGGCAATGTCTATACGTGTCTCACTATTCTTGTCAAGTAATTGTTTGAGTAAGTCCTTTGCTAACTCAAACTCCTCTTCCAAAACAGGAGCTGGGGAGTTGAAGCTATCAACAGTTTCTGGGAATTGCAATTCTTCATTGCAAATAACCAGGAAAAGCTCAAATTCGGAATCTGCGTTGAATGGGACTTTTCCAAAAAGAAGACAGTATAAAGTGACACCAAGGGCCCATATATCTATCTTGTTATTAATTCTTGGACTTTGGATTGTTGCACCCGAAGCCATCAGCGCAACCAGTTGCGAGTTGGAAAAGTTGCTGTGGCAAAGTTCTGGGGCAAAGAAGGCGGGTGTTCCTGCTGTTTTTGCAAGTTCAAGTTCGTTCATCACTTGGCCGTCGAGGCTCGAGGCAAAACTGACCCCAAAATCACTAATTTTGACGCAGTTCAGGGCCAGCACAAGCAAGTTAGCCGGCTTGATGTCACGGTGCACAATTCCCTGCATATGCAAATACTCGAGACCTAAAACAACGTCTCTGAAAATCTTACGAGATTGCTTAAAGGTTAAATTTGGAAGCATTTCGTTGGAAAGCAAATAGTTGTCTTGGTCGTCCTGGTCGACGATGCTTTCTGTTTCCTCGTCGTCTGCGTCGCTGTCGTTGTGTTCTTTGGATCTCTTGCGGTCTCTAGTGACTGACCTCTTTCTGGCGCCACAACAGGGGATGTCGTCTGTGAGAGTTCTCGATACCTTGGTTCGCTTGTTGCGTTTCCAACGAATCTCGCCCTTTTCCAAGTATTCCAAAACCAAGTAGATTTTGTTCAGGTTCAGGTCGTCTAGAACTTCTCTTAATTTGACAATGTGTTTGTGGTTACACTTTTTCATGATTGCAATTTCCTTTTTGATCTTCATGTCTTCGTTTGCAATCTCAGCCGAGGCCTTGCGCATTCTCAAGCTGGGTCTCAACTTCTTGGAGCGTCTGTTGACGATTTTGATGGCAACCAACTCGTTATGGATCAAATCCTTTGCGAGCTTGACCTTGCCGTGTTCTCCCTTTCCTATTTCACGTAAAATCTCGTAAGTGTTCAAGACTTTGCGGCGCGTGAGGGGGTCATACTCCAAGAACACCTGATCTGTTTCTTTGACGACGTGGTGCTTTCTGGGCTGTGGATGCTGCAAGGCCGAGTACTTTCTGTCTGGGGATGTTGGCGGTAAGCTTGTGGAGGCTGCCATGGGGGATGCGTTGCTGAAGCTGTTGTCTCGTGATCTTGCTAGGGAGCGGTGCAAAAGTCCGGCCACCTTGCCAAACAAGCTGGGGCGGCGCATCGGGTCTGGGGAAACGGGCAAGGTTTCGTCGCTGGTGGGCTCTGCGGTGCCGCCGGGCACCGACAGGGTGGATTCCGAGGTCAAGGTGGGCGTGATTGGGTCCGTCATGGAGAGCGTGGCGGTTGCCGGGGCGGCCAGCGTCGGCGTCATAATCACCTGCAACAACGACGCGTTGGTCGACACCAGCGTCGACGGCGTGGTCGCCGTCGTCTCGTTCCGCGAGTACACCGTCGACGTGGTGGACGCCGTGGCGTCGGTGGCGCCATCTCCGTTGGCGCAAATGTTCAGATTCACCTCGCAATTGGTAGAGTACCCATTCTCGTGTGTGGTGGCCACAAACAACTTCTCTCGTGTACTCATTGTGTTCTGTTCATTTATCTCTTATCTTCCAAAAGGAATGGCGATTCCACTAGGGCAACAACTTTCTTTTCTTTGGATGCTTTACAAGGGGTTGGAACTTGTTTCCATGTACAAAAAAAAAGTAGATACTAAAAAAAAAAAATAGTGTTGAACAGAAAGAACAGGGCAAAAAAAAAAAAATGTGATTGGGGTCTATGACTAAGAACAAGAACAGCCAATGGGCCACTAGACTACTGGGCTTCTGGGATAGCCAGCTGGTGGATCACTTCGGACAATGGCTTGATCCCACTCACATGCTATTGTAAGCATGTTTTCATAAGCTCCCTCGGATCCATTGCTCTTTTCTTGCTTCCAACCCCGATTGTTCATTAGACATTTCACCACAAAAGGTGGGAAATAACCTTTTGGATGCTACAAACCAGACTCGCAGATATCAGATGCACATGGCCCGAAGAGCGACGGAGGACGGAGCGGGACTCGTGAGGACAACGAAAAGCGTCTTTTTGAGTGCCCAACACAAGGGAGGAGAAGTCCGGGCCATATGCTGCTGGATCCGATCTGCTTTGGTGCCAATCCCCTGAGATTGCATGCCGTTCTATTGTTTGGATGTCCCTACTACAAAGGGCCTTTGAATGTGGACCCAGGAAAAAAAAAAAAAACATTGGTACCACCGCTGATTCCGTTTTGGTACTGAGGAGTACGGGGGGGAGTTATCGGTGCAGCTCGTATAGGAGGGGAGGGCTACAAACAGAAGGAGCGTTGGGGACGGGATAGCACCGGCCCGCCAACAATAGCAGGTATAGCTGGGCAGTAGAACCAACAAACCCGTTGTTCTCAGGTTGTCAAGAACGACAGCAAAGGTCTTGTGAGAGTCCGGAGTTTTTTCAAGCTTTTTTTTTTCCACAATGTTCTGTGTCAACCAACGGATCCAAGTTGACAACGATCTCTGCACCGTTCGGTTTGTTGGGGAGATTTCGCAGTGGCCAGGCATTGGGGCGTTGGGGGTCGAGTGGGACAAGCCCGAACGAGGCAAAAACAGTGGTTGTGTGGACGGCGTGCTGTACTTCACGTGTGTGCAGCCAGGGGCCGGGTCGTTTTTGAAGCAGAACAGCAGGCGGATCCAGGTGGGTGTGGATCTAGTTGATGCTTTGGTGGCGCTGTACCAGGACTTGGACGCGGAGGTGGGTCCCCACCGGTTTGGGTCCAAGGTGGTGGAGAGCTACGGGTTTGCCAAGCTCAACCGCATCCAGGCCGACTTGGAGCGCCTCACCCTGGTGTCCTTGGACAGGAAAGGCATAGCCGGCTGCGCCGACGAGACTGTCCTCGCGTCTCTTGCGCTGGTCCAGCACTTGGACTTGAGTTATAACTTGTTTGATCTGGCGGTGTTGGCCCATCTCGGCCGTCTCCAACACTTGCAGGTGTTGAACTTGAACGGCAACCGCTTTGCCTCGCCACCCTTGATCCACGACCAATTGACCATCCACACCCTCAAGCTCAGCGACACCACGATGCCCATTGCCTTTGTCAACCGGATTGTGGCCCAATGCCCGAATTTGACCTCGTTGCATCTAGCCTCCAACAACTACTCGGACGAGGACGTGGCCGACCTCCAGACTTCCGTCAACCTATTGAATTTGTCGTTTAACAGCTTGAAAAAGGTTCCTGACTGCACAGCCAGCACGCTCCTACTCTCAGATAACCAGATCTCCACGCTTTCGGGGCGGCTTGCAGCCACCGAGGTCGACTTGAGGTATAATAGAATCGATAGCTGGACTACCATAGATTCGATACCGACTGTCTTCCCGAACATCACGAGCTTGAGATGCAACAACAACCCTGTTTCCGAGCTCCTCACCGCAGACGAGTTGGCCCTACAGTTGATAGCAAGGGTCGGTGGCCTCACGGCGTTGAACGGCTCGCCCTTGAGAAAGGACGAGATCGAAAACTCTGAGCTCTACTTCATTTCCCAGGTCCAAAAGAACGTTTTCTCAACTGACCAGCTGGGTGCTAGGTGGAAACAGTTGACTGCAAAGTACAACATCAAGCTGCTGGCCACAACCACCACAACGCATTCCAACAAAATCACACTCAACTTGAATGGTACCCTTGCTCGAACCTTTCTCACAAACAACACTGTTCTCCGCCTCATGGGTATCATGTCTCGGCTTCTCAACAACATTTCAATCTTGAAGTTTCGCTTGTACTACTATGTGAATGAGTTTGAGGATACTGAGTTGCGCGTCAAACTGTATTTGGTTGAGCTGCATTTGCTCGACCATTACGGGTTTTCAGAAGGTCAGACCGTGTATGTGGAGTGTGAAGAGATTTAGGGTGATGCGAGGGTAAATGCATTCCAAGGTGAACACCTACAAGGTTGCTTGTACCGTCAAGTGAGTAGCATAAGAAAACTAGCATAACTAGCATAACTAGCATAACTAGCATAACTAGCATTACATAATATCTACTAGTAATTGTAAGTGTTCGTAGTGCTGGCAATAGTGCTGGCAAAAATGATCCAAGACCATCTGGTGTAGTCAATACCTCCATTCGTGATGTGTGGTTCGCTAGTCTTCCCCATCACAGCAAGCAAAACCCAATTGCAACCAACCCGCTAACCCATCCACTCTCAAACCTACAATTGCTCCTTTAATATACATTTCTATGCCTATTTTCCTACTTCGTGAGTCCCTACTCTTGGAAACCCCATAAACCATCGCCCAAGTAGGTCAACAATTCCACACCGATGCCCTTGTTCTTGGACTTGATTTCGTCGGTGGACATCACCAACTTACCGAGAGCCAAGGCGGTTTCCTTACCTTCTGCGTACACAGCAACAATGCTGTCCTTGTCCAAGGTCTCAGGCAAGTCGGCACCGGCACTGGTCAAACCAGGACACATGATGTTGGCACCAGACAAGACAAACTTGATAGCCCCTCTGTCCACCTGGACACGTGGGAACAATTCAGGGTACTTGTGGACCACCTGCAACGAAGGCACCAATTCGTCGAACTTTTGGAACATCACAACGTGTCCGTCGACAGAATATAACTGGATCTTTTCTTCACACTTGATGTGTATCAACTGGGACTTCTTCGGTATGATCGTGTCTATGGTTTCCTCCAACTTTGGATATTGGTCCACAAACCTAGACTTGAGGCCTCTTTGCACAGAAGACTTAATGTTGGAACGTGAGTGCACGTCCTCCTTGGTGAACTTCTTGAACATGGTTTGTTTAAGAAATCGATTGCGTAAAATTTTACAGTCTGCTTTTTCGCTTTTCGCTGGCACACTACATTACCGACACTTCGCTGGCGAGTCCGCTACCGACCGCTGGGGAGAGAGGTTGAATGTCTAGATTTATAATTACAATGCCACCATCCGGTGCTAGACCTCGGTGTCACCGTACTCAAAGGAAATCCAAAGATTGCTCTTGCCTATTATTGATGAACAGGTCTCTGGCGTTGCACCAGCACCCGTAGTTCTCATGAATATCCAGCTCAAGACCTGGTACAACAACCAAAGCCGAGCGAGGAACAAGGCTGCTCGGACGTCTACATCCCACCGTCACCCATACTGGTGTGTTTTCTTCTCGTTTTGAGTCTCTCTTTCTGAGTCTTTCTCTCATTCTCTCTCACTTTCTATCTCTCTCTCTCTCTCTCTCTCTCTTGTTTCTCTCCAGTACTCCCCTCCTCACTCCTCTCTTGTCACTCCTCTTCTCATTCCCCCTCCCTTCACTTTACCAACACTTCAATGGACTCACTAGGGGTGCTCGTAAAGTGAGGGAGCCGACTTCTCTTCATTCACAAGACAACCTTCAAAGAAGCGTTGCCCGCCAAAAAAGAAAAATTTCAAGTCTAAGGTGGTTCCAAAAATTCCCCGGTCGTTTCGTCCGAAGACTAACAACAGGGAGCTGTCAGGTTATAGTTTTCAACCAGCAAAAACATGATCTCGGACGAATCCTCACTGATACACGTAATGCCCCTGCATAAAGATGGAACCAAAAGAGAAGAGGAAAATGTAAACATTTTCTGGTTCTCACTTTGGTTTTATACTTGTCGTTTGTCCGGGTAACGGGTTGCATTTGCAGCCATACGCCACTTTGGCTGCTGCAGACGCCAGTTAGCAGCCAACGACAAGTCGCTGCAGGCTAGCAGGTTGCTCAGCTGTCTATTCAAGACAAATGTGATGCGCTATTTCTAGTATTTCTGCATTTAGCTTACATTTTGGAGCTCAAACTACCAACTCGTTTTGGTATTGCCTTTACTGGGAAGCTTCTTGTGCTACGCTCCACCTATTAAATATCGTTCATTCGTTATCTTGTTCTATCAGTGATGACCTTGGATCTTATATAAGCAACGCTCTGGGATTCAGATGGTTGGTTTTGGTGTGCCTGGTGCTTGAGTTGAAGTGCGGCCTCCCTGGAGATTTTGGCATCCTTTTGCAACTGAATCAACGAAGCCGTCTTTCTGCTGTATCCAATCCTGCCACCGCTGGCCGTGGCAAGACCGTCGTTCGGGTCGTAATGCTTCTGTGTGGACCCCTCCACTCCAGTGTAGTATTTGGTGTACAAGACCATCAGCTGTTTCTCCGTGAGAAACCCTTCGTTGGGGCTATTGCTACTTTCGTAGAGTGCTTCGTCTGACGGATCTTGGGTGGATGTAATCATTTGTTTGTTTGATTCGCCGTCATCGGTGGAAATTAATATCAATTCGTCGTCCAAACCGTCATCAAAGAGATCCTCGTCAGCATTTGGCTTGGTAGGACCGGGCTCCAGAGACTTGAGCTCTTTCTCCAAACTGTCATCAAAAACGTCCGGAGATGCAACGCTGGTGTCCGCCTGCTTACCCACTTCATTGTCTTGATTGTTCCCATTGACAGTTCGCTTAGGTACTGTGGGCATCGTATGGCTGGATTGGAGTGACTCTCCCAAGACCTCATCCAACCCATCATCAAAAACATCGTCCTCTTTGCTGGTGTCGCCAGCAAGTGCAGAAACTGCCGGGGTAGCGGTGTATTGTGGGATATCAAGGTCCAACTCAACGTCTAGAATGTCATTCGTCTCATGTTTTGGGCTTTTCTCGTCTCCATCCTCGTCCTGTGTAGGCACGTACTTTGGCAAATCAAGATCCTCGTCAAGAGGAGGGCTGATTCTGGCCACATTTGGTCGTGGTCTCTTTGCTCCTAATGTCCCCGTTTTCTTGAAATCAAGTTCAATGTCTCGTTTGGGTGCCCTGCTCCGATGCCCGGGAGATTTGCTCTGTTCTTTCTCTGAGACGTTTCTTGAGGTGTTTGGAGTTGATGTGCTTTGCTTTCTAATGGGGTTTGCGGTACTTGGAGAGTCACTATCGGAGGAATCAAGAATGCTATCCAATATGCTGCTCTTGTCACTTTTGTCCTGGTTCTTTTCGTCAATCGACTTGTCTCCAAGCTGAAGCAAACTAGTGACACTTCGAAACCCTGTTTCCACATCGTCAGGCATGAAAAACTTCTTCTGAGTCTTTTTGGCTGTAGTGGCTGACTTGCGTTTGGAGGTCTTTTTCTGTGATCCCATCATGTACTGAGTAGCTATTCTCACAATCTCATCCTCGTCGTCCTCGAGCTTCAACTCAATGTTTTCTTCGGGAATATCAATATACCTGTGTTCTACCTTTGGGTCATATTTCGCAGGAATAATACGGTTCTGTGGAGCAAGCGTGATGGTATTGCCTTGCATAATGTAGTTCTGAATATGTTCATAGCCTCCCATAGCCTTGTCAAACTTGGATTCTTCATTTCCTGAGAAAAGTAAAACAACCTTACCGTCACGCTTACGACCAGTTCTACCCATTCTCTGAATATTCTTGATAGGAGAACTGGTTGAGTCATAACAGATAATCAAATCAACTTCTCCAATATCCAACCCTTCTTCCCCAATCGATGTACAAACAAGAATGTTGTATACACCTTTCTTGAATTGCCGAATAACTTCTTTTTGCATTTTCTGGCTCATACCTGTGATTTGTGCCTCCTCGCTCAGTGTCTTTTTTGTCTTATTGCTTCCTCCGTCCTGGTTTTCATCTTCAAGTAGGTCATATTCATCCTCTTCTGCAGCCTTTGCCTTTTTGGACTTTGCAGCAGGTGCCTTCAGTTTCTTCTTCTGCTTCTTTTTGTTGTAATCTTCAAACCTGTCTTTTTCCTTGGCCTGCCCAATGAAAATGTGGGGCTTCAAGTCATGCCCAAACTTTTCGATAGATTGGACAATCTCCAATGCTGACTCTCTGAATTCTGTAAAAATGATCACCTTGGAGTTGGAGTTGGTGGTGTTATCAAAGAACTCCTGCAACTCCTCCATGATGGCTTCTATCTTTGGATGCGAGAATATACCTGGGTTCTGGAGATACTCCTCTGCCTTCTGTAAAGCAAGAGATACGTGGTCGCTCAAGTAGAAGTCTGCGTTCGTCTTATTCGAAGACTTCTTTTTGGTCCATTTGGCATTGAACTCGGCGTGCTTTTCCTTCAAGTACTTGTAAAACGAGCGGATTCCATAAATGTTGAGTCTCTTCAAGCATTGACCCACAACCCCAAGCAACTGAAGTGTGTGAAATCCAGACCACTTGACGTTATTGGGCAACGCCTTGTTCAGCATCAATCTTCTGGACGTCTCCATGCAATGGAAAAAGTTGATCTTCAGCGGATCTGAGATTTCATAGATCTTCCTCTCATTAGCAACTATAAGGGTAGGTTCAATTGCATCGCAAATGTTGTCAATGAGCAGAGACGTCTCCGGGGATGCAGGAATGATTCTTCTCTCCACCTTTCTTCTCTTCATGTACTTTATAATGTCTATGCTGTTTTCTGTTCTGACTTCAATCTTGGAAATCAGTAAATTGTCCACAATTTCTTGGACCCCATCCACATCTGCGGCTGGTGTGGCCGTCAAGGCAAGAACACGGAACGATTTGGAGAATCTTTTCATGAACTTGACTACGTTGTTGTACGCGTAGTTCCCCTTGGCTCTGTGCGCTTCGTCAACAACAAGCAATACAACAGACTTGGGGTCCACAATTCCAGCACACAAGTCGTTTTCCGCCACTTGGGGGGTAGTGAAGAAGATCTGCTTGGACTCCCATATCTCGCCTCTATTCTTTCTTGTCTTATCCAACAAAATGGCCACCTTGGAGGCTGGGATCCCGGTGATGGAGCAACACGCCTTGATCTGTTGCGCCACCAATGGCTTGGTGGGCGCCATGAAGATGATCTTAGAGTCGGGAAACCACCGCATATAGTTGAGGATGACGGTGGATGCAATGAAGGTTTTCCCCAACCCGGTGGGCAAGGCCGCCAACAAGTTATGGTAGAGTGCTCTGTGCACAATGTTGTACTGATAGTCACGAACCTCAAAGTTGGTTGGATAGATGTACGTCTCGAGACTCATATCGTCAATTTTATGATGTGTGGCATGTGTAACCGCTGGGACAGTCGGTGTTCCTTCAGCGTCTACCTCTCCTTCCTTCATCAAAAGGCCATCCAAAGTCCGTTGTGGGAGCGATTTGCGTGTCTGGTTCTTTCCTACCACCGCCTTGGAGATGTCGGTTGCTAGAAGTGCTTGCAACTCCTCGTCATCGTCCTCGAAACACGATTCCCCGTCACTCATGCTCCAATCTAGTTGTCTCTTTAGGTGAATAGACTACCTCAAGACACGCGTAAAGATAAATAAAAGAAAAAAAGACCCATGTCTGATCCATACAAGGTGCTTTCCCAGGGCATTGCCCGGCTCACCAAACCTCTACAAGAGGTGCTCGACTCTCATTCAGAGTTTAGAGAACAGCAGGCTTCTATTGCCACCAGCTTGACCTCTGTTCCTCAAGTCACAAGGCAGTTGGAGGAAGCTAGAAACAAGAAATAGTGGAGACAGCCAAACACCGTTTTCAGATTTGCGATACTCACGAAAAATTCCACAACCAACCAGTCTAGAGCACAGCTTGATACCCTAGACCCTATCCCTAGCATGCTTCGTAGAATAGCAGCCATGTCCACCTCCACAGCCAAAGTCGTCAAGTCTGAAATATCCGGTCCTATCGAAGATTCGATTGTGCAGAAGATCACCGAAAGCTTGAAGCCAACCTACTTCAAGGTGACGAACGACTCCCATAAGCACTCCCACCATGCCGGGATGAGAGGTGCTTCCAATGTCAAGGAGTCACACTTCAACTTGGAGATTGTTTCTGATCAGTTTGAGGGTAAGAATATGCCTCTGAGACACAGGTTGATCTACCTGTTGTTGGATGAAGAGCTCAAGGAGAAGGGCGTCCATGCATTACAAATGAAGACAAAGACTCCTTCTGAATACAGCAAGCTCTCAGCCAAGTAGACGCAGTCAGGGACCCAACAGCCATGGCGAGTTGCAACCGTGCTGAACACAAGTAAATAGATATCTACAATGGTAAACACGATATACTTAGTGTATGTATGAGAGAATGAAATAAACAAATTATAAGTCAAAAAAAGGGTATGTCAAAAACCGAGACAGGCAAGGTCGTAAGAACTTCGTTATAATTACAGCGGGCAATGCTGATTTATTCAGCACCATTAGCAAATGAGATTGGCAACGTTCCGTTTTCATGTTCATCAGCGGCAATAGCATTTTCTTGGACACTGGCGTTTTTAGCAACCAACTCGACGATTCTTCTGATGACAGGCAAGTTCAACCAGGCTGGAACGTAGGCCTCCACACGTGCAAATGGTCTCAACTCGATGGTTCTGAATGGGTCGTTGAAGTGGCCGTCGGTCGAGACGAGCTCAAACAAGTCGTCGGCGTTGGTGGAGTCGTTTTGCTTCACTCTGTCGGCAACAGCTTGCAACACGTCTGGTGCAATAGGGGTTTCGTAGTCAGCAACATAGTATTGAGAGATCAACTTTTGGATTTGAATAGGCTTCAATGCATAACAAATTTCGTAGATGATTTCAATATCTTCTGGAGTGTTCTTTCTCAATTGCAACAACTTGGCAGCTTGCAACAAGTGAGATAAATATGCAGATCCTTCTTGGATTTCATGACTCTTACACCATTCTTCCAAACGGGTAACGTTGTAGTTCAATTGTAAACCTCTCTTCCAAGACAAGAAGTTTCTTCTCATGATCAAATCGTTGAAACACAAGGCGTCAATGAATCTCAACAACTCGACGATAACCTCGTTCATCACTTCATGCTCAATAAAGTAGGACTTCATCGACCAGTAGACAGAGTTGAAGAAGGTCAAGATGTCGTCCATCTTGTGCTGCACACCTGGCGAGAAGACCTTGGCCAAGAATGGAGAGTTTTCTGGGGCCATGAAACCTGGCAAGGATTGCGACATCACAACAGCGCTCACAGCCTTCTTTTCCAAGTCCTTTTCCATCTTCTTCATCCACATGTTGTAGATGTTGTAACTCAAGGATTCAAAGTCTTCCTTCACAACAACAACCAAGTTCAAGTACTCTTCGAATTCTTCCTTGCTCATCTCATTAGAAAGACTGTCGTTGGCAACAATAGTCTTTTGAGCATATGAAACAAAAGAGTACAATTCATGTGTGTTGGAAAGCCAGAAGGCACCGTTGGAGATGACTTCATCTTCCTTCAATGAGCTGACAATTTGTTGAATCAGAGACAAAACTTCGCCCAAGAATTCTTCGGATTCCTTGGTCAAGCCCAATCTCCACATGTCGGACAAGATGATGATGATGATTCTAGCTGGGAACAAAACTTCCTTTCTAGTCAAGTCGGCAGCAACACCGGAGGCTGGGATCTTCAAACCCTTGAGCAAACCTTCGACAATTTCTCTGTGCAATTGTCTCGAGTCTCTCAACAACTTGAACAACTCATCGTTGATGTCATCAATGTTACCATCTTCATCGTTGGAGATTTCAATAACAGAAACTGGTCTGTTGGTGTCCAAGGATGTTGGTGAGTTCCAGGCCAAGGCACTGCTGTGACGCTTGTTGGTTTGACTGATCTTTCTGCTTCTGATGATAGCAGCATTACCGCCCTTGGCATCACCGTTGGTGTGTTGACTTTGCAAGTTGGCCAATTCAGACTTCAATTGTTCAATGTGAGCCTTCAAGTCGACTTCGATGGTGTCACGCTTAACTAATGCATCCTTAGCTTGGTTCAATTCTTCAATATTACGTTGAACTTCTTGTCTCAAGTCAGCTTGTTCCTTAGTCAAGGCTTCAATTCTGGACTCAGCACTAGTGTATTCAAGCTTGATTGCTTCCAATTCACGGTTAACAACCTCGATTTCCCTGAGGTGATCGGAGTTGGCAGTGTCCAACATTTCGGAAAATTCTAATTCTCTGGACTTCAAAGCTTCATGAGCAGAACTTTGCTGTTCCAACAACTTCTTGAGGTTAGTGATTTCAGTAACCAACTTCTTGTTGTCTTGGATCTTGGCAGCCAAAGATTGGGTCAAGTCGATAACCTTGTTTTCCAATTGGTAACTGACTTCCTTCAACTTGTTGAGAGACTTGGCTTCTTCCTTCAACAGCTTCAATTCGTGCTTGGCCAATCTTCTTCTAAACAAGGATTGGATCAAAACAACCTTTTGCAAGTTAGCCTTGTATTCGGATCTGGCTTGGTAGCCTCTCCAGTGGTTTTGAATAACCACAGCAGACTTTTCTAATCTCAACTTGGTGATGTTTGCTCTGACTTGACGACCTCTGATGGACTTTTGCAATATTATGATAGCACTCAAGGCCTTCTTTGTTTGTTCTCTAATCAAGAAACCACGAACCATAGTTTGGATCAAAGTGGCTGCGGCAGCTTCTCTTTCTCTCTTGATTTGTGCTCTCTTCAAGTGACCACGGATTAATGATTGAACCTTACGGTGTGATTCCTTGATTTCCAAGTACTTCTTGTGGTAGACGTGTCTTCTCATGTTCTTTTGAATCATGACGGCAGACTTGTGCAACTTGTCAGATCTCAACTTTTCAAAGTGTGCCAACATACCGGCCTTGAAAAAGATCTTTGTGTTACCCAATTGGTACTTGGTCTTGTCATCAATGCTTTCTCTTAAGATGGTGTCACACAATCCGGACACAGATTCTTGAGTAGTGTTAGCACTGCTCATGACCTTAATCCAGAGATCAGAGTGAACCAAAATGTGGTATCTGTCTGCAAACTCAACGTAGGACCATCTAGATGGGAAACCAGCACAGGAAATTCTAATTGTTTCCAACACACCACAAGCTCTCAATTGTGATAACACCATTAATGAATCAAATTCCCAAGCTTTCTTGTGTTCGTTTGGCTTAATACACCTAATATAGTGGACGTTAGTCGAGTTTATAGTCTTCATCAACTCAATCAATGAGTTTTTGAAAATGGAACCCAATGTTGGCTTTTTGCTGGCAATAGACTTCATCTTGTTACCAGCACCACCAGCACTACCGTTCGCAGCTTCCAAAGCAGCAGCATTCTTGTCGATAATGTCGAGAACGGACTTGAGCAACTCATTAGTAGTACCCTTCAAGACATCCAAGTGGCCTTCACCAACAGTATCTCTGTTCTTCTCGATGAAACCTTCAATGTCATAAGAGACGTCCAATGCATAATGGCTAACGATAAACTTAGTTTGGCCGAATCTTGGCTTCTTGAAGACCTTGTTGGTTGGTTCCTTGTCCAAAGTTTGGTACATCTTTTCAATCCACAGTTGATCATTACCTGCAGGCAATCTAGACTCTTCATCCAAAAGGGACAAGATCCCTAATCTGTTTTCGATTAAGTTGATACAAGGTTGGTTATCGGCAAAGTCGATGAAAGACCATTCAATTTCTTCCTTGACGTACTCTTCTTGTTCTAATTTGAAAACATGCTGATTAAATTCTTGTTGCAATTTTTCATTGGCGTAGTTGATACAGAATTGTTCAAAGGAATTCTTTTCAAAGTGTTCAAACCCGTAAATATCCAAGACACCAATAAAAGACTTGATTCTGCTTTCGACTTGAGGAGGGCACAAGTCAGCATTGACGTAATCGACCAACCAATCGAAAAGTGCGGAATAAATATATTTGGCAAAGGAGTCTCTAGCGACAATGGCTTGCTTGTGGTTCAAGTTACTGATAATCTTTTCGGATCTGGTAGTCAATTGCTTCTTGACACACCACTTTGCAAAGTTGACTGGGTCAATGCCTAACAACTCACATGCTTTGACCAAGTTTGTTTCGTCCAGGGACAAGTGGGCGTCGGTTCTGGTGGAGGTGATGTCTATGTTACCAATGTGCAAGAGCGCAGCCAAGATCTTGTAGATTTCAAATTGTTGAGAATCATCTATACCGATAAGATCCAAAGCCTCTCTAGTTTCTCTAAACTCTTGGGCGTCATCGATACCCTCGATCTTAGGGAAGCCACCTTGGTTTGTGTACTTGTAGTCTTCAGCGACGGTCAAGCCCAACTTTGCCTTGTCATCATCATTCATACCACCCAAGAGTTGGTAAAAGATGTGGTAGTTTCTTTCATTTGCAGGTTGGAAGACCAATCTCGATCTTTCTAACAAGTAGGTTCTGATACGAGCACCGATAATCAGGGTGCTTGAGTCAAAGAGGATTTCCAAGTACTTACCGAATCTGGAGGAGTTGTCGTTTCTAATGGTTTTCGCGTTACCAAAGGCTTCCATGATGGGGTTAGTAGCCAAGATCTGCTTTTCCACATCACTCATGTCTGACTTGTGTTCTGTGCCAACCTTGTTGTCCAATTCCGACTCTTCTTCGACCGAGGCAAAGTATCTCATGATGTATTTGGCACTGACGGTCTTCCCGGCACCGGATTCACCCGACACGACGATGGTCTGGTTGCTACCATCGAGTTTCATGTGGTGGTACGCATCCTCGGCAATAGCGAAAAGATGGGGGTCTAATTCACCTCTTCTCTTGCCTGCGTAGGCCTGGATGATATCTTGGGAATATAACTGATCCACTCTCTGGAAAGGGTTGGTTGCAATCAACACTATACCGGAGTAGGTGTAAATATTCAATTGGGAGTAACGTAATTTGATCGCGTGTAAAACAGCGGGCTCGTTCAAGTAGGAGAGCGAGGTCAAATCTTCGGCGGCTTCCAAGATCGGAGGGTTTCTCAAGGGCGGCAAGGCTGTGTTTTCTTCGCTCAAGTTGTCCGTCTCCACCTTGAAGACGGCGTTCTCCTCGCCAGCCGGGGCGCTTTCCGTGACAAACTCCAAAACATACTTGTTTTTGGCCAGATCAAAGGTGTTGGATTTCACAGAGGCTCCGATCCATCCTAGGGTTTCATCGGGGTACCAACAACGGGTACCAACGTCATACAGAGAAACCATCCCGTATGTTATTATGATAAACTTGTTAAGTTTGTCTTCTTCTCCTTAAGTCTCTTCCAAAAAAAAAATCAAATAAGTTTTCTATTTGACACGTTCTTTTCCTTTAATTCTCTATTTCTTGCAAAAGTAAAAAAGGGCTAGACGTGCAATTGTTGAAAAACGATTTCGATTAAAAGCAAATGATTTGGGGGATCTGTGATTTGGGTATAGTTCACTGCTGAAAGGTGTTAAGGTGTTGATAAATATTTTTGTTTTTGGTTGGCGTGTTGATTTGATCTGAACGAGGGCGTGTATGTGGTCCAAAAAAAAAGCGTAAAAATTTTAGGCGTAAGGAACAAAAAAAAAAAATTGGTTCCGCATAAAAAAGGTAGGCGCGTCCGTTTTTCCTTTTTGATATATAAGACGTACTATGCAACCTTGGAAAGCCAAAGGTGTTACCGATTACAACGTAAATTAAAAGAAAAGGAGTGATCGCGGGAGGCTGGGGTGGCACTAAGGTGTCTGTGGCCTTGCCGGGCAATTGTTGTCAATTGTAAATACGTGGAGGCTCGTCAACCTGGAACTTCACCTTTGCGTCTTTCTGCCTGTAACAGATTTGTCGCAGGTTGGAGCTAAACTGTAAACAAAACAGAGGCATTCTACAGGTTATAAAGAACACCTAATCGTTTTTCAGAGGGCAGCTTTTCTTTTTTGCCGGATTGTCAGGTTTTGCGGTATGTTTTGCTATGTTAAACGAGAGGAGACGAGCTGCCGCAAGTGCCATGGTTATATATCAAGTGCGTTTCCTAATCCAGTTAGACGATCGTAGAAGACACATCATTTAGTTTTTTTTGGTTAGATTGTCACAGGAGGTTGGCAATGGTTGCGAGTCGGCCATATCGTCGGTCATGTGATTCTCTTTCATGTAGTCATCCGATATAGTGTAACGGCTAGCACGGTTCGCTTTCACCGAGCAGACCCGGGTTCAACTCCCGGTATCGGAACTTTCTTTTTGCTGCGCAGGGTCTAGGCGATTGGCAGAAAGGGTCTACTGAACTTTGGTGTAGTGTTGATTTTTGCCAGGTTATGTTGTTTTTAGTGATCTGTTATAACTTATGAGGCTGGTGTGGTTAAAAGGTAACATCGACGCTTAAGTAATGTGGCGTTGGGATCCTTGCAAGCAGCAACCTTCAAGTTTTGACAAGTTTTTGGAAAATTTTGGGAAAAACTGTCAAGTTTGTAGCGTCTGTCTGACTCCATATATTGCAGCATACCCGACTAAATCAGAACGAGGTTGGCATTGTTTGCCTAAGTTAGCCAGGAGACAATTATACAAATGCTTCAATGATGGAGTAACCAAGGTAACCATTCCATTACTTTGGAGCAACCACCCGCTATCTGACCATCTTCCAACTGATTACTCTCTGCCACCTCCAAATTGTCGGAGGAAGATGTTGCGGCTTCTCCACACCAACCCCCGAGCGGAACATCCTACCTAATTGGTACGGGGATTGCGAACATACGTACGGACAGACCGAGTCAAAGGCCCCTGAAACCACCAGCCGAGTGGGGGTTTCCCTTGAAGAGACCCCCTGGCATGGCACTCATAACGGCAGCCAATCAAGGAGCGGATTTATCGAGCGTCTGACATCCTGATTTTAGAGAGTTTGGGTCTTATCGGTGGGAATAACCGGTTTTGTGAAGAAGTGGTGCAACGAATGTGGGGGAGAGGCCTGCACACAGAGGATTGCTCTGTCAAGTATATATAACACTTTGGAACTCCTTTTACAGCGGCTGGGTAAATAAACCATGGCCATTCAATATGAAGAAGTGCAGAAGCACAACAAGAGAGGCGACTGCTGGGTGATTGTGCACAAGAAGGCTTACGACATGACGGATTTCCTTGATGAACATCCCGGCGGAGCAGACATCATTCTCAAGTACGCTGGGAGAGACGCCACCAAGGCGTTTGATCCCATCCACCCTCCCGACACCATGAAGAAGTACTTGGCTCCCAAGTACCACAAGGGTGATGTGGACATGCCGGCCAAGTCGGCCAAGAAGGGAGCCAGCAAAAAGGCGGCGCCAGCGCCGGCTCCGGCAAGCACGGGGGCCACGGCCCCAAGTCCGGCGGGCTCCAACGTGGTGGACGAATACGACGTGGAGTACGACTTGCAAGACGACAAGCTCCCAATCACGTACGAGCACACTGCGCAGGTAGCAGGTGGCGAGGACGAGGACGAGGACGAGTACGACGACGACGACGACGACCCGCCCGACGAGGCCGAGCTCGAGAGAAGGAAACTCGTCAAGAGAAAGCCCGACTTGGCGACCCTCTACAACTTGCACGACTTTGAGTTTGTTGCCCGCAAGACGTTGGAGAAGATTGCGTGGGCCTACTACTCGCTGGGCAGCGACGACGAGATCACGCTCCGCGAGAACCACCATGCGTACTCGAGGATTTTTTTCCAGCCCAAGGTGTTGGTGAACGTCGCCAAGGTGGACTACAGCTGCGAGATGTTGGGAACCAGGGTTGCAGCGCCCTTCTACGTGACGGCGACGGCGCTCGGCAAGTTGGGCCACCCTGACGGGGAGCGGGTGTTGACCCGCGGGGCACACGCCCACCGGGTGGTGCAGATGATCAGCATGCTTTCGTCGTGCCTGTTTGACGAGATTGTGGACGAGGCCCGGGACGGGCAGCCGCAATGGTTGCAAGTGTACGTCAACAGCGACCGGGAGGTGACCAAGCAGCTTTTGCAGCACGCGGAAAAACGAGGCATCAAGGGTCTTTTCATCACGGTGGACGCGCCGCAGTTGGGCCGGCGTGAAAAGGACATGCGGCTGAAGAACATCAAGACGGTGGCCAGCTTGCAGAGCGGCGACAAGGACATTGACACCCAGCAGGGCGCGGCACGTGCCATCTCCTCCTTCATCGACACCTCGTTGGACTGGGGCGACGTTGCGTGGTTGCGGTCGCTCACCAAGCTCCCGCTCATTTTGAAGGGTGTGCAGCGGGTGGACGATGCGTTGAAGGCGATCGAGCACGGGTTGGACGGCATTGTCTTGTCCAACCACGGCGGGCGCCAGCTCGACTACGCCAAGCCGCCCGTCGAGGTGTTGGCCGAGCTCAACCCCATCTTGCGCGAGCGCGGCCTCCAGAACAAGATCGAGGTGTACGTGGACGGCGGGGTCCGCCGTGCCACAGACATCTTGAAGGCCATTTGTTTGGGTGCAAAAGGAGTTGGCATCGGCAGACCGTTTCTTTATGCAATGTCCACTTACGGCGACGCAGGTGTTTTGAAGGCCATGCAGATATTGAAGGACGAGCTCGAAATGAACATGCGTCTTCTCGGCGTGACCAAGCTCGAACAGTTGAACGAATCCTTTGTCGACTTCCGCAACGTGGCTGGCACCCGCTTGGTGGCAGAGGACAGGTTGTTCGGTTCCAATTACCAACCCCTTGATAAGCCTGTTTTCGGAAAGTTGTAAGGGGCATGATAGGAGAATATGCGGCTAAAGGGAAGAAGGTGCGACGGCCTCAAGGGGGAGCAAAGAGGAGCAAAGGGGAGCAAAGGGCCACAGTAAAGGGGAACCCAGAGGACCAAGGAGAACCCAGAGGGCCACCACCTACCCTCATCGCCACCACCTACCCTCATCGTCACCACCTACCCTCATCGCCACCACCTACCTACCTCCATCGCCACCAGCAACATGCATGGCTCCCTGATATTTTCTATTTTTATTTTTTGGTACTCTCCTTCCATTTCGGGCTTAGGAGAATGCCTATAGATTTGTACACTTGAAGACTTTGTAGCCGTGTGCCAGAGATCTGTTATGCACAGCCTGCACTGTACTCTGAAAGCCTAGTCTCTGTTCTTGCGGTTCCACTAGTTCCAACAGACGCAAATTACGAGATCCAAAAGGTTAATCCTACATGATCCTCAGCGGGATCCCCTAATTTTACTTTGTTTATTTTTGGTTGGTGCCATGGTGTTCCTTTCTCCACCCTTTGCAGCCAAATCCGTCTGTGTCGCTACACGTACATGGCACCTTGACCGATAACTCGCCTATGACATCACCGGTGCCGGCGGGCGGGTGGCTCGACGGCATCCGCGGCGGCCCCCTCTCTGCCTGTTTCATCCGTACCCCCCCTCGCTCCTTTGTCTCCCCCACCGCCCAACACTCTCCTCCTGCTGCTCCCCTAATTGCTGACTGCACAAGCATAAACATGTCCCATATTTGCTCCGCTGTTATTGTTCAGCAAAAGGTGACAAAACGAGGCTGACGCTGCGCTAGAGGCTCGGCTGAAAATTTGTCCTCGATTTTAGTCCCAGCTTTACCCTGGCCCCACGGATTTTACGCAGACTCGAATTTGAGGGAATTCTTTGATTTGACAAGGCCATGCCACACACATGGACTACGAGCTCCTCATTCCTCCTTTTGTAATCCAGCCACAAACCCTCGGTGGCCCAGCGTCTGGTGGTGCCATGCCTCTGGCCCCAGCCCCCAATCTCCGACCAGAAAAAATTGGCCTCTGGCAACCTCTGCTGCATCCCGCAACTGCCCACCACAAGCCGTCGCTGCCGTGTGTCCTTTGTCGCAAATTAAAAATAAAAAACAACTTGTGCCTAAACTTCTACACACGCTCCGCTACACCCTCAAACAAAGGGGGCACTAATCCAAGTGGGGGTCATGGAATGAGGTAAACTTTCTTGTATTATCCATTTAGTTCTGGGTACATTTTTTTTTTTTTGTCTTTTAGGGTTTGGGATTTTCCTGCATGGGTCCGCGCTGGTTCCCAAGGCACAATTTTCTCTCTGGGTCTGATTTTTTTTTTACAACAAAAAAAAAGATTAGAAAAAGAAGGTGGTCAGCTACAAAGTGTATCTGAAGTTTTTGAAAGACTAACAACGGACAAATTTTAGGTCAAAGTGCTGTTCAGTTTGTGCTGTCTAGAAAGGCATAGATTTTTTTAACCTCTTTTTTGTTGAAGAAGAAATGGTGCTTATCAATGGAGTGAAGTATGCGTGTGAGCGGTGTATCAGGGGCCATAGAGTGACGACGTGCTCACACACCGACCAGCCGCTCACGATGATCAAGCCCAAGGGCCGGCCTGCGCTGCAGTGCCAGCACTGTCGAGACCAACGGAAGTTAAAGAATCAACATGTATCTTGTACTTGTGGCAAGAAGGGGAAACCAAACGGGGCAGCACACGCACCAACCTGCCAGTGTCATACGACCCTGCACTGTACGTGTGGCAACACGCTGAAGCAGGTGAGCCAGAGCCTCCACCATTTGCTGGCGCTGGAGAAGGCCAAGCGCAAGTCCTTGATTTCCGCCGCAAACGCCGAGGCCTTGAAGAAGAAGTCGGTCAGTCTGCTGACCCTGAACAGTGCCTCCCCCCAGACGGGCAACAACCTGGTGGCCTCCGGCTTGGCCTACCACGACGGCTCCTCGGTCTCCTTGTCGATCTCGGACCCCATCGACTACTCGGACCTCGCAAACGCAAAGTTGTTGTTGCAAGACATGGTCTTGCCCTTTGAGACGGGCGGCCCCTACGACTTGTTTGCCCAGGCAAACTTTGAAAAGGCCTACGCCAACCACGACTTTGCTCCGCTGCTTGCAGCCCACCACCTGTACTCGCCCAAGCGAAACGGCATAGACCCTCTGCATGATCTGAAGTCCTCGACTCCAACAAAGTCCAAGAACGACTACCCACAACAACCGCCACAGCAACAACAACAACAACAACAACAGGCTCCACCACCTCCTCTTCAACAGCAGGCGTCTCCTCCGCCGCCCGTTCTCGACCTGGACTTCCCCTTTGGCGGGCCCGAGCTCTCGCCCCGCGAGTTGGACTTGGGCGAGTCCATGTTCCCCTTGTTCCCGCTAGTGGGCCAATTTTCCTTTGACAACGATAAACTGAACCCCTTGCTGGCCATCCCGCCCAGCGAGCAGAAACTCCTCCGTCAAAACTCGGTCAAGAAGGAGTCCATCGACCCTCTCCACCACAAAAAGAGCATCTCCAAGCACACCCACCAGCCCAAGCCGCTGCGGCCCCACGCAGGCTCCAACGCGTCCTTGAACTCGGTCATCAGCACCTCCGGAACCCACTACCAGCCGATCCGCCCCAAGCGGCCCGAGAGCGTCATGTCCGTCACCTCCAACTCCCTGAACAGGTCGGTCGACACCTTTAGCTCCCAGCAAAACACAATGAACTTGGCCACCGGCAACCTCCCCAACGCCTCCAACTCGGCAGCGTTCCCGCCATCAGACAACTCCAACTCGGCTTCGTGGATGCTGGCCACCCTGCTGAACCTCGACGAAAACGGCTACCAGCACTTTGGAAGAACTGGCTTGGGCTCGGGCGTCTCGGCTCAACTGCAACCGCTCCAACAAAACCAGGCCCCTCCTCAACAACAGGTCACCTTACAAAGCCAGTTGAACGGCCTGCACAACCAGCTGTTTGTCCACCTCAACAACCAGCAGTTCCAGGAACCGTTGAGTACGTCCTCGTCCTACATCAATATGTACAATGGCATCAACGAAACCTCAAGAGAAGAGTCCCCACAAACTACAGACTCAAGACTACTCCCCACCTCCGCCTCCACAGACGTTATCCCTCCAAGCTTTGAGTATGAGATGGACCTTCCCATCTTGCTGGACTTTCTCCCAACACAATACGAGCTCGACAGTTCAAACTGAGTGGGACATGACACTGAGTGGGACTGACAGCTTAGTTCACTGAGTGGGACCTGACAGCTTAGTTCACTGAGGTGGTGTGGGTGGGTCTTCACTGAAACCACTTTGCTGGGTGGGACTTGTGGACATCCCTAGGAACTCCTCTGCCTTGTTGGTCAACGCATTTGTATGATTATTTATTTGTTCCATTTTTTTTACTGATTTATTTCTGGGTTATGAAAACGGTATTTGTTAAAGTTATTTATTTTTTTTGTATACTAATAGAAGTTGGCACAGCCCATGTATCGGTGGAGTCTGTTTCTTGTGTGTTCTGGATTATGTATTATCGGTTGCAGCCGTGTAGCCCGACAGGGGCCAACTCCGATGACTCCGAGGTCGCCGTGTCAACATTCACATCTCCGGCGCCTTCCCCTCCTTTCCCTTTTCATGTGTTAATGTCCAAGTTCTTGATGCGCTCAATGTTGGACGTGAGTGTGTTTTGGTTGCTAGTCGATTCCGACTTAATTCTTTCTCTTTCGAGCTGCTTGTTGGTTTTGGGAAGTGGGTTGGAGAGCTCATTGACGGGTTCCTGGTCTCGTAAGTATAGGGTCAAGACCTCGTCTTTGATGTTGAGGATCGACTTTTGTTCCATCTCTTCGATTTTCGAGAGACGAAGCAAGTACTCTAGTAAGGATAGCGATCCCTCTTTAGCCTCTGCGTCGTTTTTGGTGTCATCTTCGTCGTCTTCGTCCTCGTCATCATCCAGATCAAACTCACCGTCGTCGATTTGGCCCAAGGCTATCCACTCCAGGAAGTCGCCCTTGGCCAACTTGACTATCAAGACGGGAGAGTTGCGGCCTTCTAGCCTGAGTAGCTTGCCGGAAGCACTAAAAAAGAGACGTTCGACCGACTGCACAGTGTACAGCTTGCGACGGGGTTTGTCTTCGTGGTAGCGGCCGTCGTTGAAGTCCTCGACAATGTCAAAAGTGTAGGTGTGCTCTGCGGTGTTTCTGACGGTGACGGAGGCACGAGCAAACTCCTCTTTCCACGTTATACACGACAACCCAGTGTCGTCCTCCCTGTGCTTGGAAGCGTTGTAGAAGATGGAGTACATGACCAAATCAAAGGTGGGCCCCACGACGCCCCCACGTTTGGAGGAGACAAGGTGGTTGGAGGCCTGCAAGAGCCGCCCCGGGGAAATGGAGTCCAATTGCACGGCACCGTTCAAGTTGATGCCACACGTCACGAGCGAGAGCGTGATTATGGGGATGGCGTTGTTGATCTGGCTCAACAAGCCCTCCATGTAGTGCTCCAACCGCTTGACCGACTCTTTCTCGTTGGCACTGGTCAACCCCACCAAGATCAGCCCCACCGTCTCGTCAAATCGATCAAACTCCAACGTCAAGTCTTCAATGAGCTCCAACGTGGCATCCAATGTCGTGTTGCCCCGTGCAGAAGCTAATTTGACCAAGTCAATCGACACAGTCAACACCTTGATCTTGGTTTGGATCTTGCTTTTGGCGCTCTGGATCCGCTTCTGCTCCAGCGCAGGAATCCGCTCAAGAAACTTGCTGATCGTCTTGATAGCATAACCAGACGCCAACGAGATCCCCGACCGGATCGCAAATGTAACCGCCTGGTTGCTGGCCTTGACAAGTATTTGATCCATCGTGCTTACCTCTAATTTCTTGCGAACATTTTAGCAACAATAGCTGCCAGTGGCGGGCCCACCACAAGCCGGTTTTCCATCACCAGAAACTCACAAAATACATATAAAAGAGGTAGGGTCATTATTACTGGCACCTCCTAATCATAACGACACTTACATTGGAGGTTTTGCAGAACTCTCAACCCCATTATGGCCTCCTTGTGCCTCCTCTATTCATCTCCATACAAAAATTGTAATGTTTATCTTTCTGACGCGCTCTTAACAAATATTTGCAACAAATATCCCACTAGCTACCATGGTCCGCAAAGCATTGACCGAGTTCACCACGCCACTAGGATGTGGAGCTGGACTTCCAGTCGACAAAAGACCTCCCAAGGTGACCAACAGTTTGGAGAGATTGGCCAAACCTTTCCAGGTGCCGTTCAAAAACCGATCCTCGAGCGGATCCAACTCGAGCTCCACGTCTGCGCGTGGCATGCCAGTCAGGGCGTCCCGTAAGCGCAACATCAACTATGCTGAGGGAGAAGCCGGGGTGATGGTCGAGGACTTCAGTGTGGACGAGAACGGAAACACCATAGCAGTCAAGAAAAGGGGCGCTCTTCTACCCAGAAACATGCTCAAGGGCAACAACTTGGTCAACACTGAAAATCAGCTCCGCAAGCTGTTCCAGGTGCCCTTCACCAAGGAAAAGAGGGACCAGGTGGTCCAGAGAGG
Source organism: Kodamaea fukazawae (assembly GCA_030572255.1). Taxonomy (NCBI): domain Eukaryota; kingdom Fungi; phylum Ascomycota; class Pichiomycetes; order Serinales; family Debaryomycetaceae; genus Kodamaea; species Kodamaea fukazawae. Next base: position 63,605 of record JAJLZQ010000025.1, on the reverse strand, counting down.
CCCTCCGCCCGCGTTGGGTACGCGTAAGAACGTGGTGCTCCCCCCCAGAGCGTTGCACGACCCCATGAGCGAGTTTGCCATCGTGCTATACGACCCTACAGTGGACGTGATCCCCAAGATAGAAGAGGAAAAAGACACAGAGTCGACCCCCGAAGCAGAACCAAAGCCCGAGGAAGACACCAAGGTGGTCAAAAAGAGACGAGTGCACAAGTCGTTGGCCGAAATGTTGGGAATAGTGTCAAACCCCGAGGACCAGCTCAAAAAGTACCCCGACGTGCCCGTGGTGATCGACCCCAAGTTGGCCAAGATCCTCAGACCCCACCAGATTGCAGGGGTCAAGTTTTTGTACAGGTGTTCTGCCGGGTTGCTAGACCCACGGGCCAAAGGGTGTATCATGGCAGACGAGATGGGTTTGGGGAAAACCCTCCAGTGCATCGCCTTGATGTGGACCTTGCTCAAGCAGAGTCCCAGAGGAAAGAGAACTATAGACAAGTGCATCATTGTGTGTCCGTCGTCGTTGGTGCGGAACTGGGCCAACGAGATCATCAAATGGTTGGGCGAAGGCGTCTTGACTCCCTTGGCCATCGACGGGAAACTGACAAAACCATCAGAGGTGAGTGCCGCCCTCACCCAGTGGTCTACTGCATTGGGGAGAAACATTGTTAGGCCTGTTCTTATCATTTCCTACGAGACTTTGAGAAGAAACGTCGACAAGCTAGCAGGAACAGAAGTGGGCTTGATGCTTGCAGACGAAGGACACAGACTCAAGAATGGGGATTCCTTGACATTCACCTCCCTCAACTCGTTAAAGTGTGAAAGAAGAGTCATTTTGTCGGGAACCCCCATCCAGAATGACTTGTCCGAGTACTTTTCCTTGTTAAACTTTGCAAACCCAGGTTACTTGGGTACTAGAAACGACTTTAGAAAGAACTTTGAAAATGCAATCTTGCGTGGTAGAGACGCAGACGCAACCGATAAAGAAAGACAGGTGGGGGACGCCAAGTTGACCGAGTTGTCCCAATTGGTGTCCAAGTTCATCATCAGAAGAACAAACGATATCTTGTCCAAGTACTTGCCTGTCAAGTACGAATATGTCTTGTTCACGGGCTTGTCGCCAATGCAAAAGAGCCTCTACGAGCACTTTATCAAGTCTCCAGAGATTAGAAAGTTACTTAAGGGTGTCGGGTCACAGCCACTTAAGGCGATCGGGATGTTGAAAAAGCTTTGCAACCATCCAGACTTGCTCAACTTACCCGATGATCTAGAGGGATCTGCCCACTTGATCCCCGATGACTACGAGTCCTCGATCAAGGGTGGCAGAAGCAGAGAGATCCAGACGTGGTACAGTGGGAAGTTCACCATTTTGGAAAGATTCCTCCACCAAATCAAGACCCAGACCGACGACAAGATTGTGCTTATTTCTAACTACACCCAAACCTTGGATTTGATTGAGAAAATGTGTCGATACAAGAGATACGGGTGTCTTCGTTTGGATGGGACCATGAACATCAACAAGCGTCAGAAATTGGTGGACAAGTTCAATAACCCAGAAGGCCAAGAATTCATTTTCTTGCTTTCTTCCAAGGCCGGTGGGTGTGGTATCAACTTGATTGGTGCCAATAGACTTATTCTCATTGATCCAGACTGGAACCCTGCCGCAGATCAGCAGGCCTTGGCCAGAGTCTGGAGAGACGGCCAAAAGAAAGATTGTTTTATATACCGTTTCATCCTGACAGGTACTATAGAAGAGAAGATATTCCAGAGACAGTCCATGAAAATGTCCTTGTCGAGTTGTGTTGTCGATGAAAAGGAGGACGTGGAGCGGTTGTTTAGCGCCGACAACTTAAGACAGTTGTTTGAATTCCAGCCTGACACTCCTTGCGACACTCATGACACCTACAAATGTGTCAGATGTGACAGGGAGCGTGGTCAATTCATCAAACCTCCGGCCATGCTCTACGGTGACTCCACAACTTGGAACCACTTGAACCACGAGGCATTACAGGCAAACGAGGATGCATTGATAGCCAATGAACACGCCTTCAATGACGTCTCCTTTGCCTTCCAGTACATTTCCCACTGAGCAGACCCTTCCAACTAGGATCGGTTTTGTTGGTCACAGTGGGGCTCGCAATGTGTTGCTACACCACTTTACGGTTTGCTTGTTGACTCGGAGTTGGGATAAACTTTCCGCATTGGGAGGATTGCGTCTCCTGATATACCCCCGCATTAAAAAATGTCCTCCAATAACACCACCTCCTAAAATAAGCAACATATATAAAGGAAAAAAGAGACCATCTTCTTTGACTAACAACATAAAAAGAAGATTGGCAACACATTCTAGAGATTAAAGAACATGCAGAACCCTATTATTATTGTTGGAGGAGGATTGGCCGGGTTATCGGCTGCACACCAGGCCTACCTTAGAGGAGCCAATGTTGTTGTGATTGACAAACAAGGTTTCTTGAGTGGGAATTCCGGTAAAGCAACCTCCGGTATCAACGGTGCTCTCAGCCGTACTCAAGTCAACTTGAAGATCCAGGACACTGTTGAGCAATTCTACCAAGATACACTTGCCACAGCCAAAGATCGTGCCAACCCCGATTTGATCAAGGTTTTGACGTACAATTCGGCGGACGCCATCCATTGGTTGCAAGAGGTGTTTGGATTGGACCTCACGATTGTCCTGAGATTGGGAGGCCACTCACAACCTAGAACTCACAGAGGCAAGGACTCCAAGTTCCCAGGAATGGCAATCACATACAAGTTGCTTGACACCTTGGAAAGTTTGGCGGAGGAAGAGCCTGACAGGGTCCAAATTTTGAAACACACCCAAGTGATTGATCTTCTCACCGAGGGCGACCGCAAAATTGTGGGTGTCAAGTACAAGAACTTGCAGACCCAAGAAAAGGCCGATTTGGAGGGTCCAGTCATCATGTGCACAGGTGGATATGCTGCTGACTTCACCAAAAACTCGTTGTTGATGAAGTACAGACCTGACATCATCGACTTGCCCCTGACCAACGGTGTGCATGCAACTGGTGACGGCCACAAGATCATCATGAAGAACAAGGGTATTGGGATCGACATGGACAAGGTGCAGGTACACCCAACAGGTTTGATTGACATCAACGACACCGAGACCATTTTGGGCAAAAAGTCTCCACGCTTTTTGTTTTTGGGGGCAGAAGCCTTGAGAGGTGAAGGTGGTATCATGTTTAACGGCAAGGGTGAACGTTTTGTGGATGAGTTGGGGACCAGAGACCACGTCAGTGGAGAAATGGAAAAGCAACTCAAGAAAGGCAATGGACCAATTCGGTTGGTGCTTAGCGAGGCGGCCGAGAAGAGATTGGAGTTCCATGTCAAGCACTACAAGCAAAGAAACTTGATGAAGACCATGACTGGAGCCGAGCTCGCCAAGGAGTTTGGACTCAAGGACTCTCTGGTTTTAGAGAAACAGTTGGATGAGTACAACAAGGCAGCCAAGGGTGAAACCGAAGACCCTTACGGTAAGAAGTTTTTCCCTGCCACACCTTTCGAGTTCAAGAAGGACGCCAAATACCATGTATCGTACATCACCAGAGTTCTCCACTTTACTATGGGAGGTGTGAAGATCAACAACAAGACCCAGGTTTTGTGGCAAGAGTCGCAAGACGAATTCACTCCTTTCGAAGGTTTGTATGCTGCTGGTGAGATTGCTGGGGGAGTCCATGGCCACAACAGACTTGGTGGTTCATCCTTGTTGGCATGTGTTGTTTATGGTAGACTCTCGGCTGACGAGGCCACCAGCTACTTGTTGCACAAGTTGGCGTCCAGCGAGGCACCGCAAGCCACGGCCATGGAGACCTCCAACTCTGGTGCTTCCGAGAGATTGGGCATGCTCCACTTGCACATTGACCCATCGCACCCACAGAGAGTTGTGGTTGAATGGGACCAAAAGGGTTCAGACTCGGGCAGCGGTGCAGGCCACTCGTCTACCGGCAACACGAGCACCAAGGCCAAAGAGCCTGCAAAGCCTGCAGCCTCCAAGCCAGCCGCCAAGCAAGAAGCTTCAAAGTCTAAGGCCGAACCATTCAAGATCCCCGAAAAGGAGTTCACCTTGGAGGAGATTGCCAAACACAACACGGCCGAAGATTGCTGGGTTATCATCAAGGACGTAGTGTTGGACCTCACCTCTTTCTTGAGCCAACACCCAGGTGGTAAGCAAAGTATTGCTACCTATGCTGGGAAGGATGCCACCGAAAGCTTTGAGATGTTGCACGACGATACGTTCCTTTCAAAGTACACTCCTACTCTTGTGTTAGGTAGAGTCAAGGGTACGAAGCCGGTATTAAATATTTAGATTAAGAAATGTTTACGAAGAGGTGTAGATGATGGACGTTTGTAACATGTACCTTCCATAGGTGGTGAGGTTTATGGTTGAGGAGCATTGGTGAAAGCGTAAACGAGGGCAGCGGAATAGATGTTATGTAATGATGACGAGTAGAGGAGACCTTTCAATTGCAAACCAACACCATAGCATCATTCACAATCACCTCGAAAAGACCACAGATCTCGTAGAACTTGGCTATACTCATTTTCACCGTCATCACTCCACCTGTGTTAACCCTTCCACACTCCACCGGTGTTAACCCTCCAACACTCCACCGGTGTTAACCCTCCCACACCTTCACCTCCCACACTATTCACCCTCCCACTATCAACCTCCCACTATCTCCCTACACTTCAATACCACGTTAAAATCCATTTTATATATACAACTAATGATCCAAAGATTCAACATAAGCTTCTTGGGAGAGCAATTCTTCAGAAGACTCGATAGCCTTAGGGTCGTCCAACTTGATGTGAGCGATCCAGCCGTTACCCATTGGGTCCAGGTTGATGATGCCCGGTTCGGATTCTAAAACAGAGTTGACGGCGACAATCTCACCGGCGACTGGGGAGTAGATTTCAGAGGCCGACTTGACCGACTCCACGGACCCGATCAGGTCGCCAACCTCGACTCTGTCACCCACTTCAGGCAACTCGACAAAGGTGACGTCACCCAAGGCCTCACTGGCGTACTTGGTGATACCCACAAAAGAGCTGTCGTCTTCAAAGGTGGCCAACCACTCGTGTTCGGCGGTGAACTGGAGGCTCTTTGGGCCTTGCTCCAAGTACTTGTAGACGTGGGAGTCCTTGCTCAATTGGTAGTTGACGGCATTGTAGGCGATTCTGGAGGTGGAGAAGAAGCTTCTTGGCGCAACTCTAAGGGTGTTGGCTCTGACGGCGGATCTCAAGACTGAGGCAAACATTTTCTGATTATTGCTAGTTTTCAAAAGTGGGATTGTTATCTCCTATAAATATGGTGCGGAAAAAAAATCTGAAGAGCCTTGACTCGACCGGTGAAGTCAAAAGCTCTGCGCCGGAGTCACATGCTCCCGGTACAAACACGAATAAAACGCTACTCATATAACATTAAAAGAACCACTAGAAAAAGACATCATTAACTATACAGACCATGCTGATACAGCGATAGTTACAAATCAAATAAGAACAAAAATAGACAAAAAAAAAAGGTGGGTGGAAAAAGGTAGATCATGACAGAAGCTCAATTGCAATCTCAGTAACATATGGTTTGTGTGGGGGAAAACCTTTTGTGAGTGTGTCAGAGTGGACTCGTGCGCTACCTGAAAACGCAAGCCAGAAGGCTCTTGTTTCCAGGAGGGCCAGAGGCGCACACGGAGCTCATGAGTGTGGTGAGGCATAAGGGGAACATGAGGCGGCGGCTCTCATGGGAGGATGGGTGGAGGTGTGAGTGTGATGTGTGTGCTTGTGTTTGAGATGCAAACATTCATTTGTGCCCACCAAAAGTGTGTGTGTGTGGCCAGCGAGCCGCTAGATGAGACCCTTTAAAATTATTTAAAGTGGACGGCGATGGGGACCACAATGACAATGATGACAATGATGACACCGAGAATCAAGCACATTCTCATCTTCATGTCCTTCCACCACATGTCCTTTCTGACCTTGTTGGCGCCTCTTCTGAAGCCCTGGGCGCTAATGGCCAAGTTGTCAGTTTTGTTTTCTATGGAATCAAGACGCTCTCCTCTCTCAGCAACCTTGTTGATGTTGTCTCTCATGATACCGACGGTGTCATCGATTTGCTATAGGCGTTAGTTAGTACTACTGGTCTGCAGACCTCTGGTGCTCCTCCTACCCACAGAGGCAAAGGGGGAGCCGGAGACAGAGGGGGGGGGCGCAAGCCCGGCGGGTTGGCTACTTACAGCTTGGATTTGGGCCGTTCTGGAGTTTTTCTGGTCCCCAGTGGTCTGGTTGGGGATATATGGGTCATATGGAACGGACGAAGACATGATAACAGTGCTTTTATTCGATTGATCAAACGGGGGCTCTCCTTCGGGTTTGAAAGTATCTTTTTTTTTTATTGAGTTTCAAAAGTTAGAGGCTAATTTTTTTTTGTTGCTGGTAAGGGCCCGTTGAGTCCTGGCACAGCTTATGTGTACACTACGCACAATTTGAGTAAATGACCTACAGCGGCCCCATAGGGGGATCAGTGGGCGTCCCTATTTTCCGGACGCTTCCTAGTGGATGATCGCAACGGCACCGTTGCCCAACGGGAATCCGGCACTGACGAGCACACGCTCCTTGGCCCGCGCTCCCCATTGTGTGCCTGCCGCCAGCCTCCCAATGGGAATGCTGCGGCTCTCCCGCCATAACATTACACAGTGCGGCCTCTTTCTAACGAGCGCTTTTGGGCTGCTGTTTGGTCGCTGTTTCTTGTCACAACACAACTCTTGTTTGTGTTTGATCTTGATTGCCAAATCAGGCATTAATACTCAACCGGGTAAGTTATATACCCGACGGAAGGGGGATCGTCTACTGAGGCGAGATCTCTCCTCCCAAACCTTCTCTGAACCGTTCTCCGAACCTGTCAGTTTGGTCCCCCACACTCCCCTCCACCTACCAGTCATCTCTGCTTCCCAGGCTCCGCCTTGTCTCCTATTCTAATCGCCCATTATAAATAAATTTGTATGACTTTTTTTTTCCTTCCCTACACGGTCTCAGGACAGATGGCAAATTTTAAAGGGCATAGCCAAAAAAAAAAAAGTGAGCGCGTAGGCTGGTAGGAAATCGCTGATTCTGAGAGTTTATAATTAGTTGTTCTTTCCAAAGATATTTTCAACTTTTCTTCTTCTTTCTTCTTTTTAATAGTAGAGTTTTACACTTTATATTAAAACTACTAATTACAAATCATAGATAACAATCATGGACGGTGGTATGTATTAACAGATTACAAACGAAACGAGTTGATTCCGGCGATTTATTTGATTGATCGTCGTTTGTTGCTGCCAAATGTGTCGACCACAGCGAGAGACAGAGATAAGATTTTTGGGAAGCAATGGGAAGACCGGGGACGGGGCAGAGACCGCAATCCAACGGGCGCTGTGTGCCGCCGGCGACATGACGGGTCGCCAGGGCGGACGCGTGTGCTAATTGATTGATTGCTTACGGCGGACGTGGGTTTGGGTTGTCCGGCTTTTTTTGGCCTGGCAAGTTTGAAATTTCAGATAGACTTGTCGATTGCTAGACGAATTGCGACCAATCAATCAATCAGCAGAGTCGAGAGACGCGAGCGTGGCCAGGGCCCCTGGCGGCGCCGGCGCATTGGCCCTGCCAATTGCGTGGGGGGCGGGCGCCCGAGCCGCTGCCGGCGGCCTCGCTCCGCTTTGTTGATTTCAGGCATGTTTGATTGTTGATTGGATCGTGTCGTCAGTTTTGGCCCGCGGCGCACGACCCTGCCTAACAAAAGTTTTTCAGTAACAAAAAAAAAACAGGTATTTTTTTTCCAATGCCTAATCGCCTTTTTGCCCTGTCCCCCTATATGAATGTATGGGGCGACGTGACGGAAATGCGAAGCAAGGCTACGGAAGCATGATGATATACTCCCTTTTTTTTTTGCAATGTTACTATCAAGGAGATGTTGTTTCCTATTTCCCGATAACTAGCTATCACGTCGACGACCACCCCCCGACTCACCACCCCCCTCGAATTAATCTTGATTTTCTCGTATCTCGTTTGGGTCATGAACGAGGCAAAGCACTTATATTTTTTTTCAGCTTGAAATTAGAGAACATGGTATACTAACTCATTTTATAGAAGAAGTTGCTGCTTTGGTCATTGACAACGGTTCCGGTATGTGTAAGGCTGGTTTTGCCGGTGATGACGCTCCACGTGCCGTTTTCCCATCTATCGTTGGTAGACCAAGACACCACGGTATTATGGTCGGTATGGGCCAAAAGGACTCGTACGTTGGTGACGAAGCCCAATCCAAGAGAGGTATTTTGACCTTGAGATACCCAATTGAACACGGTATTGTCACCAACTGGGACGACATGGAAAAGATTTGGCACCACACCTTCTACAACGAATTGAGAGTTGCTCCAGAAGAACACCCAGTTTTGTTGACCGAAGCCCCAATGAACCCTAAGTCCAACAGAGAAAAGATGACTCAAATCATGTTTGAAACCTTCAACGTTCCAGCTTTCTACGTTTCCATCCAAGCTGTCTTGTCCTTGTACTCTTCTGGTAGAACCACCGGTATTGTCTTGGACTCTGGTGACGGTGTTACCCACGTTGTTCCAATCTACGCTGGTTTCTCCTTGCCACACGGTATCTTGAGAATCGACTTGGCTGGTAGAGACTTGACCGAATACTTGATGAAGATCTTGTCCGAAAGAGGTTACACCTTGTCCACCACTGCCGAAAGAGAAATTGTCAGAGACATCAAGGAGAAGTTGTGTTACGTTGCCTTGGACTTTGAACAAGAAATGCAAACCGCTTCTCAATCCTCTGCCATTGAAAAGTCTTACGAATTGCCAGATGGTCAAGTTATCACCATTGGTAACGAAAGATTCAGAGCCTCTGAAGCTTTGTTCCGTCCTTCTGACTTGGGTTTGGAAGCTGCTGGTATTGACCAAACTACTTACAACTCTATTATGAAGTGTGACGTTGACGTCAGAAAGGAATTATACGGTAACATTGTTATGTCCGGTGGTACCACCATGTTCCCAGGTATCGCTGAACGTATGCAAAAGGAAATCACCGCCTTGGCCCCATCCTCCATGAAGGTCAAGATTATCGCTCCTCCAGAAAGAAAGTACTCTGTCTGGATTGGTGGTTCTATTTTGGCTTCCTTGTCTACTTTCCAACAAATGTGGATCTCAAAACAAGAATACGACGAAGCTGGTCCATCTATCGTCCACCACAAGTGTTTCTAAGGTAATTAGTAAAGCAACCAAAAAAAGTATTTTTTCTTGTTTTCACCGCTCTTTTACTTTGTATCTTTCTTAGTGAACTTTAAATATGTTTTGAATCTTTAGGATTACTTCTTGATGGTCTCCAGGGCATGTTTGAACGTAACTGAGTCACACTTGTTAGTCATATTTCTTGTTTATTTCATTTCAATTGAAGATCTTTGGATTTTTACTTCGTAACAAATTCATTCGTGTAGAAGTTGTAAGCATATTTACTTGTGCTCTTCTGTAGAATTGGCTGATTAATTGGAAGCCACAAACTCAACTTCTACTACTACAAAGACTAGGACATTATTATACATTGGGGATTGTGTCGACCAAGCAACACTCTATACTATACATTTTGTTCTTCTTCATCACTAGATATACTGACTGCTTCATGGTTGGCTTCCAGAAGCCCTTCTCCTAGATCAACTTCTCCCTTTCTTTCCTTTACCTGTGCAACACCATCGTAGAAGTTAGACCAGAGTCTTCCGACATCGTCAAATTCCTTTCCAACCTGTATCAGTTCGTTCAATGATCTGTTCAATGTCTCCAAACTGTAAACAACTGCGTCTATGGAGTTGGATATTTCTTGTATGAGCAAGTCACGCTGCTTTTCAAAGTATGTGCTGGACGTGCCTGTGGAAACTGCTCCGGGTCGCGTAGCACTGGATGCTCCTGCTTGGTTCGACGACGCCGACGACGTTGCTGGAGGTGGAGGAGTCGAAGACATGGCGATTTCCTGCCAAACGCGTTGCTCCATTTCTCTTCGTCCCAATCAAGAAGGTATGCACGTGATATTACACACGTGGGATAAAAAACGTCTCTCCACTTTTTCCAGTACCGGTGTTCCGGCAGCGGGGCGAGACAATTTGCTAAATGTGCCCTGTCTTCTGAAAGGGGGTTCAATTGAGCAAAATAAAGCAATTGCCTAATCCTACTCCCCTCCTCCCTGGATATGTTACAGTTTGTTGTTGCTTGTCTGTGTCTGGCTTAGGGTTGGAACAAGAATAGCTTGTGTCTAGTCCGACGTTTACCGACCATTCTCCCATTTACTGACCCGCAAATGGCGTATTTTTTCTGGGGTGCTCTGGAACCTTCCAGCAGCCCCACGAAATTTCCTGCAACATCTAGAATCCACAGCGCTCAGTCTGGCTGCAAAAAAGTTCTAGCATTTTCGATCTTACCCCCTTACATGACCCTAGTTAAGAATGGTATATAAGGGACCGGTGGAACCATGAAAAATTAACTCACTACTACTTACAAAGTTATAATAGTATCAATATGAGCAAAGCAATTGGAATTGACTTAGGTACCACATACTCTTGTGTGGCCCACTTTGCAAACGATAGAGTTGAAATCATTGCCAACGACCAAGGTAACAGAACTACCCCAAGTTATGTTGCATTCACAGACACAGAAAGATTGATTGGAGATGCCGCCAAGAACCAGGCTGCAATGAACCCTTCAAACACTGTGTTTGACGCCAAGCGTTTGATTGGTCGTAGGTTTAACGACGAAGAGGTGCAAAACGATGCTAAGCACTTCCCATTTAAGGTGGTGGACAAGGGCGGCAAGCCAAACATCCAGGTTGAGTTCAAGGGAGAAACCAAGGTTTTTACTCCTGAAGAAATCTCGTCCATGGTTTTGGTCAAGATGAGGGAAACTGCCGAAGGTTTCTTGGGCACTACCGTCAAAGACGCCGTTGTCACTGTTCCTGCCTACTTTAATGATTCTCAAAGACAAGCTACCAAGGACGCCGGGTTGATTGCCGGGTTGAATGTCTTGAGAATCATCAACGAACCCACTGCTGCCGCCATTGCTTACGGTTTGGATAAGCGTGGCCAAACCCAAACTGAAAAGAGAGTTCTTATCTTTGACTTGGGTGGTGGTACTTTTGATGTTTCCCTCTTGTCCATTGAAGATGGTATTTTCGAAGTCAAGGCCACTGCCGGTGACACACACTTGGGTGGTGAAGATTTCGACAACAGATTAGTTAACCACTTTGTCCAAGAGTTCAAGAGAAAGTTCAAGAAGGATCTCTCCACCAACCAACGTTCTTTGAGACGTTTGAGAACCTCTTGTGAAAGAGCAAAGAGAACATTGTCCTCTTCTGCTCAAACCTCCATTGAAATCGACTCCTTGTTTGAAGGTATTGATTTCTATACCTCCATCACAAGAGCAAGATTTGAAGAATTGTGTCAAGACTTGTTCAGAACAACCTTGGACCCTGTTGAAAAGGTGTTGAAGGACGCCAAGATCGACAAGTCCCAAGTTGATGAAATTGTTCTTGTTGGTGGCTCCACCAGAATCCCAAAGATCCAAAAGTTGGTTTCCGACTACTTCAACGGGAAAGAACCCAACAAGAGCATCAACCCAGATGAAGCTGTTGCATATGGTGCTGCTGTCCAGGCTGCAATCTTGACCGGTGACACTTCCTCCAAGACCCAAGACTTGCTTTTGCTTGATGTTGCACCATTGTCTCTTGGTATTGAAACTGCCGGTGGTGTTATGACCAAGTTGATCCCAAGAAATGCCACCATTCCAACCAAGAAGTCCGAAATCTTCTCCACTTACCAAGACAACCAACCTGGTGTCTTGATCCAAGTGTTTGAAGGTGAAAGAACAAGAACAAAGGACAACAACTTGTTGGGTAAGTTTGACTTGACAGGCATTCCACCTGCTCCTCGTGGTACTCCTCAAATCGAAGTCACTTTTGATATGGATGCAAATGGTATCTTGAACGTCTCCGCCTTAGAAAAGGGTACCGGTAAGACTCAAAAGATTACCATTACAAACGACAAGGGTAGACTTTCCAAGGAAGATATCGAGAGAATGGTGAATGAAGCCGAAAAGTACAAGGAGGAAGATGAACAAGAAGCTGCTAGAATAAAGGCCAAGAATGAGTTGGAATCCTACACTTACTCGCTCAAGAACTCTGTGGACGAGCTCAAGGACAAGATCTCCGAGGACGACAAGACCAAGTTGACGGGTGCTATTGATGAAACTATCTCTTGGTTGGACAACTCCAACGCTGCCTCCACCGACGAGTACACCGACAAGCAAAAGGAGTTGGAATCTATTGCCAACCCCATCATTGGCGGTGCCTACCAGGCCTCTGGTGCTGCCGCCGGTGCTGCTGCCGGTGACGGATCTGCCTCTGCCTCTGCTTCTGCTGGCCCAACTGTTGAAGAAGTCGACTAATTGCGCCACTAAAGGCATAGTTTGAGACTAGGCTTTCCATCTCTTCAGTTTCTATTGTGTATATTAAATGAATTATTTGTCTATAAAATTTCGTAAACCAAACATAACCCTGTAGCTATAAGCCAATTTCCTATAAGAATTGAACCCAACTTGCGGTCCAACATCCAATTGTTGTATGGGACCAAAACCAACATGACCCCGATGTTCAAAATGAGCGAGAATGACGTGATGTTCAAGGTTGGTGTCTTTTGGATGCTGTACCCAGCATTGTTCCAGTCGGAACTCTTCCCACCTAGAATAAGCAAAGTGCTGATACCCATAGACGATATCAGAAGTAATGGTCCACCAAAGCATGCACCGAAAGCCATTATGGGCATACCCATCTTTGCAATTGTGTAATTGGAAATCAAATCCCCAATGGAGTTTCCAACTGCAAACACAGTAACTCCCAAGATATCGTCACTCAAGTGGAAGATGACGGCCACCGATTTCAACATGCTGATGATTTCTGTTGCAAACACTGAGATCCAAGACACCAGCACAGCAAACCCAAGGAAAGCATAGCTGTAGTTGATCATTTGCAAGTTGTTGATGTTGGCTGGCCGAACGTCTTTGTTGTGGATGACGTAGTTTCTCTGAACGACAAAGGCAACAGCAACAGACACAAGCAAGAAGAATGGAAAAGCTGTCAACCAGTACTTGGAAGCCGACCCAAACCCATTATACGAGATAAAGTTGATTCCCACTATGGTTTGGATGGTCAATAAGAGCTTATCCAACTCGTAATCGTGAGTAAATAGGGCTGTTTCTGGGCTAGGGGACCGTGTTACCACCACCGACCGTTGTTTGCTTTTGAGGTGGGAGATCAAGGTGCTTTCCCTGACTGGGTTGGAGATACGCAACAACACGGAAATTGGTAATGCAAATATGGTGTAGACCTTTGTGAAGAGGTCCAAGCTGCCAAAGTCAAGCAACTGTGGAGCAAGAAGACGAACCAACAAGGAGTCGTCGTTTTTGAGGATATTCATGAGTTTAGTATTGCCCATGAAGGTGATGTATTCATGGATTTGCTCTTGGATCTCCTCGTCCTCCAACTCGATCTCGGGGATCTCTTCGCCAGACTCCGACACCCGGGGTGAACTTGGGGTTGGGAGTTTGGGTGACACCGGAGATCTCAAAGGACTAGGAATCCTAAGCGAATCGCCTGCTTGTTGTTCGATATCGGCAGACAAAAGGTCAGGTATGGATACCCCAAGGCCCTGGGCAGTGGCATGCAAAGGTTTTAAGGAAGGGTTGTAGTTTGAGTGCTTTTTCAACTCCTTGAGAAGCAATTTCAACCCGTAGGAGCCGGAATGGACGTAGTCGTCGTCTTCGTCGTCTTCTCTGTCTCTTTCGTTGCCATCCTCGTAGACAGCCGAACTGTACACCTCGTCAATCTGAGGCAAAGCGTCCAAGTCGTCTAAAAAGATGTCGCTCGTAGGACTTGCAGCCGGTGCCTGGGCCACATCTCCAAAGTTGCTTCTGACCCTGTGTGCTCTGTGTTTTCTAGCAGCTTCCATTTTTCTTAACGAATGGGACGACACCACAACGGCAACGTAGATGAAATAAACCACAATCAACACCACCAGGTTCCAGACACTCAAGAAGGAGTCAAACAAGGAGATGAAAAGGAGAATTGTGACGGCCAAAAAGAAGATACCGTCTCTCAAAAACAGGGTTTTGGATACGTGGAATGGGTGGATCAAGGCCATGACGCCGATAACCACACTGGTGATGAAAAGGGCAGCGCCCATGAGCTCAGACAAGGCCAAGCTGCCGGCGCCGATACTCATGGCTTTATAGGTACTCAAGACGTCTGGGGAGCTGTTCCCCAAGGCCAAAAGTGTCAAACCGGCCAAGTTGTCGGAAAGGTTGAGGAACTTGGAGATGGTGTATAGGTTGGGGCACAAGTAGTCCAGAGCGGTCAAGCCCAAAGCGGAAAACAAGAGCACCATGCACATGGAGATGGGGGTCATGGAGATGCCGGCAAACGAGTAGTGGAAGTCACAGTAGTACAATTTCAAGTAATTGACCGAACCTATCTGGTGTTCGTCGTCGTTGCAGTGGTCCTTGATGAACTGGCATTGCTCGTCAAACGGTATGGTGCTGGCGGCAGCGCACTGGCTGGTATCTTCTCGTACCGCAGGTAACCACCAACCTTGGCCACCCGTCGTTGAGGCCGCCACATGGCAAAGCAGTCCTGCTAGCCATAGAAGGTGTGCAACTCTCATAAGGTAACGTGTATGTGTCTCTACTTTTTTTTGTTTTGCGTGTCTTTTCCTTTTTGTATGCTGAAGATGGCGGTCGCCAGAGAGAGAAAGAGAAGTGTTACAGAAATGTTACTAAAGCAAACGGGTTCTACCATGAAAATGTACCGTTGATCCTTGCACCACCTCCCATACGGGCACACGAAGGTAATCCCTTAGGGACAATAAATGTCCACCGATGAAGTGCTGCACCCAAGACCAACTGCGTAGCCAGAAGCCACTTTTTCTCCAGTCCACCGCTAGAAGAGGTCGCCGAAACGACCTCAACACAACTATATCCCATCGGTCATGGGTCAGAACGCCGTAATGGGTTCAACCTCAAAGGAATGCAATAGCGTTGTGAATGTCTGTGAATTTGCGTTAAAGAAAAAAAACTTTTGGCTCATTGGCAGCTGGTTATATATTTTTCGGCGAGTCCGGGTAATCTATTTTTGCAAGCCCTATACAGAGGTCTATACGACGGGACATGGTCCGAAAGGGTGTATGGAAAGAGAAAAGGGTGCCTTTGGCGGTGTGGGCAGACTAGCTGCTGGCACCGGATGGCCCTGGAGTTTACTGTACACCGCTGACTCCCCTCTATATCGAAACCGATCTCTGGTCAAAGGTGCCTTTTATGTTTCTGACAGTTCCGTTGATGGAACCACCTTTGACCACCATGTTGTACTCCATTTCGTCTATAATTTTAAGAAAAACCTCGTCGTGCACTCTGTCGCTCCATAATGTGTCCATGTGTTCATATGAAGGGCATTCGAGTAGCTTCAACTTGTTTTTCATCTTGTCGTTCTGGCCCAAGATAAGCGACAGGGTCTGGTCCATGTCGATCAAGTTGTCTCTTCCGCCGTACACCAAAAACATCTTGAGATCGAGGTGATGGGCCACGGGGAAGGGCGGCGGCTTGTGTGTCGGGTATGTGGCGGCGTTGCTGCTGTACAAGGACGAGAGTCTCGACAAGCCCACATTGCACGTTTCATCAAACATCTGAAACCGGTTTGCATAGATGATCTGGAACCAGTGCATAACGGTTTTAACGCTTGTCACAGAGAACATGTGCTTATAGCCGACCCGTTTCTGCTCTGCAGAGATGTTGCGGGTGTCCCAGTTGAAGAGAAACACCAAGGACCAGTCCACAATCTTCTCAAAGATCTGGAACGGAAGCACGTTGACCCAGAAGGAGACTGAAGGGAGAATCGCCCTCTTACCGAAAAGCGTGTACAAGAACTTGTTGTCGTTTGCAGTCAACTCCACAATCTTCTTCAATGCCCAACCTCCGCTCTTGGAGTACTTGTTGGGGATAATGGGCGGCGAGAGCCCCACAAACAAGTTAAGGTGGTTTTGGATCTTCTGGGAGTGGAGACTCAAACTAGCAAAGAGCTGGGCACATCCTTGTGAAAAGCCGATAAAGGTGATCCTGTCACAGGGTCTGTACTGCAGCTTGATGTAGTCCAAGATGCTGGGGATATCGTAGTAGGCAAACTCGTCCAACGAGAAGTTCCAGAACTGGTTGTTGGAAACAGACATCTTGAGGTGCTTGCGTGAGTACTTGTTGCCTCTGTTGTTGCCCAACCACACCTCCCAGCCCAATTCCAATAGCAAATAGGGGAGGTTCTTGTTGTACTCAGACCCAAGCACAAATAGCTCCGAGTTGGTGCAGAGCCCATGGTGGAAGTATGCTATCTTGCCGTTCTCCAGGTACTTGGAATTGGGCTTCTCTAACTTGTGCAAGATAAGCACGTAGTCGTCCTCGGTCGTTACTACGTGCTCTCGTATGATGTATCCGTAGTTGGCCACAATCTCGTTGATGTCTTTGGAGTGGATCACCGAGTCATTGGTCGAGGAAACCTGCACTTTGGTCCCGCCTCGGGGTATAAAACTCAACACGGCCCCCACAACAAGCCGTATACTCAATCGTACGATCAACCCGACAATGCTAAACACCGCAAACACTCCCATTCTCGTGGTCTAGAGGGTCTTGAATACGCGGGGATAAAAATAAAAACAAACCGTTTCGAATGCGAGGAACCGTTTTGATATATTTAGCAATCCTGGTTATCACAAGATATTGTATACATATTGCCTAAAGTGTTCTGTTGCATATGACGTGTATTGTGTATTCTATTAATGTGTCTCCAGAATGTTGCTTCAGAGTTTCTGTGTGACGGTTGGTCGGGTGTTTGATACTTGACCTCAGCTCTTGAGCGTGAGCTCAAGAATTCTCTGTTACACCAGAGAGTCAACCAGTTCAGTGGTTCTGTCCAAAAGGTCAATATTTAGTGTCCACAAGGTCAATTTCACTGTCCAGAAGGTCAATTGTTGCTCTCAGAAGCTAAGTTGTACTCTCCAGAAGTTCAAGTTTACTGTCCAGAAGCCTAAGCTTTACGATCCAGTAGCTCAGTTGTCGCTCTGACGCCCCAATCTGCTCAAGAGTTATCTGTTACTCCAGTGTGTAAGCTCAAAAGCTCTCTGTTACTCCAGTGTGTAAACTCAAAAGCTTACTGTTATACCTAACAAGAGTTTTCGCCGTTCCACATTATCGCGGCATGGGTTTTCAGCATCATCGAGAATACTCACCAGGCTCAAGCTTCACCATCCAGCACTCTTTCATACCAATTCTACTACTCTGTCAGTACCATTCTCATCTTTCCCTAAAACAAACCAAACCACTTCTTTCTGGGCTTTGGTGTCTCGTCTTCCAAGTTGAACTCCTTGGCCAAGGCACTGGCATACAGGTTGTGTTGGTCCAATTCTCTAAGGAACTTCTCCTCCTGCTCTTGTTTCACTCTCTGGGCCTCCAACATGTGTCTTTCGGATGGTCTGTACAATGCATATTCGTTTTCCTTTGTCTTTCTCAACTCCTCTGGAATGTAGTCCGAGTCTCTAACGTTCTTGAGCACCACGTTAGAGCCCTTGGGGTGGTACAAATCCTCGTGCTCCTGGTCGTTCAAGCCAATCAAACCCTCCTGGAAACGAAGACGGGCACGATAAAAGTCGCTCATGACGTTTTCGTACCCGTCATTCCAGCGGTGGAAGAATGCACAGTAGATCACGACGCTCGAGGTGATGAAAGTGCCGAACCAACGGGTTCCTGTATTGAGTCGTGAGTTGGTGTCCACCTTTCTCAACACCTTGTACTGGCCAGGGTACAACTCACTCAACGGACGCGGCGTGTAGTTTAAGCGTTTCATGGTTTCATTCACCTTGGAGTACTGTGACGCCTGCTTGGGGACGGACGAAAACCCGGTGGGCTGGGTGCCAGGGGTCTGGAACTCAGACGGGTACCCGCCCGGGGGTCTCAAATCACTGGGGTCGTATGGATTGTATGGAGCCTTGGGTGGAACCCAGCCCTTGGGGTTGGGCCTTCTATTTATATCATCCATTCCAGTGTTGCAGTCTTTTTTTTTTTCCTCTATGGATGTTTGGAATACAAAGTATGCTAGACAAAGTCCTTGATTTCTTCTCTTTGGAGGCACTAGACACCCGTCTAATCCCCAATGCTGAGAGAAAGCAGGCCAACATTAGCAAGGCCAACGCCACGTCCCGATGGAAGACGCTAGAGTACCGCATCTACTTGGTGGTGTTCGCCGTGGTGGTTCCCCTCATGTTCAAGACGGGGATGGACGCTTCCAACGAAAACAACCCCAACTACCCCCGGTTCCAACACTTACTCAGTGACGGCTGGATCTTCGGGCGTAAGGTGGACAACTCGGACCAACAGTACCGTTTTTTCCGCAACAACATCTTCTTGTTGACCGGGTTGGTGATTTTGCACACTGGCGCCAGACGTGTTACCAAGCTGTTCTTTTTCAAGAGAACACAGTACGATCTTGTGTTTGGGATCGTTTTCCTCATCCTTGTGCATGGAGTGAACATTATCAAGATTGCTGCACATACGGCCATCATGTACTTGATCAGTCGGCACATCCCCAACTACCGGGTGGCCTTGTGGAGCATCTGGGTGTATGGGATCGGAACCTTGTTTTTCAATGACAAGTACTGGAACTTTGCCATTGGGATCGACCTCATTGACAAGGGGTACACGGGAATCATTGCCAGGTGGGACGTGTTCTTCAACATCTCGTTGCTTCGTATAATCTCCTTCAACCTCGACTACTTGGAGAAAAAGTACAGCGAGCCCAACTTGGCTGCGGCCGAAGAGGTCACCTCCGAAAAGGTGTTGGACGACAGAGAAAGACTCGTAGCCCCCATCCCGTTGATCGACTACAACTTTGCCAACTACTTTGCGTACGTTTCGTACTGTCCGTTGTTCATTGCAGGTCCCATTGTCACCTTCAACGACTACATCTACCAGTCCAACTATGTGCAGCTCCCGACCGTCCAGGACACCAAGAGATTGACAGTCTACTTTTTCCGTTTGGTCTTCTGTATCTTGGTGATGGAGATTGTTCTCCATTACATGTACGTTGTTGCTGTTTCCAAGACCAAGGCGTGGGAGGGCAACTCGCCATTCCAGATCTCCATGATGGGAATGTTCAACTTGAACATCATCTGGTTGAAGCTCTTGATTCCCTGGAGGTTCTTCCGGTTCTGGGCCATGTTGGACGGCATTGACCCGCCGGAAAACATGATCAGATGCATGGACAACAACTTTTCGGCCCTTGCTTTCTGGAGAGCATGGCACAGATCCTTCAACAGATGGGTGGTACGCTACATTTATGTTCCGCTAGGCGGCCAGGGGACCGGCGGCATTGCCGTCCGTCTCATCAACAGCTTGTTTGTCTTCAGTTTTGTTGCCGTGTGGCACGACATTGAGCTCAAGTTGCTCATGTGGGGCTGGCTCATTGTGTTGTTCTTGCTTCCCGAGATCTGTGCCAGCATGTACTTCAAGAGATACGCAACACAATGGTGGTACCGCCACTTGTGTGGGGCGGGTGCCGTCGTAAACATCTGGATGATGATGATTGCAAACCTCTTTGGTTTCTGTTTGGGCTCCGAGGGCACCGTCAAGCTCCTCAGAGAGATGTTCAACACCTGGGCTGGCTTTGAGTTTTTTGTTTTGGCCTCGGCGTCCCTCTTTGTAGGGGTCCAGGTGATGTACGAGTTAAGAGAGGGAGAAAGAATGAGAGGGATCGATGTGAGGTGTTAGCCAGGGCGCTTAGCTAGTGCCGACTGCAAGATGCTAACTGCGGTTAAAAAGATGAAGTGAGACGAAGAGTTGAGTTTTCAAGACATCAGGCCTATCTTTAGTCCTTTAGTTGGTGCCTTTGGTAATGCCAGTCATTGGTCCAGTTCTTTGGTTGATTATGGCATTGCCAACCATTTGGTTAGTCAATAGTTGGTCCTCCTTTATTGCCAGTCAGTTGGTCCTACCAGCCATTGGTTGGTGCTCCTAAGGTATTGCCAATCAATTGGTCTTCCCAGCAATGGTTAGTACAGTCCTTTGGTTGATGCTCCTATGACATTGCCAACCATTTGGTCTTGCCCCTCCTTGTTGTTCCACTCCTCTGCTTACCAACCTTTGGTGTTTAGTGCCACTCCTTATTAGTACTCGGGCCAATTCAAGGCCAATAACGTACCTACCAGTAATGTCAGTAACGAACCAGTACCAGCTTGTAGACCCACCTATCCTACTTGATTGTTGTCCCCAGCCAATCGCCAATGCCTCTGGGGTCCAAATAGGCAAGTTCTCGCCAGTTTGAAAATCGCAAATCATTTACAAAACCATGGCACCACCAGTCCCAGTATTCCCCTCGCAAGAGGTACGATTGAGGTATAAAGAACAACTCGAGCATCCCGACAAGTACAACTGTGAGCTTCGAGAGCTTACACAACACCAGTGCACATTTCGAACACACAAGGAGCAGGCGCCGGAGATTCTCTGTCTCCCGTTCAAAAGGATCTTCCAACGATGTTTAATTAAGGAGCAACGCAAGAACAAGACGGTGGAGAGGTGGGTGAACATCGAGGTGACGGACGCCAAGACCAATGCCGACCTCTTTGACGACAAGGAAAAGTACGGGGGCGTGGTCCAGGAGTTCCTCAGCATGGAGGAGGAGTTCCAGAAGGTGATGGTACAGTGGGAGCTGGAGTAAAAATATATCATTAGTCAAGTATATAGAGAGCCATACACCAGCAGATCAGCGATAATCTAGTATGTAGAACCTTCGGCGGGTTGGGCCAACTTCTTATTTGCCGACAGAGCCATGCTCTTTCTCAATTCCAACAAGACGGTCTCCATTGTGTAGGAGCGTTTCCAGTTCTTCAAGGTGTCAAACTGATTTGGGTTGACCCGGCCGTCGGACTCGACACAGGGCAAGTTGATCTTGGAGACAAAATGCACCTTGGGCGGCTGGTCCGGGTACTTTTCATCGCACACAATGGTCAACGAGTAGATGCGGTTTTCGTGTGTGGAGTGGGGGGGCCCCAAGATGGTGCCGTTCCAGTTGGTCATGGTGATATCGTCCTGGTTGGCCAACCCGTACGAGATCGACTCGGCACCCAACCCTTTTTCTCCCTTCTCCAACTCTTCCAAAAGTTTGAAGTTCCTAGGACTGTTTCCGTTAGTACTCTACCCTGCTATCCGGGCGTGTTTAGCGGCCCTCCCCTTGATACATACATCTTTGACATGTTATCAATAAGATTTAAAATTGTTGCCCTCGCGCAAACAAAAAAACAAAAGGCACCTTGGACCACCACAACATCTGACAATGAGCTCGTCGTTTATAGAGCATCCCGACGATGGCCATGTCACTATGACAGGCTTGCAGTTCAAGTTGGACTCCTTGGCAACAGAAAAACAGTTGGTGGAACGCCAGTATGCGCTGCAGATAGCGCTGTTGGAGGCCCAGCTCAAAAGGAAGAACGAAGACTACTCCAGCTTGAAAACAAACTTCAAGTATCTACACGACGAAAAGCAACAATTGATAACCAAGTCCCAAAACCAGGCTCAGATACATGCCACCAACATTGAGAGTCTTAATAATACCATCAACAAGCTCAAACTGGCACAGGCACAGCACGAGAAACTGTACGCCGAGTTGGATGCACAGCATAACAGAACAGTCCACAAGTATGAACATGTAAGGTCCGACCTCAACTACCAGCTCACC
Organism: Kodamaea fukazawae; assembly: GCA_030572255.1. Lineage (NCBI taxonomy): Eukaryota > Fungi > Ascomycota > Pichiomycetes > Serinales > Debaryomycetaceae > Kodamaea > Kodamaea fukazawae. Next base: position 41,735 of record JAJLZQ010000025.1, on the reverse strand, counting down.
CTCAATGACCAGCTCACACAGGAAATACAAGGTTTGAAGGGTAATATCCACACTTTGCAGGCGTCCAATGACGAGTTGATTGCCAAGTTGAACCAGTACTCCCACCAGGTGCAGACCACCGGCGCCAACGCCGCCTTGAAGCTCAATGCAAACCTCCAGTTGAAGAACAGCATGCTTCAGAAAACAAACAACGAGTTGCAGATGAAAATCGACCGTTTACTTCAGAACAAGACCTCGGTCGAGCTCTTGAAGCAGAAGAACTTGTCTATCCAGACGAAATTGTCTAATCTCGAGAATATCCAGGAAAAGTACTATGAATTGGAGATAAAATACATCAAACTAGACGAGAGGTATGCCGAATTCTCCAAAATCATTGGAACTGGCGACGAGGACGTCGAAAAGAAGGTGCAGGCTTTTGTAGAGGCATTCAACAAGCATCAAAACGACGCTTTGCTATACAAAGACAAGTATTCTGAGGCCAGCATTGAGCTCGGTCTGCTCCAGAAAGACTACGTCAAAGCACAGCAGCAGTTGTCTGAGACTCTAGACACCGTTTCATCCTTGACTGAGACAGTAGCTGACAAGCAGCAAGCCATAGACAAGTTGGAGAGAACGAAACTTCTCAACGGCAAGGAAATAGAATACTTGCGAAACCTGGTGAAGGAACTCAACGAAACCATTATGAAGAGCGACCAGAAGGTTAACGACGAAAACAAAGCAACTAACGAGTACTTGTTGAACTTGGAAAAGTTGGTAGACGACTACAAAGCCGAAATTACAAAACTAAAAGTCAAAAAGGAGTACGTGGAATCCCCCAGAAAAGCCATCAAGTTGGACTCCCCATCCTTTGATAAGGTGCAAAAGCTTGAACGTGACAACATCAGGTTGGCGTCCACCATAAAACACCTCGAACAGCATATTTTGGACCTCGACAAGAAGATCAACACTTTTGATGTCCTTGAAGAAAAGCAAAAACAATTGAATATCCTCCAATTGAAAACAAACCCAGCACAAAAAGACCAAATCGTAAAGCAACTGATGTTGGACGACTTACGAAAAGAAAACCTAGCATTAATCGACCAATATGTCTCCAACAAGCCCGTGGAGTCCATACCAAAGGCGGTCTTTGAACGCCAAGAAGCTGACAAGGCTATTTTGCAAACAAAGATAGACCAACTCTCAAAGAGAATTAACAGATTGAGAAACGTATATGCCCAGAAGAGCAAGGATATCTTAGCCATCATCTCCAAGTACTTCGGCTTTGTCGTGGAGTTCATGCCCAGTGCAACCAACCCAGAAGACTTGTCATCTCGTCTCAAGTTGACCCTGAAATTCGAAGAGTCCTCGTACTTAATCATTGACACAGAGTTGAAGTCGCTCAAGGCATACGGCACTTACGAGTTTAAGAAGCTTTTTGAGGAGATCCTGTCGACTTATACCCAAAACCAAATCCCATGCTTCTTGAGTGCCCTTAATATTAAGCTCTATGAGCGTCGATTATAGTGTGGGGGTCCACCAAACTTAATAAAAGAGTGACAAACGCAGAATAGAGAAAGAATCACTGGAAAACACAACCCAGGACACTGGCTTACACTTTAATAACAGTCTATTTTAACTCACTAACTTCTATATATCCTTCATTACCTCAGCACTAGTAAGCTCCAACAATTGAAGTGGCAGTTTATCAAAGTTTTCAACTGCCTTTTGAACACTATTCCACTTGTAGCCTTTGTTAATGTCTTCATACTTGGCCTGGAACCTCTCAAGTAGAGAGGCGTTGTCTTCAAACTTGGTCTGGTAGGCGTTCAACCAGGCCCAGCAGTCACCGTTGGACTCTTCGGCCAGTAACGCTCTTTCAAACCACGCCTTTGCCTTGGAGTGCTTTCCCTCTATCCAAAAGAAGACCCCGATCTTCATTAACACGGTAGCCGAGTTCAGAGTCTTCTTCAATGCATCCAAAAAGGCGTTTTTACGCTGCAGCATCTTGGGGATGAGCTCAAGATACTGGACCCAGATCTCTGGAGAAGACGGAAACTTCTGAAGTGCCCTGTTGGTTAACAGCCGGGCATCAATCATGTTTTTGGCAGACAACTCTAGTTGGATCTTTTGCTTCCATAAGGCAGCTGCTTCTGGAATATCACCGAGCTGGGCAATAGCAGTGTCCAAGGTCGATCTAGCCTTGAGAACACTAACTTTCTGGTCAATCTGGGCAAGAAAAAGCCATAAGAGAACCTTTCCGTCGGTGCATCGTTTCGTTGCTATCGACACAACGTCTCTTGCCTCTTTTTCCTTTGCTTCACCTAACAATATCTGGGCCTTTTGCAAGTACAATTTGAAGTGGTCTGGGAACGCCTCAAGAGCAGCATCACAGTCCTCCAACAAATCTTTCTTCAAGAATCTAAGTATATGAATATGCTTGTACCAGATTCGAGCAGATGGGTTGGTTTTAAGTGCTTCACGAGTGAGTTCTAATGCCTCTTCAAAGTGGGACGTCTTGCACTCCAACTTTATCCTAGCCAACCAAACAGCTTCGTTGGAAGAGAGGGAGGCAGAAGCTGTTTTGAGTATCTCACGGGCAGCCTCAGGGTCCGAGGCCAAAACCCACTTGTCTTTGGCGTACATCAATCGGAAGAGAGGCTCCTCGGGGTTGAGGTCGATGGCTCTTTGGTAGTACTCAAAGAGCATGTTCAAATCCAGTTTGAGCAATGTGAACAAGTGGAACCAAGACGATGTGTTGTGTGGATTGCGTTCCACAATGCAGTTGTAGATATATCTGGAAGTGTTTGGGGACGAGGAGGAAGCGTATTGGAACCATTCCTCGTTGGCCTCATCCTTGGTGTATGCTGTTTTGACAATAGACTCGCAGGTCTTTAGGAACCCTTCAGACTCACAAGCCATGGCTTCATCCAACCAGCCCTTTGTGCTGAGGACATTTGGTTCCTTCTGGTCACTGAAAGCTTTTTCAATCATTTTGACAAGTTTTGCCGCTGCAACATCACCCTTCTCTCGTTCTTCGAGCTTGCTGGCAGCTACCCATACCCTGTAGTCACCCAGTAACGATTTTCTTGCCTTGTTCAAAAGCGTCTTAGCTTCGGAGTAGTCAGAGAGATTGAGGAGGGTGAGCCAGAACTCCCATTCTTGGGGGCACAATGCCACTGCTTTCTCGAGTAATCTCTTGACGTCGTCCGAGTCTTCTTCCAATTCAACCAAAGCCTTCCACAACAGCACGTTACTAGGTAGCTCTTCCAAGGCCTTCATCAAGATTCGCCGACGGGAGACGATATCTGCCTCATTTTCAAGGTTATAGCTTTCTGTCCAGAGCTTTTCGGATCTGGGGTTGAACTTGAGGGCATCGGCAGCAATAGCCTTGCACGCTTTCAAGCCTTCTGCGGATTTTCTGTGTATTCTGATGCTCTCTATCCAAACCAGCTCGTTTTTGGGGAGTTGCTGACATCCCTGGGAGATGAACTTCTTTGCGGCGGTCCAGTTCTTGGCCTGTTCCTCGAACCGGGCACTGGCGATCCACGAGTTGGCCTTGTTTGGTTCTGCTCGGCGGAGTGACGCCAATATCAAACGTCCCTTCTTGATGTCGCCTAGCTGTTCTGCTGTCGATGTTTCCAATGCTTCAAGGTACTTTTCTGTCTCGTCAGACGCCTGTTTGGTGGGCATGAGCTTGTCCAACTGGTTACCAAGCACCACTTCTCGGGATTCGGAGATGGACTTGAAGTTGGTGGAGGTGCCAATGGTATCTGGCAAGGCATAAAAACGTCTTTCCAGTCTCTCCAACTCTCTCAACCGTTTGTTTCTTCTGGTCAAGTCGCCGGCCTCGGGGAGGTTCTCCCACTCAAACTCGGAGATCAGCGACAAGTTCCTCTTCAAGTCCGAAAACTTATCGGAAGTGACGGCCACTGAGTTCTGGTTGTCTGTCTTCTTCGTGCTTTTCACTTTATTCAATCTTTCCTCGACTTGCTGGTAGATAAGGTTTGCTTCTTCATCCTCTCTATCTTTGGAGGGCGCCACCAAGGAAAGGCCATCGTCGTCGCCACCATCAAAGGATAACGTCGGAAACAGACTCTCTGCGCTGGTGGTAAAGCCAGTGGCACCTCTACCAACACCCGCCACGTAGCCTGGCGGAGGTTCCTGGTCTAGGAAGGCCAACTTGTTCATGGGAGAGTGGAGGTTGATTGTTGTGATTGCGTCCACGTGATTTCCGTCTATGAGATGAGTCCACCAAAAATTTAAATTTTCAAAACCCACACCACCTTTGAAGCGTCAGATGTCCAAGAGATCCGCCGAAGAAGAGTTGACCCCTGTGTCCCAAGGGTCTGCCAAGCTCAATGAAACCTCTTTGCCTGCTGCGGCCCGTTCTGCAGACAAGGAAAACGACCTTGAGATGGGGGAGTTTGAAGATCCATACGGCGATGACTTTGAGAGTGATGGAGAGATCATCGAGGTGGACGACAACGAAGACGACGACGAAATGGACGAAGAAGCCGCCTCCAAGAAGATCGAGGAGGACGAAAAGAGCGACCAACACCAAGAATCTGAACCTACCATCTACTTGCCCCACAAGCTGAAGCCCTTGGGTCCAGACGAAGTGATGGAGGCAGACCCTACAGTGTACGAAATGTTGCACAACGTCAACTTGCCATGGCCATGTTTGACTGTGGACATTTTGCCAGACAACTTGGGTAACGAAAGAAGAAATTACCCAGCATCTGTGTATGTCACCACCGCCACCCAGGCCGAACGCAGCAAGGACAACGAAATCATCACAATGAAGCTCTCGTCGCTTGCAAAGACATTGGTCAAGGATGAGGACGACGAGGACGACGAAGACGAAGACGACGACAACGAAGACGCAGACCCCATCATGGATAGTGAGACCATTCCTGTCAAGCACACCACCAACAGAATAAGAGTATCGCCACACGCCCAGACCACCGGCGAATACCTCACAGCCACCATGTCCGAGAGCGGTGAGGTGCTCATCTACGACTTGGCATCCCAATTTAAAGCATTTGACTCCCCCGGGTTTGTCATTCCCAAGTCCGCAAAGAGACCTATACATACTGTCCGCCACCACGGCAACGTCGAAGGGTACGGGTTGGACTGGTCTCCGCTCATCAACACCGGCGCTTTGTTGTCGGGGGACTTGACGGGTAGAGTCCACCTTACCACCAGAACCACCTCCAACTGGGTCACTGACAAGACTCCATTTTTTGCATCCGATGCGCTGATTGAAGACATTCAGTGGTCTACTGGCGAGAGCACCGTCTTTGCCACAGCAGGCACAGACGGTTACGTGCGTATCTGGGACACCAGATCCAAGAAGCACAAGCCTGCCATCTCCGTTGCCGCCTCCAAGACGGATGTCAACGTCATCTCCTGGTGTGGCAAGATCAACCATCTCTTGGCCTCGGGCCACGACGACGGTACCTGGGGCGTCTGGGACTTGCGTAACTTCACCGGAGGAGCCGCCCCAAGTCCTGTTGCACACTACGACTTCCACAAGTCCGCAATCACCTCCATTTCCTTCAACCCATTGGACGAATCCATCATTGCCGTCTCCTCCGAAGACAACACCGTCACCTTGTGGGACTTGGCTGTCGAGGCCGACGACGAAGAAATCTCCCAACAAAGAAAGGAATTGTCCGAGTTGAACGACATTCCTCCCCAATTGTTGTTTGTCCACTGGCAAAGAGACGTCAAGGACGTCAGATGGCACAAGCAGATCCCAGGCTGCTTGGTCTCCACCGGTAGCGACGGCTTGAACGTTTGGAAAACAATCTCCGTTTAGAGTGTATAATAGTGTGTACAGTATGAAAGTTGTTGTCTATTAAGTCGTAAATCGTTAAGTACTGTTGTTCTGTCGAGTATAGTGTGTTTTCTGGAGAATCTCCTATAGAGCGTGTCTCTTATGGACCCTGTGTGGTGCCTCTCCTGTGGACCTGCCTCTCCTTTGGACCTGCTTCTACTATAGAATCTGCATCTATTCTCCTCCCCTAATACCTCGTCTCTGCTTCTCTCTTTTTCTCTTGTTGATACACCTCTCTTTCCAAAGCTTTAAGTGTTTCCTGTGCCTCCAACCAAAACTGATTCTCTTTCAATATCAATTGGACATACCTTTCGTAGAGGATCATGTTCTTGATGGAAGTTCTATGAAATTTCTCTGTAATCTGCTTGATTCGTTCTTGCTTCTTCACCAACTCAACCCGATCCTTGTTGAAGTTGTACACCTTGTTCTGACTCTGGCCAATGTAGTTGATCAACTTGGTGGCCTCCATGCTAAACAAAAGACTCAAGTTGTCATATGCTTCCTGAATGATAGAAGATTTGAGCAATATCAACTTCTCTTTCATGTCTTCAGGGAGCTGTTCAATTTGCTGGTTGTTGTCCTCCTTTTCTTTCACCTTATCCCACAACCCCAACGTATCGATAATGCCATTCAACGTTGTAAACTCAGGGTTCTCCTTGTACACTTTACCCAAACTAGTTAGCAAGTCGTTCAACTGTTGCATTAACGTCTCGTGGGCGTTGCCCGGGTTGCTGAGTTCCACCTCGAGTTTGGATACCCGCTCGTTGATGTGTTTATACGTTGTGGAGTCCATGACAAGAGTATACAAAAAAAATTCGCATGTCCAAAAGACCAGTTGAATCAGACAGTGACAGTGACGACGACGATGATTTCCTAGGTCCTTCCATTCAGGTGCAACAACCGGCCCCTAAGCAGGTCAAGTACGACAAGACCGACTTTGACGACTTGAACAAGCACTACTTGAAGCAGGCCAAGTTGGAGGCTCCCATCACGGCCATTGCAACTACTCCAGACCACGCCTACATAATCTGTGGTCTTGCCAACGGAAGTGTTCAATTCTGGTCGATAAGCAAGAAGGACAAGGAAGGACTCCATGTGGAGTGTTTTAAGAAGTTCCTGGCACCAGCCAATTCGCCTCCAACCAGACAGCTCTTGGTGAGGAAGAACAAGTTGGCCAGCATCGACGACAAGGCCATCCACATCTTCGACTTGGCGTCGCTTGACATGATCCAGGTGTTCAATCTTGATTTTGAGGTCAACCACACCACCTTGGCCAGCAATTGTTGGTGTGGCGACTCGTTGTTGGTGTCCAAGAAGGATAGCAGTGAGATGTTTTTGGTGGACCCAGTCAACGATAGTGTGGATAAGTTGCCGGCACTTCACAGAGCACCAATCCGTACGGTGATATACAACGAGAAGTACCAATGCTTTGTTTCTTCAGATGCAAAGGGTATAATCGAGTACTGGACGTTAAAGGGTATGTCTTTGCCCAGTACCGTTGACTTCAAGTACAAGTCGGAGACGGACCTTTTTGCAATAGCCAAAAGTAAAGCTCAAATCCAGCACCTAGCGTTGTCCCAAGACGAAGAAAGGTTTGTGTGTGTAACCACAAAGCTGGAAATTAGCGTTTTTACGTTTGCTACGGGAAAGAGAGAGGTTGTGGAGGCTGCCAACCTGGCCCTTGACTCACATTCCAATCTCGTCTTGGACAAAAACTTCATCATATACCCGTCACATGAAGGAATCAAGATACGAGATACAAATAACAAGAGATTGGTTGTGACCGTGGGGGAGGACGACCAGAAAACGCTAGACAAGCAGTTCGAGCAGGTAGTCTTGATCAACAAGATCAACTTGCAAAAGATGGACTCGCAAAAGGTTTTGCTGAACAACACCATTATCCAGTCCCAGCTTCAAAGAAACACCTTTATCGTTGGTTGCTGTGACAATGTGTTATACGTATTTGGCAAGGATCTGGTGGATTTGCAGTCTCGGGACTTATCGTCCAAGCAGACCCAACCGGTCCACAGCGGATGCATCTTGCACACCACTGTGGGAGACATCACCATCAAGTTCTTCAAGTTGGCCCCCAAAACTGTCGAGAACTTCACCACGTTGTGTACCAGCAAGTACTACGATAATGTCATTTTTCACCGAGTCATCAAGGGTTTCATGATCCAGACTGGCGACCCTCTAGGCAACGGCACTGGAGGAGAGTCGGCCTGGGGCGGCACTTTCAAGGACGAGTTCCACCCATTGTTGAACCACAACAAGCCCTACATGGTCAGCATGGCCAACGCAGGACCCAACACCAACGGGTCCCAGTTCTTCATCACCACAGAACCAGTGCCCCACCTCAACAACAAACACTCGGTCTTTGGTGAGGTGACCGGAGGGTTTGAAGCTGTGCAGGCCATAGAGCAAGAGGAAACAGATGAGGATGATAAACCTCTCAGAATGATAGCCATCCTCTCCACGAGTTTAATATAGAGTGTGGCATGTTGGAGCTAAAGTACTTTAGCTTTAGTTGCAATGAAGAACTGCAAGAAATCCAAAGACACGAGATGCTTTACCTTGAGTCATAACAAAGAAGAACTGCAAGAAATACAAAGACACGAGATGTTTTACCTAGGTACATGAACCACAAGGTATTTCAATATAAAACTGAAGGTAATATTAAACAAAAAGGTTCACATAGATAAAACTAAAGATATTATAGAACTAAAATATCATATAGAACTTAAGGATAATAACTACAAAAGAATATTCACAAGCAATATGAACTAAATATTGAACTACAAAGTACTTCAAATGTAATTTATTGATCTTTCTAATTCAGAGTAGTCGTGACTTGGCAACTTGGTGACTGGTTAGGTGACTGGCTGGTGGTGGCTCGAACAAGTATATGTGGTTCTCAGATTCTCTACCTGCTTCTGCTCATGCAATTCATACTCAACTATTAAAGAAATGCATATTCTTCGACCCCAGTGAGCCAAAGCGGGTTAGTCTGAGATAAGATGTGGCCTGGCGCAGTACCCACCAGCGACTCGCTGTATCTCTAGAGCTAGTCTGGTTGTAAAACTTGTACGTCACTCTAATTCAAGAATTGTTTTGGTTCGGTGTAGAGAAGTTGCCGTCAACGTGATTTTAAATCTGGATCACACTGTGTCTTCACCAGGTTGCAATTCAATGTCCGTCGCTAATTCAAGAACGTAATTCAAGAACAGTTTTTCACTAGTTGAAGGGCTGTTCCGTTACTAACAAGTAATTCACTTTAATTTTAAACCTGGATCCGATCTCTGTCCTCTCCAAGTTTCTTTTCCCGTACCAATTCAACTATTCCGTCACTTTGAAAATCTGATTCCGACTCTCTGCCTTTCTCCAGGTTTCTTTTCCCGTACCAATTCAACTATTCCGTCGCTTTGCTCTGTTTCGTGCTGCTGTTGTCCTCTCCATCTAGAACGTCCACCTTCTAGTTATTTCCAAACAATGCCCTCACCCTAACTTTACTCCTCTTCACTGCTACTAAAATCATCCCGCTTTTCTCTACCACCCATTAAATCACGAAGACTCATTGGCTTTTGGGAAGCTGAACTGTTAGAAACAGTGTAAACAGGCTTTTTGGAAGGCTTGTCCTCGTTGACATTTATTTTGATTCCCAAACCCGAGTACCTGTAGTCGTCAGCGTCACTCTCGTCCGAGTCAAAGTTGAAGTCTGGCTGGGAAAACTGGTGGTTTGTGTTGGCAGGAGAGGTGGAAGGTGGGTCGTCATGGTTTTGTTCATCTTCATCGTCCTCCTCCTCTAAAACCTCCTGTAACTGGTCCTCCAAATCTTTGAAATCGTCGTCCATGTCGTCGTCCACCTTTTCCACAATCGGCTTGGGCTTCTGCTTGGGCTTTTGCTTGGGCTTGGACACTGTTTTGGACGCCCTGGCGGGTCGCAGAGGGGCCTTGGCAGCCAGGCGTTGTTTTGGCTTGGCCAGCAGCACAGTTGTGTAGGAGTTGTTGTCGTCGAAAACGGGAAACAGGGTCGACTTGAGGTCGGACTCGTCGAGATCATCAAAGTCGCTCTCGCTGATAATCACCTCGTTGGAGTCCTTGGGTGTCGGGGTGACGGAGGGGACCCTCTTGGACAGGACCGGGGGCCGTTTCTTGTTGTCTGAGGCACGACGGGCCTGGTCCTGCTTCTGCTTCTGGAGCAACTCGTAGTCCTTGTCCCACTGGACCAACTTTGCCTGCAAGCTGGACACGTTTCTGGACTTGCTGAAGCGGATGGTCAGGTTCAAGCGCTTCAACAGGATGGTCTGGGGGCCCTTGGGCTGGGGGATGTAGGAGAGGTAAAAGGAGTCGTTGGCCAAGGTGTTGTTGGGCGGCCCGGCGGTGGTACGATGTCGCTGGGGGATCCCTTCAAACATAATGTGCTTGCCCGGCTCGGTCGACTCGGCCTTGAGCACACACTCCTGGTTGTTCTGGTAGAGCGTCATGGGCTTGTGCTGGTCCATTGAGTCCGGAATGAACCCGTACCGCATGGCGATGTTGTCTTCCTCGTGCACAGGCAGGATCGCCGTGAGGTCCAACAACTGCGTGAGGTCAATGTCGTATTCGCCGTCCGCTAGTGACATGCTGTGTATCCCTGTCTTCTCTCTCGTATGGCTGTCGTGGTGTCGCTCGTCCTCCAATCGCCGTCCCAAACTAATCGACAACCGCTTACGAATAACACTATATTTCCTACCCTGGAAAATGTGTGGGAGCCTGCATCTTGGCCCAGGGAAATATTTACCCTACAGCAAAAAAAGAAAAACGCCTTTTGTGGGCCAAACGGGCCCTTGGCGGATATGTAGGAGGCAGGCCAGCTGCTGGGAATGAGGTCATTGGTGTTAGAAGCACGTCCGGCGCTGCCCTCCCTGAAATCGCTGTGTTTTCGGGTGGTTTGCCTGGCATTTCCGCTTCTTTTGGCCCCTCTGCCTTGCTATCTGCTCTCGGTAATAAGTGGGGGGGCCGTAAACGATCAACGGTAATTTATTGTGCTGCTTAGCGGGCACAGAAAGCCACCCAGGTGATTTAGTAGGGGGACGAAGTTGGGGGAAGGGGGAGGAAAAGAGAGGAAAGGAGAGCAAGTAGTGGCAGGAAAGAACGAGAAGGAGCACGAGGAACAGCAGGATGAGTCGAGTAGACGCCACATCACGCTTGATCTCCGCCTTGTACAGCTCTGGTTGTTGCTTGTCTACCCCCACTTTTCCTACGGCTTTATTGATTGTGTAGCAGAGGCGATCAGGAGGACGATCACAGCGTAGGGATCACGGCCCGTGGGTATGGTTTTGCCGGATTGGGCGAGTCATAGCAACGTAGAACCACAGGGTCACACTCCAGACACCAGAAGGCTGCTCTGGGCCGGTGTTGTGAAGGGGACCTTGCCGGCCGCTGTGGAGGAACAAGCGTACCAGAAGGGCCCAAAAAGGCAATTACATAAGGTGCCGAAAAAGAACAAGATGGCAGGCACGAATCAAGAGGTAGGGCTCCTCCATCCCAAGGTGTTGTTGCTCACCGCATGCACGACCGGGCTGATGGTGCTTCTGTTCCGTGTGTACAGGCGGTACTTGAAGCGGGTGGCCACGTACTTGGACCTCTCCCAGTCGCTTCTCGAGAGCAACCGCAGCTTGTTTGGACGTGTGACGCGGGTCGGCGATGGCGACAACTTCCGCTTCTACCACACTCCGGGCGGCCGCTGGTTGGGCTGGGGCTGGTTGCGCCATGTCCCCGAGACCCCGAGGGACTTGAAGGACCAGACCTTGAGCATCAGGTTGTGTGGCATGGACGCTCCCGAGCGTGCCCACTTTGGCAAGCCCGCCCAGCCCTACAGCGAGGACGCCTTGTTGTGGTTGAGGGCCTATGTTTTGGGCAGAAACGTCAGAATATCACCCTTGGCGATAGACCAGTACAAGCGGGTGGTGGCACAGGCCAAGGTGTGGAAGTTGACCGGCAGAAAGGACGTCAGTGCCGAGATGTTACGAAGAGGTCTTGCTGTGGTGTACGAGGGCACCCAGGGCGAGTTTGCCGGGAATGAGGATAAGTATAAAAAGATTGAGAAGAAGGCAAAGGCAAAGAGTTTGGGTTTGTGGTCGTTGAGGAAGATGGTTACTCCGGGTGAGTACAAGAAGCATTACCGTGGGGAGTAATCAAAGAGGAGGTGTTTACGGTGTAGTTGGAGGAAGAAAATTACCCAGAAAGAGTGGGTGGATAAAAGGTTGAGTGGTGGTGGTGAGAAGAGAGATCCTGGGTGGGCAAGGATCGGATCATAGATTACCTGCTGGAGAAGTGAAGTAAATTCATTGAAAACGAAGATGGTGAGTTGTGCTGAAAAGTGAGGTTACCAGGTTTTTACTGCAGAGTGTGATCAGAGCAGGTTTGCATTCATCCACTCAAACATCACAAGAAGAGCTTCAGAATGATTAGACAAATGTTGGAGGAATCATGGATAGAGGAATCATGGATGGAGGAATCATGGATGGAGGAATCATGGATGGAGGAATCATGGATAGAGGAATCATGGATGGAGGAATATTGGATAGAGGAATCTTGGATAGAGAAATGCTGGATGAAGGATTTTTGACACTCTATGGAAAGTCTTGAACATAATAGAATTTCAGGCAGACCTATGGTACTGAAGTAATCTCCTAGCCTTCATAAAGTTCTCATACACATTCTCATAGACCAGATCGACCAGATCATAGATCAAATACCAATAGACCAGATTGACCAGGTCGTAGACCAGATTGACCATTTCGACTATTTCCACCACATCCAACACTTCCACCACTTCCACCACATCCAACACTTCCACCACTTCCACCACTTCGAATGAAAACACCTTACAAAACCCCTTCTTACTCTGCCTTTATATATTGCATACATGTCATTACACTACTTAAGAAGAGCACTCACACTGTTCGATAGCTTCTCTATGTGTTCATTACACTACTTGAGAAGAGCACTCACACTGTTGGATAACTCCTCTGTGTGTTCCTTGGTGTCGGCTTCAGCGTAGACTCTGACGGCGTCTTCAGTACCAGATGCTCTGACAAACGATCTACCCTTTGGATACTTGGCAACAAGGGCATCGATCTTTGCCTGCAATCCAGCAGGCTCGACCAAAGTTCTCTCTGCGTTGGTTGTCTTAAAGATGTTTCTGTCTGGAACAATCACCTTGACCAACTTGTTAGGCAAGTCGTGGTAGGAGCCGTCCCACTCGGCCGGGGTCAACTCAAAGTAGTGCAAGATGATGAGGACGGCCAACAAGTCGGAGATGGCGTCACCCACCGTCTGGTTGATCAAGCTGGTGAATGCCTGGATGACCTTGATGGCCTTTTTCTCTTCGTCGGAGGACGCTTGGTAGGCAAAGATCTTGGCCTCGGCCTCTCTTGAAAAGATGACGGTTCCGTGGCCGTTGGCCTCAAAGTACACACCAACGTCAAAGTTTTCGGCTTCATGGTGCAAGTGCTTGACACCGGTGGGTGTACAGCGCACTGGGAGCTTCAACCCCTTCTCCACGTACTCGGTGGAGGAGCCGTTGGCGTAGGCGGTCTGGACAATCCCAATGTCCAAGCTCAACTTGGCCGAGTCCAATTGAGCAAACACCTTTTGGAAAAACAAGGCCATCAACGTGGCCAACTTGTCACCGTCCAACAATCTGAACTCCTTCTCTGTTTGGTAGTAGCAGATCAATCTGTCGGCATCCCCGTCAAAAGACCCGTACAACTTGTTGAGGGTGGGGCTGACACCCTTGGGCAAGTGCTGGTTGGTCTTGACGTAGTCGGCACCACAATCCGAGTTCAATTTGGAGGGCACGTCGTAGGCACCGTTCACCAAAGTTAACGAAATTTCGTCCGACAAGTACTTGTCCACCAAGTCCTTGATCTTGGGGGCACCGATCCCGTTGGCTGCGTCGACAGTAATGTCGATTTTGGTCTGGGAAGCAGACAAGGCAAAGATCTCCTTGAACGCCTTGGCCATTTTCTTGTAGTAGCCCTCCTCGGAGGTCTCGCCAAACGCACTGTCGTTCAAGGTTCTGGTCAAGTAATGCAATTGTGGGGTAGTGAACAAGCCGTAGTCGTGGAACTTTGTGTTTGGAACCGACTTGAACCCGGCAATGGTGGCCTCCGACAAGCGGGGGGAAGATTCTCTCGAGTCTCTGGCAATAATGACACTTGCAGGCTTGGAGACGTCAATGTCCAATTCCTTGGCCACGGTCAAAATGGTCGAGTACAAGTCGCCATTGGCGGTGTTGGCCAACTTGGTGGCATATGCCTCCCACTTGCTTTCCAACATCGACCCCAACGGATCCACAACCTTGACCCCGTTGTCCTGTGGAGGGTTGTGGGATGCGGTGATCATGACTCCGACCGTTTGTCCATCCAAGTACTTGGATCTGAGCGCTGCGAGAATACCAACAGTGTAGTTGACGTAATCCAACTTGTCGGCATTCATACGGAACCCAGCGGTCCCGTACGCAAACGTGATGTTCTCGGGTCTGGGGTACTTGTTCAGGTATTCTTGTAATGTGTTTTGGAGGGACATGGTGGTGCTTGTTTAAAAGTAAATATAGAAACAGCGAATCTAAATACGGCGTTCAGTCACGTGGGGCGCAAGGCGTGAACATAGTGCTGGGTGCTTGTCATTGGAGTTGAGGTTTGTGCTGGGGTTGTGTTGGGGTTGCTGGGGTTGTGTTGGGGCTGCTGGGGTTGTGTTGTGGTTGCTGACGCTGCAGTGGGATTCATCGTTGCAGTAGGTGCAGCGTTCAGTGCTCAATAATTTCAGCAGTATTGCAGCTACATAGGACCTACGTCGGATTCTCGCCAAAACAATGTGGGGAGCTGCCACGGGATATATCAGCGCAACCAGAACAGCTTTGACTTGCTTGGGCTGTCCTCGTCTATTGGAAACATACGTGCCTGTACACCCATTGGTGTTTTCTGACCACGCCTGCTGTTGCTGCAACCCGGATCAGCACAACCAATACACCATTTCTTACGATGTCTGCATCTTTTCAACACATCTTGTGCAAACACTCGCATCGCCGCCAAGCAAGAGCTTGTTAGAGATCTCTAACACCCGATTTGGAAGTCGTGGTGGCCGTTGACGAAAGCTTGTTGCAGACGTTTCATTTGCAGCCCGACCGCACTTGAAAAAAAATCTGCTACAAGCACCACGACCATGCTGAAGCCCAACTCCAAGTTCAGCAACTCGTCGTTCCACCAAGAGAAACGCAATGTGACGCTCCGCACGGACTCCACGCAGCCGGCCAAACCCAAATCACAGTTTCACGAGTTGATGAGAAAGCACTCGCAGTCGGAGTTTGTGAGCGAGTTGGAGCAGACAGGACGGGCCAACTGGAAGAAGGCCCCCAAGGAGTTGAAGAACAGGTACTTTGGCCTCTACATGGTGTTGTTTCTGATCCCCTTGTTGTTTATCTCGAGCTACGAGATGTACAGGCGGTTAGAGGGGAAGTCCACCAAGAAGGTCCAAGTGGGGGAGATGTTGGAGGGCACTCTGGTGAGGAAGTATGACGAAGTGGAGAAGTGGAACGCAGAGAAGAACAGTTTGATGTATCGGATCTTTGGACGGGATTTCTTCTTGGATGGGTTTACGAGTAAGACGATGAAGAAGGATGAAGAAGGAAAGAGGGATTAGGGGGGAGTGGAGTGGAGGAGTGAGTACTGTGGGGCAATGGAAGATGTGGTGATGGAAGAGTGAAATGAAGAGGTTGGAGTATGTGGATGTGCAATAGAAGATGTGATGGAAGATGTGATGGAAGATGTGATAGAAGAGTGAAATGAAAAGGTGTTTGGAGTATGTGGATGGGCAATGGAAGATGAAGAGTGAAATGAAAAGGTGTTTGGAGTTGTGGATGAAAGATGCTGTGATGGAAGACTTCACCCATCGCTGGCTCTCCGATTCCGGAATCTTGAGGGCAGTTACTCCAATGCTACTCCACACTAACTTGTCGTTCCTACAAAGTCAAGACAAACGCTTAACATTAACAGTTGTATGGTCCAGACCATTCTATATAAAATCCAGCAATGCCATTCAAATGAATGGATACCTTGGTACCCTTAATAGAGATAATGCAAAAAGTAAATGAAAAAATGACATATTAGAAGGATACGTGAACCATGAGATCGGAACGAATGCCGTCGATGGACATTCTCGAGGGTTTTTCGTAGTTGTTGAAAGGAGAGGTTTGGGGAGAGGTGATGTCACAGTCAATCAGGCCGTCGATGAAGGAGTCCCAGGTAGTTTCGGTCAAGCTTCTCTGTCTGTGCTTGTATGTGTTCAAGTTGACCAAACGGGGGATTCGTGTTATGCCGGGATGCTTTTGGACGTGGAGTCGTGTGAATTTGTAGTTGTTTAAGGAGGGGATCTGGGTGTCTTTGAGGGGGCACATGGAGCTCAACTGGTTCAAGAACTCCTGGGGGTCAAAGTCGATGGAGGGGGGGTTCAAGAAGGGCTTGTTGTTTCTGATGATGGCGGACTTTTCCGCAAAGGGCTGGTTGCACTGGCGGGAGAGCTCCTCCCACAAGGGGAGGAGCTTTGAGTTGTACGCACGGACCACGTCCAAATCGCCGGGATTCAAGGAGTTGTCCGCGAGCTTGCTGTGGACAAAGTCGAGGGCCTGCAGTACAATGTCAAACTCCTGCTTGGAAAAGTCCGAGATCAACTCGTTGGCCTTGACCACCACCTGCTCGCACAAGAACTTCAAGATGTCGATCCACTTCAGGTTCAACCACTCGAGCTTGAGGGCGGCCAAGTCGACCGTCAAGTCGCTATAGCTCTTGGAGATGTTGTCGAACTTGAGGAGCATGCTCTGGTTGAAGCGCGCAAACTTGGACGCCTTGGTGAACTCGTCGATCTTGGACGGGATGATGTCCATGGAGATCAGGAGCGGGTCGATGCGCGACTCCAACAGCAAGAAGTCCTGGTAGATGGCCTGGTCGAATTTGGTGAATGTGGGGAGGTGGACGATGGGCGGCTGCGGAGGCGCCTCGCCAAAGTTGAGCTTGGCCGTCAACTCCCGCCACAGGTACGAGTCCTTGGAGTTCTCCAACCCCGTCAACTTCTCGAGCTTGACAAAGCGCTGGAGACAGTCGCTCACCTCCATCTTGATCGACTCGAGCACGTTGTAGGTGAGGTCGTTGTACGTGTTGGCCAAGTCACAGTCGCTCTTGAGGTTGAGCGAGTCCTGCTGCACATCCACCAATAAAACACTAATCTCCTCAAACTTGGAGTACAACAAGCCGTACTTCTCCTGGTCGCCAATCATCCCCAACGGGATCTTGGACATGATGTGATCTAGCTTGGCCACAACGCTCTGCACCGCTCCCACCTCGGCGCTGCCCCGGTGGTACCACTGCAAATCGTCGCAGTTGAGGTAGCGGACGTGCCGCAACACGTCGTACACCTGCAAGGTGTAGTTGTAGACGTCGTCCAAGATCTTGTTCAACTTGAAGATGGTGTGTGTGTCGAGCTCCTTGCTCCGTGGGAGCATCTCCTCGAAATGTGGAAAGGGCGGCATCGCCAACAAAGTCCCGAGTTCGCCCGTCATCGTATTTCGTCCTGCTGCAGTCTGGTTCGAGGGATTCGCCGTATTTATTTATTCCAACAATCTCCTCTCCGGATCTCTGGCAATTATATCATAATAGGGAAATATCCCACTTCTTCACAACCTAAAAAAACCAGCACTAATGGGGACAAAATACAAAAAACTGCAAAACAAAAAAAAAAGCGCTACATAACCCAAAAAAGTATCGTGGAACCTCAAACGGAGAAAGAGCAGGGACGCCTAATGGTGCAAGCAGCGCCCAGATCCAGTGTATTCTTGCCTCGGTGACTATACCAGCGGGTTTCCCTTTGAACAATAGGCCGGATCGACATCACATGGGCAGGTGGGGGGGTATTGGGCACTCCCAGAACGGGCTAATTTAGACACAAAGGGTAGGAATTGTTCTGTAGAAAAGCTTACAACGCGTTTCGTCATTTGTTTGGGACGGTGCAGCGCCCTTCCCACCCAAATGGGGCAGCCAGGCACAGCGCTCAATAAGATCTAGACAAGTTTCGAAACACGCACAAGCTAACCATCGATGTTTCAGGTGTGTGTCAGGAGGGGGTGGGTGGTTATCTCTCCAGATACAGCGACAGAAGTCCGTTTGCGACAGAAAGATGGACAGACACTGCAAGCCTGGTGGGGCCGGAATGCCCAGCAGCGCAAACACCTTTTTGTTTGTTGTCGTCTACGCGGTCTGTGTCGGTTACGCCCACACACGCGCAACCGTTCCCCCGTCAACGGGGGCTTCTCGCGAATCGGGCTATCGTGCTGCCTCTGTGTTTTGGGGCCGATTCCCCGATTCATATGGAACGATCTGCTGATGGTTCTTCAGTGGTGCTCGACTATTTTTAGTTTCTTCTTTTTCTTATTGTTATTTTTTTTTTTTTTTAGTAAAGTGTCTGCGTCAGGTTCCAAACAGCAAATAGCTTAAATAGAGCTTCTTGTATTGCTGTCTGCCCTCATCGATGTGTGTGCAGAGCATGTAGATGCATGCCTGCTGTGCTCGGGTCTGGTGATGAGTTTCAAATGTAGGTACTGTGCTTGGGGCGGCCCAGGTTCCCAACGGGGGCTGCTCAGAGCATAGTGTGCCAAACGGTCTTGCTGAAAATAGCACGAAAGGCTCTGCTTTGGGCTAGCATGTCAGTATGACACTGGTGGTGGTGCTCAATGGCGTGTACTCTGTCACGTATTTTGTCACGTGCTGCATCACGCGCCATTTGTCACACGTCGACTCAAGCGCCAAGTCACGCGCCGCTTGTCACGCTCCACTTGTCACGCCCCACGTATCACGCCCACCTCATCTCGAAAAATTCATCTCTATCCAGATCATACACCATGGGAAAGGCACCTAACAAGAAGTTTGGCGGAAACACCGTGTCTGCAGAGCAACACATGAACTCTGTGTTCAAGTTCAACACCAACTTGGGGCAGCACATCTTGAAAAACCCTCTTGTTGCGCAGGGGATCGTCGACAAGGCCCAGATCAAGCCCAGCGACATTGTTTTGGAGGTGGGGCCTGGTACCGGTAACTTGACTGTGAGGATCTTGGAGCAGGCCCGTAAGGTGATTGCCGTCGAAATGGACCCCAGAATGGCGGCCGAGTTGACCAAGAGAGTCCACGGCACTCCCCAGCAGAAGAAGTTGGAGATCCTCTTGGGGGACTTCATGAAGACAGACCTCCCCTACTTTGACATATGCATATCCAACACCCCGTACCAGATCTCGTCGCCGTTGGTGTTCAAGTTGTTGAACCAGCCCAACCCACCCAGGGTGTCCATCCTCATGTTCCAGCGTGAATTCGCCTTGCGTTTGTTGGCCAGACCTGGCGACGCCTTATACTGTAGATTGTCTGCAAACGTCCAGATGTGGGCCAACGTCACACACATCATGAAGGTGGGTAAGAACAACTTCCGTCCTCCTCCCCAGGTCGAGTCCTCCGTCGTCAGAATCGAAATCAAAAACCCCCGTCCCAACATCGACTTCAACGAGTGGGACGGCTTGTTGCGTATCTGCTTTGTCAGAAAGAACAAGACCATCGCCGCAGGCTTCAAGTCCTCCAACGTCATTGAAATCTTAGAAAAGAACTACAAGACATGGTTGGCCACCAACAACCAAGACGTCCCCATCGACGAAAAGGCTTCTTTGACAGATGTGGTCAAGGAAAAGATCACCACCGTCTTGACGGAAACTGGTTTTGCCGAAAAGAGATCGAGTAAGTTGGACCAAACTGACTTCTTGAAGTTGTTGTTTGCCTTCCACCAGGTCGGTATTCACTTTGCCTAGTTGTGGAACCACCCAGATGTGCTCTTCTAGCTCAATTCCACAATTGGCTCAAAATAGACTCCACAGTGGCCTACAAAGCTGGTGTGTAGGGATAGTGCTGTTTCGGACCCCACACACAGAGACAGCCAACTCTCTTGGGATATTCTTTAATAACTACCCTCACGTCTACCACCAGCTACCACCATCACCCTCAATGGCTCCGTTCATAGCGTATCCTCTCTCTTAATTGCATGTTAAAATTGTGTGGTTCTTCCCCACAACAATCAACTTTTGTATTAGTAATTTTTTTCGTTGTGGCAATTAACGGGGAAAGTATAAATAGGACCGAAAGCGCCATCAGATAAGCAACATCACCCACAACAAGCAACATGGCACTTCCAGAAACCCAGAAGCTCATCCAAGTGAGCGGTAAGAGCGACGGCTACGACGTGATTGAGTACGTCGACGCTCCTGTCCCCCAGATCACAGCTCCCACCGACGTCATAGTCAAGAACCAGTACGCCGGAATTAACTTTATCGAGGCCTACTTCAGAAAGGGTGTGTACCCCGTGGAATTCCCCTACAAGTTGGGGAGAGAAGCCCTGGGGGTCGTTGCTGCAGTTGGCGACGGTGTTACCAAGTTCAAAGTTGGCGATAAGATCGCCTACCTTGCCCCCAGCACCTTTGCCCAGTACACCAAGATCAGCGAATCGCTTCCTCGTGCCTTCAAGTTGCCCAGCGACATCTCGGACGAGCAATTGAGGGTGTACGGGTCCACCTTGGTGCAGGGCTTGACTGCCATCACCTTCATTGACGAAGCTTACAAGGTCAAGAAGGACGACTATGTGTTGGTGTGGGCCGCTGCAGGTGGAGTTGGCCGCTTGTTGGTGCAACTCATCAGCAGGAGAGGTGCCCACGTCATTGCTGTGGCCCTGACCCCGGAAAAGTTGGCCATCGCCAAGAAGTTGGGTGCTGAACACTTGCTCAGCTCCTCTGACGACATTGCTGCAAAGGTGAAGGAAATCACCAAGGGCGCTGGCGTTGCAGCCACCTTTGATTCCGTTGGAAAGGACACCTTTGAGGCCTCCCTTGACTCTTTAGCCCGTAAGGGTACCTTTGTCAGCTACGGGAATGCCAGTGGTCCCGTTGCTCCATTCCCGCTCTCGAGATTGGGTGCAAAAAACAACTCCATCCTCAGACCAACCCTCTTCAACTACATTGAAACCCCAGAAGAAGCTGCCCACTACTTTGACATCTACTCTAACCATATCAAGGATGGAACCTTGGACTTTGACGTCTCCACTACCTACGAGTTGAAGGACTATGCCAAGGCTGCAAAGGCTCTCGAGAGCAGACAAACCACCGGTAAGTCCACCTTGGCTATTCCACAATAGATTTGTGTGTTTACAGTTGATAATATGATCTAGATATGTATTTGTTTATGTAGGACAACTCCATTCTATTCTCTTCCTCTACCTCCTCTTTGTCTTTTGATTGGCGTCCTTCTCGACAACCTCTCCAACACCACCCATTTCCTCCAAGTTGTCCTCTGCAATACTCACCTGTTCTCTTCTTTCCCAGAATCTATCCTCACACAAGTCGAAAGCTGCCTTTTTCAAGTACTTACCTCTGGCCTCACGGTTACTGGAGATGGACCATTCTAAGAATTGCGCACCAGTACGAACATAGAATGCACGGAGAGTCTCGAACGGCTTGGGGTGGGGCAACCAAGGTCTTGGGTCGGGGAACTCTTCCTCCTCCTCTTCTTCTTCTTCCTCTTCTTCCTCCACTTCGTCTTCTTCTTCGAGTTGGGAGTCGCCCTCCTCTTCCTCGTCGTCGTCCTCATCATCGTCCTCTTCGTCAAAGTCGTCTTCATCGTCAGAGTTGACTTCTTCTCTATCCAATTCAGTCAAGTCTTCCCATAACACCTTGACCCCATCCAATCTACCCAAGTCTATAGCATATAAGGAGTCCAAGTTGTACTCCTGTTCTCCTCTCTCGAAAACACCACCATATATATACAAGGTGTCACCAACAACACAGGTGGTAGCGTTGAATCTTGCGTGTGGCAATTGGTTCAGGATAGGGTATTCGACCATCTCCTTTGCTTCTTCTTCCTCTTGTTCTTCGAGTTGCTTCAACTTTTCGATCTGGGACAACTCGTTGTCATCCTCCTCGTCGTCGTCGTTCAACTTGGCCTTGGCCAAGATGGAGTTAAGAATGTCTTCCAAGTCTTCGTCTCTAGACTTGACTTCCTTTTGCTGCTGCTTCTTACGTTGTGGCTTCAAAGTTAGGTTAAACCATCTGTTGGTTTCGATCTGGTATGAGTATAAGTTGTTGTAGAATTCCGATGCAAGTTGCTCTTCACTCTCCTCGTAGTCAAACACACCTCCAAATAAGATCCCTCTGTTCTTGTGGAAAGTGAGAGAACATCCGACTCTTGGAGATGGGTTGAACCCGGCCTTTCTTCTTCTCTCAAACCTGATTGCCTTGGGGTCGGCCTTCATCTTGAGGATCCAGGCGTCCGTCAAGATCTTACCCTTTTGGAGACCCTTCTTGGCCTTGACTTTACAGTAGCCACCGTACAAAACGGCCCCGTCAGCAAAAGGAATGAGCGAGTGTCCAGAACGGGCATCTGGGATAGGGTGGTTGGGTGGAAACTCCACTTGGGTCCACTTGTACGAGGTGATGTCAAAGAGCCACACATCGCTGAGGTACGTGGTCATGGTCCCCAAGTCTCTAAAACCCCCGTGCATGATGACGTAGTTCTTCCAAACAGCCATTCTGTGGCCTGAACGGGCACTGGGTCCTCTTTTCTGGTCGATCTTGGTCCATTCCTTGGTGTCCACGTCCAAAATCCAAGTGTCACCATAGTGGTAGAAGGTGGACTGCTTAGGGGACGAAAACTCTCCTCCAAACATCACCACAACCCCGGAAGGGTGTGCACACATGGCGTGGGAGGAACGGGGCAATGGTGAGTTCTTCGAACTCACCTTTCTCCATGTGTCGTTGTCGATGTTGTACGTGTACAAGTCGTTGTAAAACTGGGAAACGTTACCTTCAGCGACCTCTCCTCCAAACAAAATCAACTCGGATTTACCGTGCTGTGGGTTGGCCACCATCGACGGGTTCAACCTCTTGCTTGGCCTGTTGCATACCTCGATCTTGATGGCCTCAAAGTCGGCCTGTTCCTTGGCAAACTGTTCCAAGATCTGGTCAATGTCCTCGTCCTCCTCTTCCTCATCTCCTCTCTTTTTGGCGAGTTTTTTGTTCTTCAGCTCTGCCTTGTTCTGGTTCTTCAGCGCCTTGGCCGCAGTACGGGCCTTCTTGGCCTCCTTGGACTTCTTATCCTTCTTAGCCATGGTCTGGTGGTTCCTTCAGATTTTCAAGCTTTGTCGATGAGCGCGCCAGATCAACTTCATAAATTAATCGTTGCTCTCTACTAACAAATCGTACTGAAGATGAATGTCTGAGTCAATCCATATATTAAGCAAGGATCTCCAGCATAGACTCCAATCGCTGATAGCCATAACGTTTGCCTCTGCGGCGAAAGAATTGATTCAAAACGCCTTAGATGCTGGGGCCACCGCTGTCACAGTTGAATTGGACTTTGCTACTCTAAGCATGACTGTGACAGATAATGGGATGGGAATTGCTCAGGGAGATATTGAGAGTGTTGGGAAACGATATCATACATCTAAGATTAAGAAACTTGAGGATTTAGAATCGTGTGGCACCTTTGGCTTCCGAGGTGAAGCATTAAGCTCACTCAGTGCTGCTGGTCAGTTGAGTGTGGTGTCCCGGTGTGAAAGAAAGGAGATGAGGACCAACAAAACTAGTGGAATGGAGGTTGAGAGGTGCTTGACTGATACAGATTTTGAGTCTATACGTGAGAGCTCTGTGCTCCACTTGGGAGATCCGATCCCCATAGACAGTGTCGAACTGCATGGCACCATAGTCTACTTGAAAAATTTGTTTCTATCGATGCCTGTTCGGCGGCAGGTAGCACTAGGAGTGCCGGAACTGCGTCATGTGGAAGAGTTAAAGAAGGAGTTGTTGATCACTCTTGTTAAGAACTCGAGTGCTGAGATCACCATAAACAAAACAGGTTTGGAGAGTACCACCTTGTTCACGATTCCTCCAATTCTCGAACCAGACAGGTATGGCGGTATCTTGAGAGCAGTTTACGGGATAAAGGACCAGTTTGACACACTTCAGGCGAGTTTTGAGAAGTATGAGATGTCCGGTGTCATAGGGTTCACTCCCTCCACCTCGAAATACCAGTTTGTCTTTTTGAACAAAAGACGATTTGAGGTTTCTCTTCATGATTCTCGAGTTTTCAACAGAATCTTCAATGAAGCCGGGTTTGGAGATCTCCCTGCGTTTATTGTCAACGTCGAATCGTCCCTCTTGGTGCACGAGTTGATTGAAGATCCTTCAAAAACAATCCTTTCTCTGAAGAGTTGGGATGTCGTCAAGCAGATGATCTCCAGGGCCTTCCAGAGCTTTTTAAAGTCACACGGGTACGACGCAGACAAGTCTCCAACCCCGTCTCCTCGAAAGCTAACCAAGAGGAAGCAAACGACCGACCAGCTTTTACTTCTGGAGGAAACAACTCCTTTTTTAAACACGCTGTTTCATCAACTATTGAAGTCTGATCTCAGCAGTGGGGCCTACATTGTGGTTGGCCAGTTGGACAACAAGTTTATCCTCTTGAGGTTGTCGGTGCCTCGGAAAGATACCCTTGTGGTGCTCGACCAACACGCATGCGACGAGCGGGTTCGAGTCGAGCAGCTACTCATGGACTTTGTTTTGTCGGTTTTAGACCAGGATGTTAACTTGCTGCTTCGCCTAGTCCTGCCTATAGAGTTTGAAGTTGATTCCGACCAAAGTCTGATACTTTGTCAATTCTCTCCAAACTTCCTCCAATTTGGAATCAAGTATGAGATCTCCAACTACAAGGCCATTGTGACGCATCTCCCTCATATTTTAATGGAGAAACTCAAAGACAATCCTGACCTCCTCAAATCCTCTCTTTTGCAGCACGCTGGAGCCTTATCGGACCAAATTAAGCTCCCACGATTCAGAAACTTCTCAACGAACAACTGGTTCTCCATGGTCATGCATTTGCCCAAGATTGTGCTTGACGTAATTAACTCCAGAGCCTGCCGTTCAGCAATCAAGTTTGGTGATACAATGTCTCGGGAAGATATGTATTCACTAGTTGGCAATTTGGCCAAGTGCAACTTACCTTTTCAATGTGCACATGGTAGACCCTCAGCAATCCCCTTACTTGACTTAACCAGTAAGAGGTGATTCGTTTGGGTAAATAGAAAAGTACTGTCGTTATTGGTAGTTATTGTAATTTGGTAATTTTTGTAGCCATTCCAACTACATTTGACATTTGGTTAAAATTATGTTGAAAATATTCAAAAACGACGGTCTTCATTTAACTCTAAGATTGATGCTCATACACAAACCTTGCCGGCAAATGTCCTAAAAAGCAAAAGCAAGTGGTGACCAAGCCTGAAAGTTACCTCCTAGCTAGCAACAGTATGCTGCAAAAATTTTGCAACCAAAAGCAAAAAAATGGACGAGTCAGGAATCGAACCCGAGACCTTACCCATGCTAAGGGTACGCGCTACCAACTACGCCACACGCCCGTGATAAATGGTCCCTAGCAGGATCGAACTGCTGATCTTGGCGTTATTAGCACCACGCCTTAACCAACTGGGCCAAGGGACCTTTTACGTGTTGGTGTGAATGATCGAGGAACATTACTAGCTGGTGTAAATAATACCAAGTTAAGGTGGGTTGATCTGAGCACAAGGGAGAAGCCGAATAGTTTCATTACGCTAGGAATTTTGAGATGAGGAAACATAAACTGTAAATCACCGTTGGTGTCACCGACGTGGATGACTTGCTGGTAAGGATGACGTTGAAATGTGGATTGCCGATGGGTTTGACCATTCAAGCAGCTTCATCTTTCCCCCTCTAAAACTAATCCAATATCTCGAAAGACATTTGTACTGCTTTCACTCATCCACTACATGTAGGAACATTCTTGAACATAACCCAAGACATTCCAAACGGATTCCCATTTTTACTTTTATTAACTATAGTACAACCATATTTTCTTCAACGAGCCTCAAGAACCTTTATGGTTTCGTAGAGGTCCAACAAAAATCAATTCTTTGGTAGAAACACAAATCTTAGGAGCTTTAAGGTTTCAAAGGGTCCAACATGCTACAACTGTCTGGTGAAAACGAGTGAACCTCTGGTTTTAATGCCACATGAAACTGATGCCACATGAAACTGACTGGCTTTCTGGCTCCACAATCAACAAGCCATACAACTCTTTAAAACCAACAAGTTCTTAACTATAACCAACAAGTTCACTATAACCGACAAGTTCTTTAACCAACAAGTTCTCTAACCAACAAGTTCACTGTAAACAAGTTCAGCGTTGTATCTTCAAACTCACCCTCTGAAATCCTCAACTCATGAAACAAGTCACCCTCTGTTTTTAACGAGCTTCAAACTGAACCATTCTTCTGGTTCTGGCCTTGTAGATGACTCTGTGACCACACTCCTTACATCTGATGGCGTCGTTCTTACTCAAGGAGAACGAGGCAGCACACTGAGCACAGTTGTATCTGACACCAAGGGACTTGCTGGTGATCTGACCGAGAGCAGCCTGGGAAATGGATGCTGGAATACTGAATCCTTCTCTTTGTGGGGAGGCCATGGTGGATGGTGGAAAGATGAGATGTGATGACAAACAAAAATTTGAAGTGTGAGTGAAAAGTGTTGATATTTTTTTTTTGGTGTATACAGGAAGCGGTTGAAATCAAAAGGCAAATGCTCTCTATACGAGATACGATCAGCCGAATAGGGCGGTACGCCAAGCAGGTGGAGAGTGTGAGCCGAGCGATGCCGACGAGTGTGGGCAAGGGTCAACGGCCCAGTGGCAGCAAAAAGCGAAAGATCATCCACAAGGAGCCACGGCAGGGTGGAGCATCCCCAGAGACCAAGGGAGTGCAGTCACAGGTGTTCCAGAAGTTCCTAGAACCATTGAAAATCGACGATTTGAAGCGATTCAACGACACGTTACCCAAGTACGACAGTGGGATGGCGCAGCTCAACTGGAAGCGGACCAAGAGGCAGCCGGCCGGCAGGAGCGACGTCTTTTTGCTAGAGGACCGCATGTACTTTGACAAGATGATGGACTATTTGATCAAGATGATGCCGCAGGAGCTCAAGTCTGGAGACGTGGGGAGTGTGGTGAGTGTGGACGAGCGGTACGACACATACCCACGGGTGTGGCACCACGAGCTCCCCGCGATGCCGGAGCCACTCACACCACAGCTGTTCCGAGAGTACATCTACATCTTGACACACACCAACTTTCTCTACCGCAACTCGCTGTCGTTGAAGACGGGGATTGTGGGGCAGATCCTCCTCTGGACCCACAGCCTCGAGACGGAGGAGTTCCGCAGCGTGCGATCGGTGCACACGTACAACTACCTCATCAAGTGGTTTGGCTACGACAAGAACCAGATGAGTTTCGCCAAGGAGTTGGTCTTGGTGATGCGCAAGGACGGCCACACACCCAACGTCGACACCATCAACCAGTTGCTCAAGCACGTGACGACCCACTCCCACATACGTTCGACCACCAACACGTACCAGGTTGTGTTGGAGTACTTGCGGATAGCGCACAAGTTGGGGATTGGGATCAACATGTCGACGCTCAACCGGGTGTACGACTGCATCAACAACATCTTCTTGCGGGAGTTGTTTCTCACCAAGCTCCAGTTGATGAACGTGCCTGTGCTGCAGCACTTGATCTACAAGATTGTGGACGACTTTGCCAAAACGACGGGCAACACGGGCGAGTTGGTGGAGTTCATTGAGCAGGACCTCCGGAGCACCGACTGGCGCAACAACAGCAAGCTCTCCAACAAGGTAGCGGCGCACCGCATGTTGCACGAGCACCGGGTCGAGGAGACGCTCTTTGACCGCCACACCGCCAAGGTGTTGGTGGAGCTGGTGGTGGAGGGCCTGTTTGACTTCAAGGTCTACCACGCCATGCGTTTCTACACCCGCTTGGACTCACGGCTCCCGGCGCTCTACAGGGCGGTGCTCCGGTTGTTGATGGAGTCGGCCACCAAAACCAACCTAGACACCGTCCTCCTCATGGCCAGGGGCCTTGTGGCAGATATGGTCCAAGACTACGCCATTCCAGACGAAATTACCCAGTACGGTAAAGGCAAAACAAGCGTGGGCGAACAATATTCACAGGCCAGAACGCTCCTCCAGGGCCCCTTTGACCACTTGGAGTACTACCTCGCCAAAACAAACACCCTGCTCGTGCTCTCCGATACAGAAACCAGACAATGGGCCATGATAAAGGAACAATCCTCCCACCACCAGCCCGAGGACGACGTCGTGGGCTTGTATGCAGGCGGCGCAGAGAGGTTGCAAATTCCGCCACATGACTTGCAGAAACACACGGGCGCCAACCAGCACAAATTCCACTCGCTCCGCAAACACCTCCAGCAGCTTCGATTGTCCAGGGGGCTAGCCCACACGCACGCCGAAATGCTGGAAAGAGGGTTGATATGACACCGAAACCGTTGCACAGCTTGCCATTGTTTCACTCTGGCCAGAAAAAAATATCGCCGATTATTGCTCCCGCCACTTAGCCCTGGCTGCAGCCCCTGCCGGCCTCCTACATAGCTCTATTTACATCCCTTCTACAACCAGTAAAGTGGCCTGCATGGCATTCAGAGACATGCTTTTGTACAAGTCGGTGTCCCGTTGCGGTATTTCCGAGACCCGGGACCTATCTACTCTACATTCGGTGTTAGTCACGGCCCTGCTGCACTCGCCTCCTCACTAGCCACCGGACCGCCCGCTCCCTTCCCCTGGCCGTCTTTTCGGCACTTTTTCGTATCTTTCGTCCCTTTTCCTCCCCCCTCCACCTCCCCACCTCCTGTAAAATCAGTCTACACCTTCTTTTTCCATACAGAACTCCCAATGGTACATTGTGTTTTTAGGGTTGCTTAAAACGTTGCTTTTTGCCCTTTTTTTTCAAAGCGCTATCTGCAGAAGCTGATTTCAGTTACCATACATAAAACGGGGTCTTCCTTGCTAAGACAAAAGAGGGAGGGTTTATATAATAAGGATCGTCTGGCCGTGAATTCGTAACCAGGAGATTTCCCATCCTAGTCCCACACCGTTTATAAGCGCAGAGTGCCCCCCCAGGAGGAGTTCCACCCACCGAAACCGATCACACGTTGGGCCAAGTACAAAGGATCCTGAGTAATTTTTCTCCGAAGGCTGATTTTGCTCGCAATCATCAGAGACAACTATTTTTATCACAACCCTTGAAATATAAAAAAAACCACCATACTTCTTTTCCAGAGCCAACCTAGTAGTGGAGAGAGATGATTACTAGGCTTTGGTTTGTTTTGCTCCTTGCACAGCTTGCTGCTGCCGGGTTGAATGTGTGTTCGTCGCAGAACGTAGGGTCCCAGCAGACCCTGTACCAGTACATGCTGAACGGGTACTGTCAGGTGTACTGCCAGAACAAGCAGTATGTGGTTGCAATTGTCCAGGGCCACGACTGCTGGTGCTCCAACGAGGCCCCGGGCCTGACCACCGACACCTCGGACTGCAACGAGGAGTGTCCTGGCTATCCCTCCGACAAATGTGGCGCACAGGGCTTGTACGGCTATATCTATCTTGGTCAGCCCAGCGGCACCGCCGCCGCTTCCTCCAGCACACTGGCAGTGTCGTCTACGTCGTCCGCATTGTCTATTTCGTCCACCCTGCAAACGAGTTCCTCCCTGACGTCAGAGGCGACATCGTCGTCGTCCTCGTCCTCGTCGTCGTCACGGACTTCTTCTTCTTCTACAACCACCAGTACGACTTCTACGACTTCTACGACTTCTTCGACTTCTTCGACGTCGTCGACGTCGTCGTCCACCTCGTCCGCACCGTCGTCCACCGCTGCCACCACCAGCTCGGACACCGGGCCGTCCACCTCGCTCGTTGCCACCACCATCACCTCGATCAAGACGGTGGACGGATCCGAGACCCCCGTTGCGAAAACGGAGGTGGTCACGGTGGCCCCCACCACGGCGCTGCCCTCGCCGTCGCCGTCCGCCACACACTCCAAGTCGTCCTTCTTCGACTCCAAGGGCAAGGTTGCCGGAACGTTTACGGCCGTCGGGGTTGTTGTCGTTGCGTTGATCTTGGCCATTCTCTACTGCTGCTGCTTTGCAGGAGCCGCCGGAAAGCACCACGACGACGACTACTCGGACGAGGAAAACAGATACAGCAGCGACGAGTCGTTTGCCCACGTCAAGGCTGCCGCCGCCGCCGCCGGCCCCCACTCCCGCTCCAAGTCCGTGTCCACCTCCTCCACCGCGTTGAAGAGAAACAGCTCGAGCAAGTCGATCCTATCAATGTTCAACATGTTGGACACCACCGACCCTAACGCACAGCCTGCTGTCGGCCGGAGCACCTCCAAAAAGAAACTCAACCTGAACAAGAACGGCGACCTGAACCTTCCTCCGGACGCCCTCATGTTCCCAATCACAGAACTAGATACCCGCTTGGACCCCCAAACCATGTTCATGAACAACAACACAAGCAACAAGACGTTTGAAGACGACGTGGACTACCTGAGACGAATCTTGAAGGTGGTCAATTGATCCCAGAGGTTGCAACTTTTTGCAAAATAACGACAAAAAAAATTTCCAAATTAGGAAGTGGTTGCAAACTAGTATGTTTCAGCTGCTTTGGATCTTTCTGTTGCTATTTGTCCATCCCTTCTGCTACATCCCCCCGAAATCTGCCATCCCTTATCCGTGATCCCAACTAGGGGTAGATTATCTCATTTTGTCATAAGTCCAATGGTTGGACTTTTTATTTTATTTTACTTGATTCTCATATTCACTTCGTCTTGCATTCACTACTACATACGGAAGTTTAGGTTATAATTTAATTGGTTTCTTTAGTCAATACATAATATTGCTGCATTTGCTTCATGTAAGGTGCTAAGGGGACAGGGCAGCCCTGCGCTTCCCCTTGAACCTTAAAGGTTATTGGATCTAGAAGGGGAGAGTCAAAAGGAGAGATACCAGAGGAAGAGAGCTCGTAAGTGAGAAAGATCGTTCCAGAGGAAGAGAGCTCGTTAGTGGGAAAGATCGTTCCAGAGAGAGCTCGCTAGTGGGAAAGATTTCGTTAGTGAGAGAAATTATGTTAGCGGGAAAGATTTCGTTAGTGAGAGAGCTCGTTAGTGGGAAAGATTTCGTTAGTGAGAGAGCTCGTTAGTGGGAAAGATCGTTCCAGAGAGAGCTCGCTAGTGGGAAAGATTTCGTTAGTGAGAGAAATTATGTTAGCGGGAAAGATTTCGTTAGTGAGAGAGCTCGTTAGTGGGACAGATCGTTCCAGAGAGAGCTCGTTAGTGGGAAAGAGCTCGTTAGGGAAAGATTTCGTTAGTTCCCGAAGATTCCCCTAGTTGCAGCTGAAGAAATACCCCCAACAAGATTACCCAGACCTTCAGTGCTCCTAAACTGCAATCGTACTGAAAGTTAGATTTAGTACGAACTCTGAAAATCATGAGCCTAGGTTGGAAAATGTGTCTCATCGAGACACAACTGGGCCATATCTACGACATACCGATGTCAAACACACGACAAACACACGACAAAGGCACGACAAAATACGTCTAACGGTGGCACCGTGATGGCACCTTGTAGGACTGCTTGGCTGCAACGTCCAAGTATTGGTTCTATGCAAAGCCAACACATAAAATAAACCTGTTGTGTCTACTTGTCTCCTACACATAGACATGTTATGAACGTCACCGCAAGGACGCCCCTTCCCCACCTCCCACAATACGAAAAGTCCAAGCCATATGGGGATTAGAGCACAAACCTTTGGAAATCAGCGCTCGTACAAAAGTGTGGAGCGCTTGGCCAGTCATTCCACCAAACCAAGGTTCCATGGATGCCAAAAAAATGCAGCACACTCCAAACTGGGAATGTGAAGCCGCCACATAAACTGGACGCCTCACGAACAACAGGCTGGTGGAGGGCATTTCAGCTAGCACACACCAGCCTCAACCTCACAATCAAGCTTTTGCAAACAAGTGACAGAGCGTTGGCAAGGCTGAGTATTGTCAGTACCAAGACTTCAGGTGGTTGCGAGCAATGGGCACCTGGAGCGCAATGAGACCCCCACGGGAGTATGCGTTTTGAAGACGGAGCACCAGAGGGGTTCACGGAGCAGCAGGGGCGTTGACGGAGCAGCAGGGGCGTTGACGGAGCAGCAGAGGGCGTTGACGGAGCAGCAGAGGAACTGTTGCCGAACTGCATCGCCCCCACTACACTTGATGCCACTCGAAGGTTTCCTTTCAGAAATCCTCTCGGTGGCCAAGCTGGCTAAGGCGCGAGACTGTAATGAGTACCTCAAAGTAATCTTGAGATCGGGTGTTCGACTCACCCCCGGGAGATTTCCACTGCCTCTATGGCCAAGTTGGTAAGGCACCTCACTAGTAATGAGGAGATCGTCAGTTCGAATCTGGCTGGAGGCATTCTTTTTGCTGCTCTTGGGCAATCGCCAGTTCGAATCTGGCGGGACATTTTTTTTGCTGCGCATGGGCGGTCGCCAGTTCGAATCTGGCGGGACATTTTTTCGCTGCTGAAACAGCAATGGGCGGGCTGAGTTATCAGATGCGGACCTGTGGAGAGTTCCAACCACATGTGCGGGCGTGGACCAATTCCTGCGCAAGTCCCGCTTTGGCGTAGGTACTGCCCCTCCCCCGGAAACCGCTGCGGTCGTGGAGGTGTGCCTCCCAAAGATCTCGGCTTTTGTTTATTTTCTCATAAAGAGACGGCTGGTGGGAGGTGGGAAAAATAAGTGACAAGTCCAGAAAGGGTCCGACCCCCCATACGAGCGCAGCGGAGATGGGCTCAGACGCAGCAGGCCAGTGCGAGCGGCACTATATCCGACGCCGTTGGAGCAGGGAGCGGTGGCTTTTGCGGTGGCTGCGCCCGGCAGCGACCCACGTCGTCTGCGTAGGCTGCCCCGGCCTCGGCTCCCCACACGTTGCCGGCCGCATGCTGCTCTGGTGAATGAGTGGGATCGCCTTTGAAAGCTCGTCTTGGCGCCAACCATTTCTTCAGCTGCCCCGTTTCTTTTCACCACCCAGTAAAGAGACTACCGTGCGCAATACTGCATCTAAGCTAATCACAAGTTATTGGAACTGGGAATCCATTTTTTCTTGGCTCCAAGCTCAGCCAAAAAAAAGTCCACAACGTCATTTTTACGTAGAGTACTTAAGGGACGGAGAAATCCACCTTTAAAAAAATGACGAATCAATACAAAGACGATAACATGAATTTCAACTTACATCCCGTATCGTACCTCAACGCAACCAGCGCCATGGAGGCCAACGGCACACAGCTCGCCGAGCAGGACGGCCAGCAGAAGGAGTACACACATGTTGGTGGCGGCGTTGCCCCCGGCACCAATGTGTACCTGCCCACGTCCGACTCGGGGCCCTACCTGGGATCGGGGTCGCCCAGCAACGACGATGGATCGCCCCAGACGTCCTTCACGTCGCAGTCGTCGGCCAACTCGCCCATCAACAAGCACTCGCAGCACCTTTTGTACCCCTCGTTGGAGCTCGATCCCTTGTACTTCTTTGACCAGAACAAACAGAACGCACAGCAACCACAACAGGCACAGCAGCAGCAGCAGCAGCAACTCCAACAGCAGCACCTCCAGCAGCAGCACCCACACCACCTCCACGCTGGCGCCTATGCCCCAGCACCAGCCCAGGCTGGTGTTGCTCCCCAAGGGCTGCTTGTGTCCAAGCCCATTGAAGGGTCGCCTGCCGCCCCAGTCAAGGTGAAGAAGACTTACAAGAAAATCAAGGACTCTGACCTCAAGGGACCCTTCCAGTGCCACTGGGGTGCCTGTAAGATTATCTTTGAGACCCCCGAGAAGTTGTACGACCACTTGTGTGACGACCATGTGGGCCGCAAGTCGTCCAACAACTTGCTGCTCACCTGTGACTGGGACAACTGTGGGACTTCGACCATCAAGAGAGACCACATCACCTCCCACTTGCGTGTCCACGTTCCTTTGAAGCCCTTCCACTGCAACTTGTGCCCAAAGAGCTTCAAGAGACCCCAGGACTTGAAGAAGCACTCCAAGATCCACGCGGACGACAACCCAAAGAAGTTGAAGAAGCAAAGAAGAGAGTTTCTCAAGCAGCAAAAGGCTGCCGAGCAGGCTGCTGCCGTTGCCTCGGGCCACTTGCTCCCCCACCCAGTCCAAGGCTACCAGTACCCACAGTTTGACGACTACAACAGAAAGAGAAGATTCGACAACTCGCAGCACAACATGAATGTGGTGAACGCTGTCTTGGTGGACTTCAACTTTGCCGGCGACTTTCCTGCCAAAAAGTCCAAGCCCGAATACAACCCAACCTACAATGTCGACATGTTCAACAAGTTGAACCACTTGGACGAGCACAACCACCACGTTCTGCAGCAGATTGCCGCCGCCACCTCGGCCTCGTCCAGCTCGCAACAACACAACCCTTCGTTTGGCTCGGCTGCCGCCTTCAACGCCAACGTCAACGAGGCCGAAAAGTTCTTCTTCTCCTTGGCCAACAACATGGACATGCAATTCCAAAACATGAACTCGCAATACCCTCAGACCCAGAGCGCAGTCTACCCAGCCTTGCCACAACTCTCGAGCACCGCTCCTTACCACAAGGTGGACAACAACATGATGGTGAACAACCACTCGTCCTACGCTCCAACCTACCCACAGGCCAACAGAGGTCTTGCTGGCTTCCCAGCAACCCACAACCACCCTGTTGGTCTTTCCCAATACCCAGCTTCCTCGTCGATGGACTTCTCGGCTCCTTCCTTCCAAAAGTCGGGTCAATCTTTGTCTGACGCTTCTTCTTACGAGGAATCCGAAGAGGAGGATGACTCTGAAGGTTCTGACTTCTCTGAAACTTCGGAGGATGATGACGAAGACGTCAATGCTTTGTTCAAATCTCTCGACTTAAACGACTACAAGTTGGAGGATGTCGTCAAGCACAGAGAAATGATTGGCATGGTTTTGGACTTCTTGCGTCAAAAGAAGACTGAAATGGAAAAAAACGAAGACAAGGAAGAACAGAAGGGTTTATACCCAGTTGTCGCTTTTTAATCTCAGCAAGCTGAGTATGGGTAAATATTTGGGAGGTTTTTTTAGTTCTTTTGTGTTTGTATATTATGTATATTTTATTAAAGGATATAAGATTGATAAATGTAGGGTAGAGAGGATGGGGATGATTCTCTCATCGGTTCTACTTTTGAGATTTACGTCTAGATTGGTTAACCCAGGGAGGTTCGTGTTACCTATTCGTATTGATGTTACGGTCTTGTATGTTGAACAAGACTTATATACAAAAACAAGCACGTCATCGTATTGACGAAACGGTAATATACATTGAAAAAGGATATACATAACGGTTCTTATGCTCTTGATGGACCTGTATCTTGTGTTTCGTATGTGATGCCTAACACCCTCCCACTAATACGCCCTTTGTATCACTCCCGACCCCAAGACTCTATTATTCTGGTACAACACCACGTTCTGTCCTGGAGCCATGGCCCTGGCTGCTTCTTGCAATTCTATATACATGTTATCCTTTTCTTCCAAGACTTTGACGGGAATGGGTTCCTGGAGCGAACGGTATTGAAGTTGGATGCCGCCACGCTCGAGTTGTGCATCTTTCGCCAACCATTCAAAGTCAGCCACCACCAAGTTCTTTTGGTACAACTTGGGGTTGTCCCGTCCTCTCACAATGACTAGCTCGTTCCTTTCAAAGTCCTTCTCCAGCACAAACCACACACCCTTGTAGTTGGGGTCGCCCTGGGGCATCAGCACTGTCGACTTCTGGCCAATGGTGCAGTGCCACAACCCGTTGTGCTTCCCCCAGACCTTGCCGTCTTCCGTCACTATGTTCCCCGGTGTCGGTGGGATGTACTCTTTAAGAAATTCTCTAAAGTTCTTGTGTTCTTGGGATACAAAGCACAAGCCCTGGGAGTCTGGCTTCTCGCTATTGGGCAAGGCGTACTCACGAGCAAGGTCCCGGACCTGGGGCTTGTGGTAGTGGCCTATGGGCATGAGTATGTGTGACAAGGTGGACGCTGGGATCAGCAGAAGGTAGTAGGACTGGTCCTTGTTCTTGGAGTAGGCCCGGAGGAGATGGTGGTGTGAGTCTTTCTTCATGACTCGGGCATAGTGGCCCGTCACCAACCACCACTTGCCTGGACCCTGGTGTCTATTGCGGCAATAATCGAATAGTTTGCCGAACTTGATGTGCTTGTTGCATCCGGTGTCTGGGTTGGGAGTGTAGCCCCTCTCGTAGCCCTGGATCATGGGCTGGAAGACATCTGTCCAGTAGTCTCTCTCAAAGTTGACCCTCTCACACTCGATGCCTAGAAGCCCGGCCAACCGCTGGACTTCGTTCCACTCGGCCTCCGTGCACTTGGCCGTTTGCGACCAGTTGGCCATGTAGATGCCCTTGACATTCTTGTGGCTCTGGGCGTAGATGGCGGCCGCCACCAGCGAGTCCACTCCAGAGCTCATCGCAACGTACACACAGTCCTTCTCCCCAGGGACTTCTTGCACGTACTCGGGCAGAAGTGGGTTGCTGGGAAGCTGTGTCGTATACCGTCTGATGCTCTGCCACACGGACGTGGCCCGTCGACTCGTCTGTCGAAGAAACATGGTGATGATATGAGCTTTGAAATTCGCAACTTGTACTGCATACCAAACAGGGTTTAAGCTGGGCAAGTTGGGAGACTACAATCTGGTTAGAACTTTGTTATTAGTTACGTGTGGTTGTGTAGTGTGTTGCTAGAGGTGGAGGGTCTGAGTCTT
The DNA here is from genome assembly GCA_030572255.1 of Kodamaea fukazawae. Lineage (NCBI taxonomy): Eukaryota > Fungi > Ascomycota > Pichiomycetes > Serinales > Debaryomycetaceae > Kodamaea > Kodamaea fukazawae. The sequence goes on along the minus strand of JAJLZQ010000025.1, from coordinate 5,085 downwards.
TTCTTGGACCTTAAAGTCAGTGTGGTGTGAGTTTTCGATTGGTGTGAGTTCTGCTCATCTCACTCATCGCCAAAGAACGACAACGAGAGCAGTCTAGCACACACACTCGCTTATCAGGTCAGCAGTTCTACTTCCTTTGTATCCTGTTCAGTTCTAATTCTCTTTTTCTGAGTTGCTTAGGGTGAGTTTCAACCATGTTTCATGCTTGCTCATCTCATGAGGGTCTCACATGTATTAGACACACTGCTTCTGAAAAGACGACCAAAGACCACATTTTGTAGTGCTAGCAGTTTGATAACTTATTAAAACTCCCCTCAATCATCCACTTCTCTCATATTCTTTTTCCTCACCTTGCTACCTCCTTCATTATTTCCCTCAGTACATACTCATTACGGTAGACCTCCTCATGCAATCCAAAACTCCCTGTTAACACTTTTGGAGTCAATCCTTGGTCATGGAGAAACTTCACAAACCAATTTGGTTGCTCTAATGTCAAAAGTTCATCTTCGGTTGAGTGAATCACCATAAGCTTTTTTGGAATCTGGACCAACTTGGTTGCAGCCTCAACAACGTCCATGGCATCGTTGACAAATCCCGAATACGAGGGATACTCCTCAACCAAGGTCACACAGTTGTAGATGCCGTCAAGGAACACCGCCGTATCGACGTCAAAAGTGTGTTTGGACTGCTGGAGGATCTGGAGAATCAAGGTGGCCCCCACCGAGTGGCCCACAAGGACTAGCTTTTGCGGCTGGTGGGATCCGAGGATCGCCGTGACCGCCCCAAACACATCTTCCAAGTGCTCTGGGTGCTTGACTTCGGGTGTGAGTCTATAATTGACGGAGTAAAAGTTAACCCCTTCACAGATACGTGCCATGTCGGAGAAATCATCATAGGTATTGTTAGGGTCCCGCCAAGCTCCTCCGTGGATACATATCACGGTGGTGCTGTGCTCTGGAGAAAAGCGAAACTGTTTATACCTCTGTAGTGGGTTCAGACCATACGATACGACACTCATTGGGGATACAGGCTGGTGGCCAAAGTATGCGAAGTCCAATTGATTTTGCAATTGCGAATGGTCAAACAAAGCTCATCATCTACAAGAACACATGATAATACCCAAAACTAACCCGTAGTTGTCTATTAAAATAGTCACTATTTTGATAACCTCAACAGGACCAAGCCTGCAATAACCTTTACACTTACATTGAGCCCGAAAAGGTCTTGTTTCCAGTGTAATATATTCCCAATTTTTCACATTTCTCCGATTTCTAATCAAAATTTAACACTCAAGTATAGCAAAATCAATCAATTACAATTACAATTATCCACAGTTCTGGAGGTTTCTGTCCACATACTCTGGTATTTTCCAAGTTTTTCTTTCATCATAATATAACAAAACGTAAATAATTTAAAGTCCACAATGTTTAACGAAATTCTTAGTATCTGGTTGGAGATCTGTCTCTTGGGGCGTAAGAGTCACCTCCTTCTCTGCCACGGTAGGAATCACGGTCGTAACCGCCACGGCCACCTCTGTAGCCACCTCTGAAGTCGCCTCTGAATTCACCTCTGTCGCCTCTGTCGTAGCCTCTGTCGTATCCACCTCTGTCACCTCTGTCGTAGCCACCACGGCCACCTCTGAAGTCACCTCTGTCGTAGCCACCTCTGCCACCTCTGAAGCCACCACCACGGCCGCCTCTGAATCCACCTCTGTCGCCAAAACCACCACGGCCACCTCTGAATCCGCCTCTGTCGCCAAAACCGCCACGGCCACCTCTGAATCCACCACGGAAACCACCTCTTCTTGGTGGAGGAGGGATGAACGGAGTGGTGTCCTCTTGGGCGTCAATGGTCACGTCTTGGAACTCGGCCTTGTCCAACAATGGGATGGCCTTTTCCAATTCTTCAGCAGAGCCAAATTCCAAAGCACCAACAGTCTCGTTGGCTTCGTAGTCTCTGAAAACCTTGGCAAAGGTAGGGGTGGAGTTGGTCTTGTCTCTGACAAAGTCCTTGAAGTCTTGCCAAGCAGTGCCTTCTGGCAAGTTGGTGACTCTGACTCTGAATCTACCTCTGGTGTCTTCCTTCTTTTCACGAGCAACCTCAACCAACAACTCTTGTCCTTCAAAGTCGGAACCGTTCAAGCTGCTGACAGCCTCTTGAGCAAGCTCCTCGTTCTCGTAGGTAACAAAGGCAAAGTTCTTGATGACTTGGACATCAACAACTTCACCAACACCAGAAAAGTGGGCTCTGATGGCTTCGGGGTCAGTACCAAAGTTCAATGGTCTGATGAAAAGCTTGGTACCTGGAGCGGCGACAGGAACTGGGGCTGGGGCGTCCAACACATGGCCTTCTCCGTCAATGGAGTGGTCGACTGGTGCTTGGTCGTGGTTCTCAACTGGTGAGTCGGGATTGATGTGTTCGTTTTCCATTATGGCGATGGCAAGATGTATAAAAAATTTGTTTACAGGCGCTCTTTTTTTTCTTTGTTGTTTGTGGTTGCATTTGGCCCCGCGCACGACCCGGCCCAAGATGCCTTAGGTATTGCAGCCATCCATCCACGTTGGCTATCCAAAGATCTCCTGATGGCGGGATTTAGGTTAGGTGGATGTTGGGCAGATTAGAGAGTGTGGAGTGGGGACTAGGTGATTGGGGATGACTCCCAACTTACTACTAAGGCAATATCGTTGGTTGAGGTGAACTCAATGGACACCTCTCAAGCTATTGTTCTTGGTGGAGGGTTGCTGCTCTGTTGCAACACACCTGAGACAAGGCAGATATCATCTGGAACACACCTGAGGTAAGCCAGATACAGCTGGCACACATCTGAGACAGGCAGATAACATTTGGCACACACCGTGCCATTCACACACAATTCACAACACTTCCTGCTACATCAATAAACATTTGGGATCATGTATTAAATTAACTTAAAGGACAATTCTAGGCTTCATAAGAAAACCAAACCACATGTATCCAAATCAAGCAACTTCATTAAAAGAAACAAAATTGTATTAATGGTTATTAATTATGAAGTAAAACATAAGACGAGAGAATATGACATGGTGGTGGTGGGGACAATAAAAAAAACAACATAAGAATAACAGTTTTCGGAGAATTAAATACGGTGGTTTTGAACCGTATGCAACAAGCCTGATGTCTACTTGGATGACTTGAAAATCTTTCTGAAGAATCTGGAGATACCACTCTTCTTCTTGGTAGCGGTTTCCTTTGCGTGTTCCTTGGCTTCGGCAGCAGCAACCTTACCGTTTTCGGTGGCCTGCTTGGCAACCTCGGCGGCCAGAGGAGGAGGAACCTCAGCGACTGGGGCTGCTCCGGCAGCTGGAGCAACTGGGGTGGCGTCTGCTGGGGCGGCTGGTTCCACAATCTCGTCAGTGATGTTGGCTTCTTGCTTCAATCTCTCGGCCTCAGAGGCAGTGGGCTGGATTTCCTCAACGGTGTAGTCCTTACCCTTTTGGGCAGCGAGAACAGCAGCAATGTCGCCTTCACCTTGGGCGAGGACAATGACTTCGGATTGGTCGTCACCAGTTGGGGCGGCCAGCTTGCTGACAGGAGCAGCGTCAATTTCCTTTTCTTCTGGGGAGGAAACAAGTGGGGCGTTAACCTGGGCAGTGGTGGATGCAACAGGCTCGACATCAGCGTGGGAGGTTGGGTCAAGGGTGCGTGGCAACTCTTCCTTTGGAGTGTAGGCTTCAACAGTTGGCTCTGGAATGTCGTTGGCAGAGGTGTCTGCGGCGCCTTCTGGAACAGCTTCCTTGTGGACGGCAGCAGGAGCACCAGTAGCAGCAGCAGGAGCACTGGCACCGTGGGAAGCACCAGCTACACCTGCGCCAGTAGCGCCAGCTACACCGGCGGCACCAGCAACGAGAGCAGCCTCCTTGGCGTGGTGGTGGTCTTGCTCGGGAACAGGCTCAACAACAGGTTCTGGATCAGCCTCAACAGCCTCAGCAGCGACAGGTGCGGATACTTCTGCACTGGTGACTGTTGGTTGGGCGGTAGGAACGGTTTCCTTGATCTCGTCGAGAACCTCGGACTTTGCTTCCTTGGCCTCGCCCTCCAATTCCTTGGCGGTGGATGGGTCAATGACGGCAGGAGCAATGGTTGGAACAGACTGTTCAATCTCCTTGTTGACTTCCTCTTGGTGTTGCTCGGTTTCGGCCTCGACCTCCTTTGCTTCAGATTCGCCAGTAACGGTCTTGACGTCTTCGTGGTCGTGGCCTTCGGTAGGAAGGTGGTGGGTGGACTCCTTGATAGGGAAGGCACCGGGGATCTCTTGGGCAGCAATCTCGTCGCTTGGGGCAACGTCAGAGTCGGTGACAATGTCGGACTCGGAGGTGGTGGTGGCCTCGAGACCGGTGGCGGCAGCGCCGCCGGCAAGAGCAGCCTTTTCTTCGGCAGCTCTCTTTTTCTTCTTGGCTCTGTATTGGGTTCTCTTCAACTTCTTCTTGGCCTTCTTCTTTTCTTCGCTGCTGAGGTCATCCCTGGACTCGATTTCAACGGCTCTTGGCTCCTCAAACTGGGTGAAAGCATCCTTGTTTTCTGGAATGTGGATGCCTGGCTCGCCAGCAACAGAAACCTGTTGCCCTTCGGCAGATGGCAACACAGTGGTCTTGACGTCGTGGTGGCCAATGTTGTTGACCAATCCACCAGCCTCTGGGATGGCAGCGCCGGCCGATGCCACGCTGAAGTCTGCAGCATCCAAGTAGTTGTTGTCGTTGCCAGACTCATCTTGCGTGATGTTTTGCGATGGCGCAACCAACCATTCACCGTCCACAATGTACTTGTAGAAGATCTTGCCCTCTGGCTTTGGTAATGGGGCGGTCAATTCGAACGAACCGTCAGTTTGCTTTACCAATGGTAAACTTTTACTCCAGTTATCAAAAGTACCGGTAACAGTAACTTCTTTTGGACCTTTTGGCCTGTTGTTTTTGTTAGTATCCACCCCAATTTTCTTCTGTTCGCTTCAATTTACTTACCATTTGAATGTGTAAGACGTAGCCATGACTATGCTTTCTAAGTGGTGATACCAATTTCTGTTTTTATTCTCCTTGAATTTTTCCAGATCAG